>JAVJAQ010000696.1:265272-698982 GCA_032362365.1 Zygogramma bicolorata
TAATTTTATTTTCAACTGGTTACGTTACGCAGATTCTTCAAGAGTTCATATTATCCAATGCTATGAAATATACATAATCCAAAAACTAATTTTATAAAAAACCTTCAAAATAGTTCTGACCAATGAATATTGTTCTCACAGTCGAATCATTCAGATACTGTTTCTTCTTGTTTGTTCATAAATAAGATTTGTAGGATACGAGTAATCTTTGTTTTGGTGTCTGATATTGCCACATAAAGATAACAAAGCTTGCCTCCACATTTTTTAAGGTCAGCTGTGTGAGCTTGTTACACCTGCGTGATGTCCCATATTTCTTTTTCATCGTGAAAAAATAAAGTTCATAGGGGTACATTGAAAGGTAGTATGTTTTTTATGAGTGTTATAAAGGTAACTGCCGATAGAAGAGGTTAATATTCTATAACATTGATGATTTGGCCTGATTATGGAAACTTACGTTCTACTTCAGAATATACCACGATTTTAATGTTTCAAATTGCATGGTTCACTTTAAAATATATCCATGCGTTGACAGGAGGTAGTTCAGTCATCTACGCCCCTGTAGAAGGACAACAGTATCGAAAACCCAACATCATTCGTATAAAAGCGGCAATTATCTTATTAAACAAACTGTACTTTTCAACTGATGGCATTAAATGATATAGGTAGCAATTAAATTTATGACTTGGGTAGCTTCTAATTTTCATTCGTATGGTTGTTACAATAATTTATGATGTCGACGATAAATGCCGTGAAGTTGGATGATATGCTACTGAAACAATTATTTCATTATTGGTTCGATTGTTGGATTGGTTAGGCTTCGTGTTGACTGTCATTCAAAAAACTACTTCTTGACATGCCTAGGTTCATCACCATCCGTTGAAAATTTAAATACAAGCTGTAAATAGAAAATTTCAGTATGATTGAGTATACCCCATATAAAAAAAAACATCAGTTTTAAAGTCATTCAGAAAAAGAGTTGAGTTTAGTTTAGTAAATATTGCAAAGTCTTCAATGAAATGAAGGAAATAAGTATCTCAGTCTAACTTTCATACTACATTTGGCTACTTGGAAAATGAGTTTCTTGAATAAGCTATCATTAGAATTGAATATACCTTATTTTTATCTAGCTATAAAGAAGAGTTGACATGTAGAAAAATTGTGGGAATTACACAAGGGACCCAATTATCAGAAATCTCAAGTTCAGTTTTCAATTCACTGATAGTTTTGACTTTATATACTTCAAAACAAGTATCTTTATCCTGACAGATAGGAACTCACCAATTATTAATTCATAAAGGATATAATATTCCATTATTTCATAAATTTAAGTTATTGTTTAGTAAGTGAAGAAATTATTCTTATATCTATCAATCTTGAAGTTATCAGCTGAACACCGAATTCGTAGGCTCTGACCTTTCAGAGTTTAAACAGTAAATTACCAGTTGAGAAAATGCGGGACTGAAGAAAATGTAGCCCACTGAATAATTGAGCTGATGATTTGATTGTAAACAGCAAGTTCAACAACCATACAATGTTGAAAAGTTATTGATTCTTCAATAACTTTGACTTGTTCCAAATCCACTTGCTAACCTGAATCTATTAGTTTTCATCCAGAGTATTGACGACAGAATTTCAGTGAGGTAAATTCAAAATGAAGATTTATTGGCACTGTTTTGGAGAACTATTGTTTATAAGGCATGTCGTTGTTGATCGTTGAGTTTATTGAAACAATGAATCCTTGACAATTTCTGTCATTTCTGAATCATTTCAAAGTTACTACTAACACAGTGAGAAGAGCACAGAAGATCCATAGTTTGAAAGTTTGATACTACATCAAAGATAATATGTTTTTCGTGTCATATCCACCGCCCTCTTCTTCTTTTTTATGTGCAGATTCACACGAAAGGAGAGTCCTGTAAGGTTCAAAAAACACCGCGTGAATCAAGGGACAGGAGATACGAATTAACATTCACTTTGAATTTTTGAAGTTTGTAAGCCTCAGGAAAGGCAAGGAATTCCAAAGCTCGGCTGTTCTATTGAAAAAAGATCCCTGGGCAAGAGAGGTTCGATAGGTCTCCAAATTAACAACAAAGGGGTGGGAATTCTGTACTCGTCGAGTCATCCGTGTAGATATTGCCAAGGGTGGAACGATTAATACCAATTCAGAAGAGCACCGACCGTGAAAATATCTATAGAAGAGAGACAAGTCTCCGACCCTTCTACGATGTTCCAGTGAAGTGAGCGAGTCTGTGAGCGAAGAATCACCAACAAGACGGATTGCCTTTCTCTGAATAAAATCGAGAAGCCTCAATGAATGTTTTGGTGCCGAACTCCACACATGAGAACCATATTCCAAGACAGGTCGTATCTGAACCTTGTGAATTGACCTTCCGCCTTTTACTTTCCTTCGTCTATCTGACAATCCCAACCATTCCCGGTACGAAAATACCCGCAATTTCGCCTGGCGATAAAACAATTGCAGAGCGAATAAATTGTTTGTGTTGATAGGGCCAGTTTGATATGTCAGGCCGGGTTATGCGCGAGCATCGTCGTCGAACGCTGCTCTATTTATAACATGCTTGTTACATCGGCTTCATTAAAATTAATTAGCGTGTTTTTAATACGAACACCGAGCCGCTCGATCGAGTGGCGTACTTTCGAACACGTTGCTAATGCACATTTTAATCTGATGCTCTTAATTATTTTTTAATTTCGTGAGCGCCCTCACGGTACGAATTAACGGAATTATCCGTTTTGAGAACATTATCTCTGCTGTTTTAATCGGCCGTAATTTCTGACGGCACATGCGACCCGTCTTCGTTATCTGCTAATGGATCGCTCGAGTTCGAGTCTGATGATGATGAGGTCGGTTCGGTTCGAAACGTTGTTCGGTCCAGAACAGAGATAACATGAAATTTCAATAGTGGCTTAAGTTTTTTTTTATATGCAGAATCCCATGACAAACCATATTATTGAAGCTGTTTAAAAGAAATATTCTAAATATGTAGCTAACTCAAATTCGAGATGCGATAGTTTAAAGCTTCAGTAAACTATTTTACCGAGTTATTTTATTGACTGGTAACAAGTTTTATAAAACTAAATTTTCTAACGGTATATTGAGAAACCGAATCTCAGTCCATGTTTGAAATCTCTTTTTCCGTTCACCTAGACACTAGAACAAATTAATCTGTCCGAGCCACATCTCATTTCTGTTTAATCTTCGCAGGAGACGCTACGTCGAGCTTGTTACACTAATTAAACTTGACGCTCATTTGTTTCTAATGCAAATGATTTTCATTAATTTCATAAAGTTGCGTATCCGCACTGCTTTATGCAACAATACCGAGATCGATCGTATCTTAATTGGGATTTGTTGGCGGCCATTTGCATATATCCAACTGCTTCAGGTGGCCTATAAACATTTTGAAAGTGTTCGCCATCAAAACAAATTCTGTTCAGTGAACGATCGTAAATTTCTCCTGCCACACTTTCCGATTATGTCACGAATGATTATTTATTTTATTTTATTCCTACGATTAAAACCCCATAAAAAATATGTTAATGAAGTGGGAACAATATTCTGTACATGGCTCAAATCAGCCGGCATAGGCGGAAGATTAATGAGTTGGTTTTTTCTCTAGTCCTTGCGACATCAAAAGGAAGGATATTTCATTCAGATAAGTTGTTTCGAAAGTTTCGAAGACTATGTGAAGTGTAGTCGGTTCCATTCATTTTAGAATTGCTTTACTATAATTGAAAATTTTCGCCCTGAGTGAATTCGGAAACACTGCTATGTCACTTCATTTGTGGTGATTTTGACACCTCCTTTATGTTGTTCTTTTGCTCTCATTCAACACAACGAAAGAATGCCCTAAGCAGATGATATCGTTTAAAAGAAGTTACAATGTAATAACTTGGTCGGTGGTCTCACCAAAGTTTGCCCATCAAAATCAGATAAGTGAAACGCCGGAGAGAGAAATACTTTTTGCGAATGCTTCGAGTGGTTTTTCGATGAAATAGGCTTTAAAGTCTCCCACGGAGAGCTCTTATTGACCGTTGGCCCTGGCCCTGTTCGATTCTTGGCTTACTTGATTCACCTGCCGCTAAACTGCCATAATAAATTTATAGCGACTTGTTAAATAATTTACGTAGGTTTGTAAATAACGACTCGGACGTTATATTCTACTATGAGTGTGTTTCGGATATGCATATACAAAAAACGGCTCTATGAGTTTGTTTCAATCGACAGGGCTATGTTTCATGTTGGCTGTTTGATAATATTACATTTTGAAGGCGATAATCTAGTGAAACCATGATTTCGCGAAAATCGTTCCTCACAAACCAAAAGGCATTCACCTCAATTCGGATTCATCGAAAACTTTGTTCGATTCTCTGACAATCGACCCAAACAAGTCCTGAGTTTCCCCAACAAATATTTATCGTAACATAATGCGATATGAGATCGTTGCATTCAATTCGTTGTTCATAAATATACATTCGTGAATGTATTTCGTATCAGAAACATTATTTACATTGCCTTGTATAAACTCCCGATGGTCTGATTATACCTACGGAAAGCTGTGTAGGAACAACGTAGGTTTTATTATTCTACCTACCTCTCCTTACCTTCGTAATTGTTGTTATGAACCCCCAGGAAGCAATAAAGGGACTCGTGTAAACTCTACATCAAAAGTTAGGGCATTCAATGGCACATTGCGTTTCTGTATTGAAATTTCTGTGATATATTTTATCAAAAAAGAGATAAATCCCCAGAATATTTTCAGGAATAACTTAATTTTTGTAGTGAGAACAATTCAATTGATTCTAATTCATCATTCAATGAATTTTTATTGAATTTGTGGAAATATACATAGGTCAAACTAGATGATATATTGATACATGTTTCAACGAGCACCTATATGGAAATTGTGCTTTGTTCTGAAAAACAATAACATCCAAGAAACTCACTCGTAACCGCTATTCTGGTAATTTATATTCTTTCGAATTTTTTTCGCAGAGTTTATTCTGAGCCCCAGGTAACGAAATGAGCAACAAAGCGCTTGGATTCGCAAAGAACAGCGTGTATAAAAAAATCGCACATCGTTGCCACAGGCATATGTCCTGTGAGATGCTGCATCCCCGTTCCCTCAAAACAGTTGAAAACGATGCTTGAATGCCGACTTGATTGTCTTTAACGACGCTGTTTGTGTCGTTTAATTAAATTATTTGTTTCAGAGAGGAGTATCTGTTCCTAAGCTGGCTCGTTATTCTTATTTAATTGTTGTATTGTTAATTGGCCGTTGAAAAATCTACAAACGACTTATGTTCCGTTTCGAACGATTTCCTAGGGCTCATCGTATGGGTGGTATACAATGATTCACAGCAGGCAATACTCTGGTTTGGAAATGAAATATGTTTACATTGATATATGCCTTTCATTGATTCCTTGGAATATTTGATTGTGGTTAATATCATTAATGCTTGGTAAAGTGTAACAATTTATGATGAGGTAACACAAATCTATCAACACCAATTCCTTGTTATTCGTAATAAGATCAAAGCTAATGTTGAAAAAATGTATTGTGCTGATATCAACCAAATGTTCCAACACCAAATCTTGATGAATACAGTCAACTGTGTACTTATAAGTAATCATTAGAGCTTTTTGATACAGATGCTCGTGTTTCAATTCCCAATATCTATTTATATATGCAATTTCGGTACTTCTTTTACAAATCGTGCCTTCATCTTTTTCTGCAAGTACCTCATGAATAAACAGTACAATCAGTTTCTACATGATTGCATATTTCGCAAGCAAATGGCAATAGTTTTTCTCATCAGATTCAATCGAGGAAATGCCCTGCAATGCACTAGTTGGATTTATATTCATTACAGTCCATTTAAATCGGTATTTGCTGAGGCTAATTGAAAATTGCATAAAAACCCAAAGGCATCCGTCCGTTATTTCTATGTTGGTAGAGCCGGTTATTTATTAATAAGTGTTTTGTATACATTTTCTCTCGATACCGAAGACATTCGTAACCGGTTTCGAAAAAACTTCCAATGCTTTCGAACGAGTCGAGATTTTCCATATTCGAATGCGCAGCCAAGAAAGAGGTCTCTGAGCTGTAGCGGTTTGAAATTAGCATGGATAGTCGCACAATTTCGAATACACGGTGATCGCCAAAAGTCTGCCCCCGTTGTCATCGTACCTCATTTGCAAGTACAAATAACCTGTTTATCATTTGCAGTCAGATTATGAAAGAGATGCAATTGCAAGAAATGCTTAATAGTGGAAAGAAGGACGGAAGAAAAATCCACAGTAGAAGTATAAACCACGTAACATAACACAATTGTATTCATCAAATTACTTGTTCGTGCAGTCAAAATTATATTGGTCAAACATCAAGACCTCTGGGAGCACGAAAGAGTGAACACAAGATATATATTTAGAACAAACACATTAGTGGTTCTACATTATCAAAACACATTCTTTCTGCAGAAATGATGGCAAGGGGGAGAAATGACAGGAAACGAAAATTCAAGGAATCTGCTCTCATCATGTTGTCTGAAGATAGATGCATCTCAATTCTCAGCGGGTTTATTTGATATCAACCGCAGCTGGCTACCTCTTGAGGGACAAAATGTTATGTCAAATCACAGATATTTGACAGATCTTTGAGAACGAACATTGAAGATGAATATTTGTGAATGGGTTATGAAAAAGGAAGTGGACTTGGTTGCTGAAACGATAACAAAGAAAAATCTTTTTATAAAAATCTTTTCTTGGTTTTTTGTGATAGTCAATTTTTCATTATGCGAAAAGATGCTGGATAATAAAAGGTGTTCCATTCAGAAGATGTTTGTCCTTATAGTATAGTATAGTTTTCAATATTATTTGACAATCTGAAGTCAACAATGGCTTCAAATATATAGCTGTGAAAATAAAAAACGTTGACATAAAAGATGTAAGAAAGGGGTACAGAAAGTGTGAAAAGGAATGAAAAAGAGGCATGATTTTCAATACTGTACCTAGAGATACAAAAATATTTGTATACGAAGCTCAATAAATGATATGAAAGAATACTGAAAAGGGACAACAAAGAAATAAAAAAGCTAACAATTTCATTGGAACGAACAACAGTTAAAATGGGGAGTTAATAACGTTGCTAATTGGGAAACGATAGATATTCCAACAACCTGGAGAGCATGAACATATGAAATTGTCGAAAAAAACGCTAAAGGAAACAATTGGATTGAATCTTGTATTAGATAATAGAATCCATTGAATAATTCATTATTTCTTGTAAATCCATAGACAAAAATGTATGAATGATATTCCTAGCTCCAGTAAGGCTAGATGAAGTAAATGATGAAGAGAAAGTGAACATTAGTGAATGGTCATAAACTACAAGTTAATCTTGTTCAAGCACGTTTCGTCATCCAGGTTATCATCAGGATGAAATTGAGACTGAGTTGATTAGTGTGAATGTGGAAATCGAAATGATCTCTTTGCATTTTTTCTCGAAACGAAGACGGCAAAAGCCAACATCACCGTGGTCTAGTCGGACACGAATGTCGGGCGAAACTGGTAGATAATGGCAACAAAAGAGGGCTCATCTGCCACCAGGGCACAATTACGCACGCGAATGTTAACGATCACGATGGCTAGTGTTCGACCAACGTTTAACGACTTTCCGTGACAGCGTTGCCAAATTCGCTATTCTCACGAAACTATCGACTCTCATGGAAATTAGTAGATGGATTATGCAAGGATAGAGTTGATTCAATTTTCGAAAACAACTCGATGTTATAGACAGTGCCCGTCGAAAGGACTGCTCATAACAGTTGGTGCATTGTCTATCTCCCAAAATTCAATGTTCAAATTGTACTATTTTTCATCGTATAAAATTATATACCCAAATTTCCAACTTGAAACATCTGAAATGAAACATTGTTTTCATTAGTGTTTTTTCTTGGTCGTCTACTCCATTCCATTAAACTTATCACAACAGATCTTGTTTGAGATATGTTCTAATAAAAAGATCAGAGTTCAGTTATAGAAATGAAATAAACTACTAAATCGTCAAGCCACCAGGCTGTTCGTGGGGTGAAATCATGAGGGTTCCATATCGCAAAAACCCCCATCCAGATCTCACTCGATATGGATCCGTTTGGGGGCTCACTCCCCCTCTCTTCTGTGTTGATATTACAGAAGAGGGCCGGTGTCTTGTAAAGTCAAACCCAGGTATCATCGAAATTTGTTCTTACCAAAAAATTTGCTCCCCTTTTCCTGGGCGGTTTGCCTCTAAACAATCCCTCTCCCCCCCCCCCCCCCCCCCAGAAATAACAAAATATAAATTGTTTCAATATTTATACGAAGAGACATATACTGTATATCTTTGTTGGAACATATTTATCCATTCATTGATTTGATTGTAGCTACTTTGAGTAAGTATGAAATCAGAATACTCCAAAATCATATCACACAGGAGAACATGAAAAATTTCAAAAAAATAATGAAAATTAGGAGGCTATGACTCCGTATTTGAGTATAACTTTCGATCCTGAACAACTTTTTCAAATATTATTTTATTAAAATGGGTACTTCGTTTTTGGACGAATTTGATATGTTTTCACCTCCCCTGTATGCCGATTCACTTGAAGCCTAATTACATCAATAAAGTTATCGAACATGTACAATTTTTGGCAGCACTCAAATTTTCATTGTGCAAGTAAAGAAAAAAATCCTTCCCACCCCGATAACAGGTCGATGCCCACTACAAAAAAAAATATTGAAAAAAAACATTCTCTTGGTGAAGATCGCTCAATTTGCAATCCTGTTCTGTTTTTTGTCAACAACAAACCTTTGTTGAAATTACAGTTAGCTCAGAAAATGAGAATATATTGCTCTTAGATGAAAATAAATCACATACCTTGAGGTATACGCAAAAATATGAAATATGATTGTTTCATTTTGGATCATGAACAATAAACCTTCATGGATCCTGCGAATAATTCAATTCCTACAAACACACATCTTATGAAACAAAATTCAGAATTCCATCAATACTGATGTATCATTTCCAACAACATTATTTCTCGTTGAAAACTTTCCAAGCAAATCGAACAAGCTGGCATATACGAAGCCACTGGAGATGAAACAGATAACTCTGCCTGTTTTTATTAACTTGGGGTCATCACACCTTTCTGTCCCTTCGAATTCTGGTGACAAATAAAATATGACTCCTGTCACGGAGATTATTTACAGCCCATCGGCCATACAAGAGAAACTATTTTCGAGTTCTGCTTATGAAGGAAGGAATCTGATTTTTATTGTTTCATTGCACTTGTGTCTGCCCCTTATTCCTAAGTTTCGGAAATGTAATTTGTTGTGCCAACATTCGTTACAATTTATTACTAGACTGTCAAGTAAATGTATAGGGCGTGATTATATCGAGAAAATTTATTTACGATTTTCTGTCTCAATTTGTGGTTATCAATCATCAAACTGTTTGGGAGCATACGGCAGTTTTTCAAAGTTGAATAATTAGTTTCGGTTTGTAGCATCACCGAAATAGTAATGGTTTATTTCTCATATTTCTGTTTGCATTCTCTGTTTCTTTCGTTTGTATTTCAATATTATCTTATGCTTTTGCGTTCTTTTATCTTCATCAGTTCACACGGGAACTCTTCATAGATGAGAAATATTAATTTAAGAAAAACAAGAATAATTTCAATCTTTAAAGTATTATTCAAGTTTCCTATTTATTGCAATGCGGACATTGGAGACATGTATCGACATGGTTGATTCAATCGCCCTGGTTACAATTTCTACCATGAACACACTTGACCTCAAAACTATTTGACTAGATTCATCATCACTATCTTCAGTTTATATTACCCGAATTGATTCTATGTTCAATACGAAAAGGATATTTGAATATCACAGTAGTTTGAAATGACAAGTGATTGCAAGTAAACTCTCTCGTGAGTGAATATAAGTTATAAATATGAGTAAGAGGTAGTAAAATCTAAACATGTTGTTATTGGAAGAACTCCCGCAGGGTTGGCAACCCTGCGCAGCGTTGCCTTTCTGGCCAGCATCTGCACGGCATATGTAATCTAATCCCGATACCACAACGTCTAGCACTTATCTCGCTCCAGAAAAACCACATGTTTACACAAGCCTCAATTAGTAAGAGCTCTAATACGAAATACGGATTATTTATTAACCAAAATAAATAATTTTCTTCGAAAATGCTCTCCTTTATGGTTTCGGTTTTAGTCCGATGACAGGTTTATTGAAAATGGTTATGAAAAGGTGATTTGTTTGCCCTCTTCTTGAATAATATCTTACTCGGAATGTATTCTTGATTGGTAAACAAGTGACGGTTCTTTCGGTGAAAGAAGCGAGCTTTCTTATCGACTTGGATGTATAAGAGATTGCTTGTAGCCCACACAATCATCTTCTATTTACGACTCGGATCGACTCTTGATATGTCGTTGATTATGCCTAGATAAAATTAATGGGTTTGTGTGATTCTAGAGAGATCGTATGGACAGGAATTTCTCAAGACAATGTGAAGAAATCAATCTTGAATGATAAAAGATAGGCGTCGAATCAAATCTCTTTTGATAGGGGGCGTTTGGTTTTTAACGAAATATTTCCTTGTTTTCTTTGAATATCAGATCACTCGATCGAACTTATGGTAGAAAAAAGCCACTCGTAATAGCTGAAACTAGTTAACGGCTATACAAATGATACTGAAACACGTGTATACATAAATCAGTTTTCATTTATTGGCAGCTGAAGTTTATTCAGAGACGTCTGCTATCTATACATAATAATGAATATTTGACATAAAATGAAGATCAATGATCAAATCTTAGACATTTCGAATAATCAGAAATAACTTCTGATAGTCGACAAATTCGTAGAATTCGAAAAATCACCTGCAAACATTGAAGAGAAAATTATATCTTTCCGCAGGAGATAGACAAAATGTAGCATAATTAACTGTTTCTGAATAACGAAAGGCAAGCAGTTTTATCAGCGGCAATTATCGATATTAAAAAATTTACTTGTATTTCAAAAAATATCTACTTTCAGTGCTGTCCTGATTTCTTCAATTACAAGACGAAATGTAGCATAATTAACTATTTCTGATTAACGAAAGGCAAGCAGTTTTATCAGCGGCAATTATCGATATTAAAAAATATACTTGTATTTCAAAAAATATCTACTTTTAGTACTGTCCTGATTTCTTCAATTACAAATCAAAGTAGTAGACTACTTTGAAAGATATTAACACAAATATCATAAACAGAATATTATATAATGTTACACTGATTACAGTTTCAACAGTTCAAATTTAGTGTTTGTTACCAGTTATGACAATGAACGTGTTTATGAATCAATTATAATTTATGACTCAATTATAATTCGTGTAAATGATTTATATGATTGAAATCGAATTTGTCTACAGTAAGTTCGGAAGTCCGCCATGAAATATTTACAATAATAATTATTACGGATAGAAATTGGTTGAGCTGAAGTAATATTTTACCTGGAAAATTACGTCTATAAATAAATTTCTCAGAAAATTACTGTGAAATGATAATATACTGGTTCTGTTGAAGCTAGACAAAGTGCAACTTGGTGTTCGTGAAACTTTATAACACGATCTAATGTAAACGGAAAAACTTTTAATTTCTTCTAAAGCAATGTTAGACTTGCACCGTATATTCATACTTTTTCGTTCATCATCTTAAGCGAAAAACTGACTACTGTCAGCGTAATTTCTTTATACTTCTTGTAGAAAATGCAAATGTATGTCATTTCTATTTGTCTTTATGCAGGATATAGAATATTTTCGATTGATTTGCCAATTATCTCGAGTTATCTTTCACGATGATTCCTACAAATATCGCCATGAGACAGTATTCAATATAAATGAATGAAATTGGAGTATAACTAGGTTGGGCAGGGCTATTGACGGTCGTGTGTTCTTTCCCTCTCTTGTCTGTCCTTCGCACAAAGGTACAATTTGCCAGGAACACCTTTGGCGTTCCCAAATTGATACCTCTTTCGAAAGCAAGGTACGAGCCGTTCAATTTGGCCTTTAAAAAAGCTGCAATTACCCCACAGAAGACCCGGTTCGTGTGTCATTTCGGTGGGGCCCAACGTTTAGCTCAAATTGGTGCGATCCGAATGACAACTGAAATTACATAGGTCTCTCTATTGCCATTAAGTTGTCGTTGAGTGGAGTTTACACCTCGATAAAACGACGTAGCGTTCTTTCCAAGAAAATAGCTATAATTAATATAAAAAGCTGGACCATGGCACGTGGATTTTGGGCGGATTTAACCACCGTGTAATTATATCGTACCGAAAAGGTCCACCTTTATCGAAGGTATTCGATCAAGCTCCCTCAGTTTTTCATATTATAGCTTTGCTTTTAAATAACAGGGTACGACGCTTGCTTGTGGTTATCCCGCTGGTTTTTATTAAACGACGAAAAACTACCGGTCGCTACCTTGGTCCCATTACTGCGATAGCCATTTCATCTCGTGATAATGATGATGATGTTGGAGATATTATGTTTCAGGAAATTAGAGAGTCTATACCAAAAGTATAATCATAAGTTTGTTATTGGCCAAAATGAAATGATCATTAAAGAAATGTCTCACCACATTATTGAATTTTTTTACACAAATCTCATTATATAACTGACCATCAATTTTACTCTCATTATTAACATATTTCAATTTGTTACAGATCCGACAGGAAAAACCTTATTATTTAGCAGACCCAGAAGTAGACTCCCTCGTAAGTATTTTCAAAGTATTTATGCAATCTTCCTTCATTGTGAGTTGTAAACAGAATTACAATAATTCATATAGAACAACATACTTGGCTACATATGAAGCTATAGTGGTGAGGTTCATCGGTCACCTTATCTTCAAGCCATCAGATTTCTTTAATATCGAAAAAAATATCAATATGACGGTTCTTCTGAAAAGAAGTTACCTTACCTCGAGTCAAAATCCTGGCAGAACCATTTAAATTCCATTGTGAGTGCTTGGATATATTAGTGTCATCGAAATGCAATTTACATCCTTGTTCCATCTCGAATAACAGTTACTTTCTGGATTCGAAACATGCTTGTGAGACTCACCACAAGTCCGTTTTTAATTAAGTACAAGCCGTATTCAATCGTATTTCTTAATCAATCGATTCCAGCAACCTGCTCGTGAACGTAGCTCGGAGATGTACAGAATTAATTCACGTATAAGTCGGCTCATCAATAATTTAAATAGATATTTCGGTTTCGATTTGCAATTCAATTCGTGAAAGGAGAAAAACCTTTATGTTTACATCGGACTACACGTTGGGTTCATTTTCGTTTTCGGGACATCAGATTTTATTTATGGCCAACGGTAGGACGAACGAATTCGTCAAACTCACGACAAAGAAACGTTTATATTTCGTCGATGGTTGAGATTTTTTTTCTTCAGCCTCAACCTTTCGCTACGTTGTCTAGGTAGAAAAGTGACTGGTTCAGTGCCAGTGCAGGAGCTTTGAGGTTCGCAGTTATGATTTTCAAAACAATACGTATATTCTAAATGAATTCTTCATCAAATGCCGAGAAAAACCTTTTGAGAAAGATCATTTCGTTTCTCCAGTCTCCGCAGCTGGTGGAATCGTCACGTGACCTTGTAACATAAACAGGCTGCTAGATGGAAATGTCGGCCGATATCTGATGCAAATAAAACTACTCGAGTACCAAGGGTGACCATGCAAGCAATGCAATTGAAAACCAACTCCGTATTTTTATTTAAATGAAGTCGGCTACGAATTTTGAGAAATCGCTTCCTGAGATTGGGAATTTGTTGCATGTCATTGTATGTTTTAGGAGGTTTTATCGGAAATTATAGCCACTCTATTAGATATGCGTGATACAACTTGATTTTTATGCACGGCATGTGTCAACAGGGTTGTGCTTACGGTCGAAATTCAGTGAATCAGAAGGTGAAATATATATTCAATAAGGATGATTGTACACGAATTGCTGAAATGTAACAGGGGCGTTTTTTAGTCCAATTGAAATACCCAACCCTTACAATTGTCATTTGAAATTATATATTCATAATAGCTAGTCGGATAAAAAAAAATATTATTTTTATTCACAAACTATAGAGGAATCCATTGCACAATAGATATTGATGCCTGATTTTGACTGTTGATTGTTTCGTGGCAAAAAATGCATAATTCACATTATAGCTGGAAGATATGAAATTAAGTGATTATTAAAACAACCGGTTATTTGTAAGTAACGATCTACATATACACTTACTTCAGTGCTCATTACACTTGCTTAGATATATCGTAATGACCTGAAAAATGCAAATGACCGAAAAAAGCGTATCTATTCGTCATTATAATAATTGTGTCGTTATGAAATACACGAATTAGGATTCAATTCAAGTGTTTTTCGACGATATTGGTAATTATTAGTGACATCATCCTCTAATCTAAGCATTGCTAAAAAACATAGATGGCGGTCTTTAGCATAAAAATACTCATCTAGAGGTGATACATCTTTGAGTTTGTTGTATATTATATGATAACCAAAGATGACTTTTTCCATATGAGTGCATCTGAAAGCATTGCATGTGAGGGTAAGGGACGGATTTTATATTCCTTGATCAACGATGCCTAAATATACAACAATTAGTGGAAAGAGCAGTTGAAATATTTCAAAACTGAAACTATCACAACACCCCTCAAGGCTTCACTGTTCCTCAGGACCACCCACAAACCCATGACGGGTCACAGGTCGCATAAAACCTGACCATGACGATTGTTTCGAGCTGTTAAAATCGCGAATATTTCGTGCCACCCTAAACTGCTGGCAACAAGTCGAAATATCACGGTCAGGGCCAGAAGATCTGTAACAAAACTGATTGGAATGGGTTATTAAACGGCACCAAACCATAAAAATGTCAGGGCTCTCGAACGATTACAAACGATATTTCTTTCGAGTGTTTGTCAACGTGTTGAATTGGCTTTTGACATTTGTAACATAATTGCGCCGAGTTTAAATTACTGTTAGGGATTTTTGCATTGGTGGTATCGACACGGTGGTTTGAGTAACGGATTCTAAATGGATTTCCATAATGATGTCGAGGAAGAAAAAACTCCGAATTAGCATGAGTATGGTAAGGTTAGGTTAGGTTAGGTTAGGTCAAATCACGTCAAACTCAAATCAACAGTTATAGAAAAATCAACCCATTTCGAAGAATATGATGATAATGTAGACAGATATTCGAACTGCTATGAACGAAGTAACATCAAAGAATTGTGTTTGCTCATTATTTGCTGTTATTTCTTGCATACTATCTTGTATTTTTTGTATCAACTTGGAGAAAAAAGCCAAAAGTCACTTCTCACAATCTTCCTTCTCTCCACAAAAATAATAATGTTCCTGAATACAGACAGAGACAGACAGGAAAGAAAAGAATGCTGAAGTCAAAAAATATATATTGGATTGGGAAAAATCTATATAAACTTGACTGGTAGAAAATCAAGTAAAAAGACGCTAAGGAGAGAAAAACAAAGGATGTCTACTAACCTGACAAATTTGATATTGTGGAACTGTTGAATGAAATTCAGAATCAAAATGAATATATTTGCAACCTAAGTGTTCATTCTTCCTGAAGTACATATAAACAAAATTTATATCTCACTACTATTGATCCCAATTTTTGATTGGTTATATCTGTAACTTACTTCGGTCAATTGAGTTAGCAACGTATTATATCATTAAAAAAACGTATTTTCTTATATGCAGATCCACACAAAAGGGAAGCCTTGTGATAAAATATGCCTGGCCCAAATCGAGAATCGTGTCAATCAATATTTTTTATTTCCATTGGAAGAGAAAGCTTCAAATTCAACGAAATAGGTTCTGGAAATCCATCTCGAGAATCCATTGGATTAGGGAAAATATGGAACAATAGAATTCATCTACGGCTATAACAAAAAACTGCTCTATCTTAACTGTTTGTGATAGTACATTGTATGTCGCCAATTTCATTTCCTTGCTTGATAAACCAATTAATTCATTGTGTTACAGTTGTAGTTATTATCACACAATGAATCAGATCTCCCATATAAAGTCAAATTTCAAGGAATGTCAGCTCTATTTATTATTTTATTGTACCTAACTGGAAATTTTGAATTAAATTGAATTTAGAGGTCATGATAATTGGTCATTCCGTTTTTATCTGTTCTAGCCCTAGAAAAAGTATAGTGCATAACTCCCATGGAATGCTAATTAGCCACTCGTATGAATTTTATTTATTCATTTATTCATACGGAATAAACACCATTACAATGTAAGAATTTCACAGTTACAGCAACAATCTAAAAATATAAAATAGGACGTTACGGATAGTTTCTGCAGCGAACAACTATATACAACTCAAAATAAATTAGAATATATGATAAAAATCAAAACTGGTTACGACCTTATATAAACAATCACCAACTCAAATTATTCAATGATTGTTTAAATCGACCATAAGAGACTCCAAAAATGCTGATGTTTTTGTCATCCAATAACTTTAGTGTTCTCTCCAAGGGTGTATGTTTGCCATAATTTGTACGGCGAAAGGGTATATGAAATAAATGGCTGTGTCTAAGATCTCTGTTTGAAACAGATTCAAGCAATTCAGGGCAAGTCATCTGTCCATTGAGCAGCTTGAATGCATAGCACACATCTGCGCGAATTCTTCTGGTTTGCAAAAGTTTCAGACCCATTTCTTGTAATATCACAGAATAGTCATGGTTCTGTACTTGAAGACAGAACTTGAAAGAACAAAATCTCAAAAATTTATTTTGCAACATGAATCTACTATCATTCCTTGGTCGTTAAACAATATACTATTGTATTATTGGTAATGGAGATTGTTCATCTGAGCTAAAAATCACCATCTAACAATGCATCGAAAACGGCATGACGTTGTCATTCACCCTTCTCTTTTCAAAAAAAAGAAACAGCCAACAAAGAACCATTAATTCACAGATGGATATAGAAACTGAGTTTCGATAAAAATCAACCGATGTGTATGCAATGCGATATACACATAATCTGTAGATGAAAAATTACAGCCTCGAAAACCTCTTAGATAGGGGATCTCGACACTATTTCACCGCTATCTTCATTGCGAACAAGATTCGAACTTGATATCGTACCGGGCCAACTAGACTTTCTCTCCGAGTCCCGCCACAAAAACCGAAATCCGTATCCCACATTGTATGCTAATGAGGCCGCGCACAAAATTCAATAACACCAAAAAAACTAATTACACCGACGAGGAGATGTAATCTCGGACAAAATTAACCGCTATCTTTTGTGCTTCAATTAATTTTGGTAGGCCGGTACGGTGAAAGAAGCCCGGCTACCGGACGGCAGCGTTATTTATTGCTTTGTGGCCCCTCTGGGAGAGTTCTTAGCGCGATACCCGCGGATTTGAAATTATTTTTAATGTACACCACTGAAGGGGTTGGCTCCCTAATTAAATTCGCTCTGTAATGATGTAAGTTGAGACTAGGGGCGAGGAGAAGGTTTCTGGAAAAGTTCTGTGTCTCTCTTGGCAGTACTTGAAACTTCCTTTTTTGTTTGTCGTGTTTCGAATGTTATTCCTGTCATAAAGTGGTTGCATTTGTCCATTTCGTTACTCGCCATCTAGATACAGCTCAAATATATGACCCAGGACTGTCTATTCCAGTTATTCATCTCTTATAACCTTTTTTTGTTGAGAAACACCCCTGCTTTGTTTTCAAAGGTTTGTTGCAATGGGGTTCTGATTGTGTTCTGTGTTTCGAATATTGTTCTGGTATTGAATCCACTATCATTACGTTTGATTTGTTTCGATAAACCATGGATGCCAGAATGATCATTTTTATCTGAGTACTTCTTTGAATATTGCTGTTTGTTCTATACGAGCCTCCGTGGGATTTTTGGATAGGTTTATTAAAAGATACGCATTCTCTTAGAATACATTTCTTAAGATACTTATTTCTGTCTCAAATTTCTGGATTCATGAGATAATTTGTGTTCTGTCATAGAGATTTGATTATACCATTTTCACACAGATTTGAAGGTTTGGTTTGAGTAAAAAGAGTACTGTTTGAACGTCATTATTTTGTGGTGGATCAATATTTGTTCCGTAGTTTTCTCTGGGTTTGTAACCTACCACAATCTGAAAAGATTAGAATTAATATTAGATCTATACAAGTCTATAAGGGCAGATTTTCAATCTACCCCGAAAAGTTGCTGCGTCTATTGAAAAACAGTTCTTTCTGTATAGAACAAGTCAAATTAGTTAGCAACTTCTCGTATAACTCAAATTCTGACTATCAAACAAAATACTAATATTTATATGGAAATACTAATCGTTAACGTTTCGGAAACTAAATCCGCTTCCGTTTTCAAAACTTATAAGCAAATTCCTGTACAAATGTAAATATCTCTTGTAGGCAATCTTCGTAATTGACATTTGTCAAATATTTCAAATTTTACATAACGTTTTGTCAAGAGGGGCAGTCATCCGCGATCCATATCAAGCAAACTCATAGACATGCATTCTTCACTAGACAGCATGATAAAAGCAGATTCCTTTAATTTTCGTTTCCTGTCATTGCTCTCTTTCGTCATAATTTTAGTAGATTGAAAATCTGCCCTTCTACACTTGTATAGATCCAATATTAGGTCTTATTTTTTCAGATTGTGGTAGGTTACAAACACAGAACACTACGGAACAAGTTAAAAGAGATATTAATATACTACCACCTATTCTAATATAATTCAAGCAACATTATCTTTCCTCGATCATCCCGAGAAACAAATGCCCGCCAAAGTTTCCACAGTGAATCAAGCCCACCTTGCCAACGAAGAGAAAGAAAACCCATTAGTTGTGATTACCGCTACTTGTAACAATAAGAACCGAGTTATTAGATAAATCACTGTGTTCCGGACCGAATTAGCGTCTGGCTGTTGTTTATATGAGGCGTAGGTGTGCACTCACAATGAACGTACTCACAGAACAGAAAATTACACGAGATGGGGGAGGGGGGGGGCTGGTCCCCGGGCTCCGAGTTATCTTTCATCCGCATGCCGGAGTCTGCAAACAATCCGAGTGTGCAACACGACCATTACACGTACACATCGGGGGTGGAGAACATTGCGGCACAAAAGACTCTCGGCCGCACTCGAATTTCCTATTGTGCTTTGATCCGTGCTGCCGTGAAATCAATGTTGTTGCGTCAGTGCGCGCATGAGGCTAATTGGAAGACCGGGAAAAGTCCTGATAAGAACGAGTTCTCTCGCTGCTCGAACAGTGGAAAGCGAAACAATCATTGATCGATTGATATCTGCTCATGTTCGCCTAAAAACTGCTTCGCTTCTTTTCTCAAGTATCTCAACTATTACTTCCATATTAATTGAAGATATGATTTTTGTTGATATAGATTAAATAAATGTTGAATTGCTCTCCTGTTTCTTCCGTAGTTTCCAGGGTTTGAAACCTACCACAATCTGAAAAAATAAGAATTATTATTGGAATCTATATACAAGTGTAGAAGGGCAGATTTTCAATCTACCCAGATAAGTTGCTGCGTCTACTGAAAAACAGTTCTTTCTGGATAGAACAAGTCCAATCAGTCCTTCTCCTTCTCGTATAACTCAAATTTTGCCTATCAAAAAAATAATAAGAAGTAGTATATATATGAATATACTTATCGTTAACGATTCGGAAACTAAATCCGCTGCCGTTCTCTAAACTTCTAGGCAAATTCCTTTTCAAATGCAAACACCTGGTAGAGACAATTTTCGTGATTTACATTTGTCAAATTATTTCAAATTTGACATAACATTTTGTCCTTCTAGAGGAGCAGCCCTCCGCTATCCATATCAGGCGAACTCATAGATATGCATTCTTCACCAGACAGCGTGATGAAAGGAGATTTTATTAATTTTCGTTTCCTGCCATTGCTCTCTTTGATGTGCAAAATTTGAGTTATACGAGAAGTTGCTGACTAATTGGACTTGTTCTATCCAGAAAAAATTGTTTTTCAATGGTCGCAGCAACTTTTCGGATTAGATTGAAAATCTGCCCTTCTACACTTGTATAGATTCCAATATTAATTCTTATTTTTTCAGATTGTGGTAGGTTACAAACCCAAAAAACTACGGAACAAATATTGATCCGCCACAAAATAATGAAGTTCAAACAATATCTAGTCTAGTCTAGTTACTTTGTAATCGCTATTTTTTCAAGTCTCCCAACTATTACTCCAATAGCAAATACAGTTATGCTTCCTGATGATATAAGTTAAATGAATGTTAAATTGGTCTCCTCAATTTTGGAATTTCCACATTTTGTTCAACACCAGTTCTACTACAATGAAATCAATATGATATAAAACTATTTAGAGCTACATGAGATAGAATTTTCAGTTCGGATGAAACACTTCATTGTTCAGAAAGGTTCCCAATCCAAATATTTCAACAATTTAAGAGAAAAATTTTGGCGCCCAACGTGTGTCTCAATATTCTGAACATCTTTTTTCTCAGAATTAACTATTTCAAACTTTGAAAATCGTGTTTTAGATAACGTTGATGAAAAATTCTATATGAGTGTCAAATAGCTCTCTTATATATTCAAATTCCTTTGTTTCATTCAAGTACAGCATCATCTACACTCATATTTTTCTCATCATGGTAATTTCAAAATATCAACTAATATTTGTGCTTTCACTTTCCTTTTCTGTTACCCTATACATAACTCTGCATTCGGGTCTTATCAAAGAATTTTGTACTCACTGTTGGAATACTGGAATATTTCACATGTTTATCTTTATGTGACTGTCCTTACATCCAAGCCTTTCACTTTGTTAACATCTTGATGAAACATATCAATTTCAGTTTGGACCATAATTCCTATTCACTTCTTTTCTTTTTTTTTGGAATTCTGATAATATATACCGATGACAAAATGGTTAAGGCTTTCGCGGCCGAGGTTTTCAGTGTAACTACTTTTCTTCTGGTTCGAAGGCCGTCGTTCTCTGGATTTTTTTTGGAAGATTGAGGAAGGAAGAAATTCCAAAGAATGACGTCCCTCAAACTCGAAGAAAAGTAGTGACACTGAACCTATACCGTTGTTTCAACTACACCTGCTTCTAATATTTCGAAACTCTCCATTTCATTTTGAAATCAGTGAACTCTATTGTTCTGAAATCCCTGCAGTCGTAGAGATAATTTAATTTTTCTACGGCTATGACACGAAACTGCGGTACATTGTGTTACAGTTGTAGTTCTTATTACACAATGAATGAGACTTTTTCGTGGAATGTCAATTTCCAAGAAATGGCCCTAGATTAGAAATCTACTCTTTTACACTTGTATAGATTCCAATAATAATAATTAAATTTTTAGAATGTGGTTGGTCAACAACCAAAAAAAATTACGAAGAAGAAATTCACCCACAACAAAATGATGACTCTCAAACGATACTCAAAAATAATGTCATCTCGATTAGAGATAATTCAATAATCTGTTTTGACCAAACATCTTTGAGCAGTTCTCTTCCATTCAACTCAAATGCAGCGTTCATCTTTCGACAGAAAACATCCAGCTTGCACTATAGATCTATCGAGATGCCCGTGCAGGCCTCAAAGAACCGAAACTCGATGGACAGGTTTCCCATCCGATTTTTTATAATGGTACTTTGTATTAATTATATTCGAAAGATTAGCTCAGGTCCTTTCCAAGATCCATTAATATATTACAGAACATTTTAGTCTCTTAATGTTTTTTCGGTTCTAGAGAATATTGTAATGGCTTATCCGAGTCGGACTTCATCAAACATCAGGTCATCTGTCAATCAAAATAAATATCGAAAGGAATCGACGAAACCATTGACGTATGATCAATTGCAGTTTCGTTGTGGGCAAAAGGACCGGCTAGGATTCAATTGAAAAGTAATAATTGACGACATTGCTTATGATAGCTTGCTACCAAATTGTCATTTATCGAAAATGTTCATCTTAAAGTCTGAAAAAAAAGGTTTACTGGTCATTCACGTTATCGGTTAGAATTGCATCGGGAGTAGAAACGTGAGGACCACGAAAATAATATTGCACACAAAAGTGAAAATCTAAAAATGATATTCAGATGATAAAGTGAACATTAGGTTCTTTGCACCTACTGTGATGAATTAAGAACTCTTTCTTTTGCGATTTTTTTTTATTTACTTTATCTATTATATTCAACAAAAACCTCCGTACACCCACAATTGTCCAGCACTGGTTAATTTGTCACTATCTGACATTAATCACTTAATTGATTATCTGACGTGCACTTTAAGTTTACCAAAATTAATTAGCAAATTACTGTGCAGTTTGTTCACATTCAAAAAGATTATTCGCATCTCATGATGATTGAAAAGTTTAGAAAGCTGTTTTCATGATTTGAACGAGCACAATGGAAAATAACAACTAACTAACTCTTGACAATTATTGCTATATAATCACTAAACTGAATACCCATATTGATGGATTTTGTTCAATCATAGCATCATCTTCAGTTAGATCAACTTCGAAAGTTTGATCTTTTTGTAGACATGTGAACTTGAGTTTGACTTCACTCCTACAGAGACATCACACTCGTATAGGCTGGCCGTCGTGAATCCTAACAAAAACTTTCTTTTCCCTCCCTGGGTTTACCCCCCCGCCTTTTTTTCTTTCTTCTTCTTCAAAAAAAATTTTTGATTGAACCCCTGTCCTTTTGCCGAATTATTATTACAATAGGGTTGGAATTTTTTGATCATCTCACTCATATCAAAACGTTTGGATGAAGACAGCTCCCCCGAGAGAGAGTCGAAATTTCTTTATTTTTCAACTGAGAAAAAATATTTGGCGCCCAACGTGAGACCAAATATTGCAACCATCTTTTCTAAATTTCTCCAATCGAAACTATAAACTTCCTAAGACCTTATTCAAGAAAAGTCCAGTATTTCGATCCCACCATCATTAAAGCGTCTTCGAGAAGTTCGTGACCGATATTCCTTCCCACAGTTGTCGGTCATGATGGTCTACTCGTCTACCAACGAATGGGGTCACTCCACACACGACCATATAGCTATCAGATATGCAAAATCATTGCAGCATCGAGCATCACCAGTTCACTTGCGATTGATTTCGAAAAAAAAAAAACAGTTGCAACACGAATCTCCGAAATTTCCATCGGCTGTAAAACGTGAACGTTTAGAAAGTGTCTTGCGCTGTTCTTATATTGTTCGAGGAGAACGATTTGGTATTCTTGTCGTTGGACGCGAGCTATCAAGTAATTATCGTAAAAACGTAATTTATGCGTACATAAATCGAGAATATGAACGTTGAATATGTTATGTCAGGCTGTCGAGGATAGTGACTAGGTCGATTATAATTATCGTCTTATATTTCATAATGTATGGAAATGCCTCTTCTGGATTCTGAAAACAAGATTCTTCGAAAAAATGTTTTCTTTGGAAAGCTCAAAAACGCTCAGATGATTCAAAAGAGGCTTTACTATGCTCGAGTTATGGTAAAGATTTTAATGACTGATTTTTTTTTCAGATGGTTCAGGCAATACAAGTGCTTCGGTTTCACCTTCTCGAGTTAGAAAAGGTAAGGAAGAAGGAAAAATATACATAGTATTATTTTTTCTTGGCTAGCTCTAGGTATTCAATAGGAACTGAAGGAATCATGAATGAATTAATTCAACTAAGGTTTTGATTCACTGTCATATTTTTATCTCCGTTGTTATGCTATTATTCGCCAAAAAATAATATATGATGAAAGAAAATCTATGCACAAATTTGAAAATGAAATATTGAGGTCGGATAAACCATTAAATATGTAGCATGTCAATATGGAAGAGTTTGTCGAAAACAGACATTACAGTATCACTACTTTGGTTAGGAAGAAATTCCAAAAAACGACGTCCTTCAAATTAGAACCTAAGAGTGATACAGAAAACTTCGGCCACGAAAGCCTCAACCATTTTGTGATAGATATTAGAACTTTATACAGTTTTTCATATAATACGATAAGGCTACAATCGAACAAAAAAGTATTGGTATATCTATAAGAATTATTGAAAAAAATTGAGTTTTGCTACTATCATGTCTGATGAGATGAACAAGTAATTTATTATCATTTAGTAAGTAATTTATTCCATATAGTAAACCCAGTGGTACCTATTCGAAATACAGGTTTACAATTTACAAACCCCCAAAATTGCTCCATTAACATCAGTGCATGATTTTCAGGAAAATGGTTGTTCAAACATGAATCTAGAGATACCCTAAGACACTGGCAACTGAAAAATTCCATATGCAGCTGAGAGTTTGACATAAAACTGGAACCACAACCAATGGTTTTGATGGTTTCATGATTGATCAATTCAAAAAATTACACTTGCTCAGAAGTTGCTATGGTACCAGGGTTTATATTTTTAGGAAATATGCTCAAAAAAAACAATATTCTTCTTTAGAAAATAAAATTCATACTTTGAATCCATACCAAGTATTATATGCAATGAAACAGAAGCAACACCAAAAATTTATGTCATGTTTTGTCTGATAGTTCAGCTATCAATTATTGGATGAATATCATAAGTACTAGGCTTGGATAGTACGATGAATCGTGAAATGGTGCGATGCGACTAGAAGAAAGGATCTTCCTCCTCAATGTGTTCATGTTTCAGACGTTCAACATAACGATCGATGGGACACATTGAGGCAACATCCGTGTGTTCCATCAGCAAAAGTGATACCCATCTGTGATCAACCATTGGGTACTCTGGAAGAAAGACAAAGTCATCAAAATGTAACATTTTCTAGCAAGGCGACTTCGTCAATGTTTCCAGAGCTCATACCTCGCTGCGGAAATTCTCCACCGGCCCCAACTCCATTACAGTCGCCTCTCATACTCCATTATCATCAGTCCAAAGTGAAAACTAACAACCCTGTACCGATATCTCTTCGTTAGCGCAATGTCGAGACCGGGAACAGGCTCTTAAGTGATTAGGTTTTGTGTAGAGAACACGTTTTCGATGGTATTGGAACGAATTTGGGGACGGTAACTCGAAGCCCGGAATATTCGTAGCAATAATGGGTTGTGGAACCGTCTCTCCTAATTAGGGGGGAGAGGAGGACGCGGGGAGATCGATAACACGGCTGCGACATCGGTGCAATGTACAAGACGGCGCAGAGGTTCTTATCCACGGAAATATGGAAATAGCTGTCTGGAATTCGGATAATCTGTTGGTAGAGTAAGAAACGATGGTCTGCACTCCATGATTATTGTCATCATCATCAAGTATGAGAAGGAATCAGGAGATGCATAGAGCTCGATGTGCTAGAACTAGATTCAGTGAGGTACAATAGCCAGAGAAAGCTTCATTATATTTGATAGGGACACTACACTCAATCTAGAATATGGATCCAGGTATTGCCAGTATTGAAATACCTGGTATGAAAACGATATTTAGGAACAGAAGAGCCATTTGTCACGATGATACTCAATGCATCCTTTCAATTTTTTCACTCTGAAAGTTATCGCTTGTGTCATCTTTGTCTCTTCTGTCTAAATATCGTCTACTTCTAGATATTGAAAAAAGGTTGATAGTCCCCATTCTGTCCAGAGAATACTCATAGTTTCTAATATCTTTATATTGATGGCTGAGTTTGGTGGTTATAAGAATGAAAGTCACCTAGATATAAATAAAATTGATGGCAGGTTAGTCACACATTGAATTTCAGTGACTTCCAGTCGAAGTGTTCGATAATTTACCCATTTTCCAGCTGAGAAGGTCAAGAGATAATTATCTCTGAGACAGATCTTGTCTAGGCTTGAATGAAATATTATCCTATTGAGTGGGATTTTTTACCAATTGCTCCCTATTTATGCTTATTTGTGTTCAAAGTTCATATATATATATATATATATATATATATAGTTCCTGTATGGAGTTCGGCACCAAAACATTTATTGAGGCTTCTCAATTCTATTCAGAGAAAAGCAATTCGACATGTTGGTGATTCTTCGCTCACAGACTCACTCACCTCATTGAAACATCGTAGAAGGGTCGGAGACTTGTCTCTCTTCTGTAGATACTTTCACGGTCGATGCTCTTCCGAATTGTAATCAATCGTTTCACCCTTGGCAATTTCTACACGTATGACTCGACGAGTACAGAATTCCCACCCCTTTGTTGTGAGTTTCGGAACCCGTCGAACCTCTCTTGCTCAGGGATCTTTTTTCAATAGAACAGCTGAGCTCTGGAACGCCATGCCAAAAAAGGTTATTCCTGAGGCTTACAATCTTCAGAAATTTAAAGTGAATGTTAATTCATATCTCCTGTCCCTTGATTCACGCGGTGTTCTTTGAACATTACAGGGCTTCCCTTTCGTGTGAATCTGCATATAAAAAATATATACATTTTACAGTAAAATAGTTGTCATTAAAACCATGCGATTTGTGGCAATCACAAGACTATCTTCGAGTGTTTCAGTAGGCATTAGAAGAATATGTACAGAATCCGGGGATTGGCAGAAATTCTTTGCGACTCTCTCGACATTACCAGCGTTTACCGAAGAACGCTGCCTCTTCCAGCGAGCTCTTTGATTCCGATGCCCATGCCGCCATGTAAAAATATGGAAATCGCCGACCAGAATGCAGTGGATCCGTGGTCCGCTTTGCATCCACATTTAAATTGCTAAAAGGGGACACTATCGCCGGGCGCATCTCTCTCCGCAAGATATTATAATCTTCTTGTTGCAAGGCAAATGCACATAACCGGTTGGTATAGATCATCGGCCATCTTGGCAGCCCATGCCCATGCAAACGAGTGGTCGCTTCGGGAGATGGTTGGAGCTATTATTGTGCGCACGATCGATCAAAATTCCTATCGCACCATAATGAACAGGTCGTTATTTCGAGGAGAATTTTTTTTCGACGGGCGATCGAGACTGAAAATGTCGAGTTGTGTCTGTCTGTCGGACCAACGGCGGCGATCAATGCTTTTCAAGGGGGTAATCTTATTTTCGAAGCCGAAAGGTAGTCTAGAAAGCTCAGAAATCCACGAAATCGGTTGTCGAAGTTGCAAATACAAATACATTGGCCAGAGCCGACGAGCTATGAAAACCCGTTTTAAAAAGCACTGTACACACTTGAGATAAGGGTAAAATAAAATCCCATTCTACTCATCGTACTCTTGATACATCTCAATTTTGGTGAAAATAATCTGAGTTTGATTAAAGAAATACTGTCGCAAAGCTACCGACGATTCGGAGATGTTGACGCAATGGAAAACATGTGAATATATTATTTCAGTAACCAAGGAAGACTATCTCTTCAGCCAGCTTCTCAGTCTCATTATAGACAAATAATAAAACATCAATGTATTAACACCGAAGCCATTATTCGATTTCAGCTTTCCATTTTCTCACTAAACGTCGGAAGAAAACACAACCTAACTAAAATCCAATGCTTCTTTCCCTGCATAATAAATAACTGATATTCATGTATATTTGCTCGATTCATATAGTACAGTAGCTCTTCTCTTGTCTATTGAAAATTGAAAAAATTGTCCATTATAACACAAATAATGTTGGGAAATTACACTCTCGAATTTTTTTGACGATATCTGGAATGGGGTATGAATGTTTTGAGCTGATCAAATATTCAATAATAATCAACATAATTTTCTCAGTTGCAACTACTCAAACTGAACAAGGTTTCATAGAAAGAACTAAAGCTGAGATTGACGAAAGCGAAGAATTATTTCATTGCTAATTATAGTTTCGATTGTTGTAAACAAATCTTCGATAATATATTCGTCAGAAATATCGTTGTTCTTTCATCGAAACCATTGTCACTCTCACGTACAAATAAAACTCGACACAACCTACAGTCGAGCAGAGTTCGAAGGCCCTGTCTAATATGTAAATCGATGAAATCATTCGCCTTACTCATCTGCCGGGTCCATGAAATATGAGGAGATATTCGGTTATTGACTGGAACACGTTCTGAAAAAACAATCGATAGTCTGGTCAATAGTTGCAGTAGGTCGAATTTATTATTTGACTCCTGCGTAAGTAAGGGTATATTTATGAATCTGAGTGTAATAACTGCATGCATCTAAAAGCTATCGACCCCGTTACAGTTCCTTGCGGTACTCCTCAATTTCTTCGATCATGTGAATGGACTCTCTATTCTTTCAAAGATGTACATTATACATCCAGCCCTATTGAATGATAAGCTATATTGACCAAGTCCGTTTTTTTATTAGTGTTCTGCCCTCCAAACTGATTAAGATGAGCTGAGTTGTAGAACGTAGAATTATCGAACATAATTACAAGACAATAAATGCCGCATTTCTAGATATTTTTATTTTATTCTCGAAATAAATGATAATTTCAGGTTGTTGAATGTACTGCACCAGATAAATCTCATAATAGAATCAAATATCTATTATTTGTTCATTGATATACGAGCATAAGCTCAATATTCTCGACGAAATTGAAAAGCTACTAAGCAACATTCATGACTGAGCATTTCTTTTAATTCAGGAAAAATCAAATATAGGTTATTCAACCTTATCTGAGTCTCACAACAATCAGATTACTCGAAATTACCATTCTCAGAGTGAGTATTGTTATTGAACCAAATAGTTGGGATGCCCTGCAAGGTTGAGGTGTAGATCTAGCTGAAACTAACACGCAAACCAATATTACTAGTAGATCGGCAGAGACATGAATAAAAATAATCAGACTGCGCAAGGTATTGAGATCAGTCATTGATAGATAGAAACTATAGGCAACGATATTTTACTCTGTTTTGAAATTTTTGTGAAGTGTATACTTGTATACATCCGGAAATTAGCGGCCCCATTACTGAACCTTGCGGCACACCCTAACTTATTTCGTTTTTCCAGGTCCACGAGCTCTGCGACAACTTCTGTCACCGGTATATCAGCTGTTTGAAGGGGAAAATGCCCATAGACCTCGTGATAGATGAAAGGGATGGGGGTAAACCTCCCGAGCTGACGGGCTCGACGAACGGGGACGGGGGCACGAGAAGCAACGCGGACTCCACCTCCCACACGGACGGCGCGAGTACGCCGGATGTCGTAAGTATTTTTTTCGTAGTACTCGAAACCCTTTTTTCTCTCCGTCCTCATAACTAGAATGTGCCGTATCGAATGCCGCTCGGTGGTTTCGAGGAGGTATCGGGCTTTGTTAGCAATAAATAATACCTTGAGAGTGGAATACCAGTTTGGGGATATAGTAGAGGCAGTGGCGTAGTCGAAAATATTTTTCAGAGTGATTTTTTCTGGGTATCACATTGGATTAGCAGTTGAACATCATATCGACCATTATTACTGTATAAACATCATCAGTCAACGGGATAAAATTTCATCCTCAAAAACAGACAAGCCTGTTCGGCCCAGAGAAAAATATCCCCTGAGCTCATCAGTGGGCATAGAACTTTCTCACTATATACTATATTTGTAATTTTTGTGGGGAAGTTCGTGATCCAAAGTTTTTATTTAATTTTTTGAGTTTGTTGGAAGTGGTCAGTAGGAAATTGAAATCTATTAATGTTGGCGTTTCTACCTTTTATTTGGTTATCCTCAGGACACCATGATTAATATGGAGAGAACAATAACATTGTGAATTCGGGGTTTGGGAACATTGAAAATATGAGTAACGAAAGAACATATGAAATTTGAAATATTCCGAATATCACAGATATCACACCAGGTAATCACCGCATGCACTAAACATACCGAAAGAATGGATTTTTTTGTTTTTCTGATGAAGTCAATTTGAGGCCAATCCGATCTGAATAAATTGAGATTTCAATGACACATTCATCCTCATTCTTTTTTTGCAAACTAGGTACTTATCATTCGTGTAGAAATATCCCTTAATGATATCTTTTTGATTCAAATTCAAAGAAAACGCCAAAAAGGCAGGAGAATAGCTGTTTCAGGAAGCCTCCTTCCCAATTAATTCATGTTACTTCTTTTATAGAAGTTCTGCATTTTCTGTGCATCGACTTAATTCCTGAATAAATTGGTGAGATTAGCTTTCCTTAGTTACGGCCAATCGGCAAGGTCTGATCACGATTCTCATTGAAATGTGGCCTTTTTGTTTCAACCGATTGCCTTAACCGTTTCATGGTTGTCACGGCCAAATCAGGAATATTAGTCGTATCTGAAAAAACAAAGCCTACTCTCATTTAGTGACCCTAGAGCTACGCGTGAGCATATGCCATTGACAAATTTCAACTAACAAGATTTGGAGTCTTCTGAAGTTTCCACGCTGCTCTGATGATAATCTAATGGTTTCAACCATCAAGATTTGGAATATTTTATAAAGTTTCCACGCTGTGAATTATGTTGAACATCAACCGAATATCAATAGGAATCCTCGAAGACTCAACTCATCAACCGTAAAATCGAGACGCGATTAAAGTGTGACACAGCTCATCCTTATCACATACCCGACTAATAACTTGTTAATATCTCGCTCGATAACAAACATCGCCGTCATCCTAATCGTAATCTTTTAATGAATCTCGAGCGCTCGAAATCAACTGACCGTTCGAGAAAATCCCTCTCGCTCTCCCTCTCGGTCGGCAAGGAAGATGCCCTCTTGATCGACAGAGGGGTGGCCCGCCGACGCTGAGTGTATTAGCTCATTTTCGTGATGCTGTTTGCAAAAAGCAGGGGAGGCTAAAGTAGGGAGTTTTACTGGTAATTGGTGTCAATTTAGACTGACGCATCGGCAGCGTGAGGGATTGAATTTCACCCTTGCGCATTTTGCGGTCATCCGCCGCTCGGCTTTCTTTGAGATTACGAATCGCGCTCAAAGTATACCTTGAGTTATTCGATACCAAAAGCATCGGTTACTTCTAGAGTGCTGGGGATGTTATCGAACAGGTAGCGCAAAGTTTATGCTTGCGTCGTGACCATCAGGACGGCTAAGCGCGTTGTAATGAAATGGGTGTACAAAAGGGGTTCCGTTCCGGGCCTCATCCAGCCCAAGCTCATATTCAGTAGCACTAATGCAGTATCGGACTCTTCTGAAGTAATGAATGTGATTGAAGTTTCATGTTGCAATTATTTTCAGCAATAAAAATGACTGCTATTGATTACAACTTCGGTTAACCCGTACCTTTCTGGACCTGTAGAATTTGACATGCTCAAATTTCAGAATACTAATATAAAAGTTTATTACATTCATAAATCTGTTGACAGATGGCTGTCACTTGACATAGGTGTTATAAATGATACTTTGTAGGACTTGCTCAAATTTACCGTCCGCGGCAGTACTTTAGAATGTTCCTCTGAGATAATCAAGACATCTGCAGTCGAGATTCTCTGTCCTCAAAAGTTGCAGGATCCTTTGTTCAATCGGAACTTGTGATCAAACTCTGAGCTAGGTCTGTACTTCAATTCTTTTTGAAATTATTCGTTCAACTACATAAAAAATGAGCTCAAACGGGAGTTTTTCCATAAAAAGTTGATTGGAATATAAATTCTCATTGAAGCACAGTCTTAGAAAGAGCGCACTCTAAATAGTTCGAAATCATATAAGCCCACGGACTCTCAGGGCAATATATCATTCTGATCATATCACAAATTCTAGGGAACTTGCAACAGCCTCCTTGATTGAGTATTCTTGATGCTCATGTCGACTCAAACTGAAAGATCTTGAAATGATCGAAATTCGTCCCATCCTAAGGATACAAAGGTGACATCGCGAGTCATCTGGAAACTTCGACATGCGAACGGCGGCGATGGAATAGCTGAAATTTTCTATGATGTGATAGAGCGTTTGTTTCTCGTAGATGTAGAGTTGATCGTTGCCCTTGCACTATAAATACCGCGTTAATTATACCACTCAGACGACAAATGTTTGTGTGAGATGCTATTGGCATCGTCGAGCCATCTCCGTTAGGCTCCAGGGAAATTAGACAAAACAAGGAAATTCCGTAGGGAGTTATTTTTTGAATCGTTAGAATTCCAGCTTGGCAAACATGAACGTCTACATTATACATTCTGGAAATGGTAGAATATTTTCAATTCTTGAGAAATATTTTTTTTCACTAACAGAAATAGTCGATCTCACAATCTGGCTTGTAATATAGAGCATTGTTTGAAACGACATACAACTTTTACATGCAAGTGATATCCTGAAGCTGGAACTTCACATTGATTTATAATATCCACTGTCATAGAACAGCAAGGAAAGTTGTCCTTATGATAACAGAATCAGCGGCAGTGAATGAACGGTCAAATTGAAATGATGTGTGTACTTAACCGAAATAACAAAAATGTTCAGAAAGCTTCCAAAACTACTAACATACTCAAAATCTTCTCGGACTAGCACTTGGTGCTAACTCAATAAAGGAATAGCTTGACTGAGCTTGATACACAATCTATCTACATTTCATAGTTGAATTTTACTTATTCCCTCAGCATATTCAATATCGTGGAATGGAACATGCATTGAACTTATTGGAATTCATTTTTCAATATACTTAGTCTAATTTTCATGTACTAGTACGTCTGTGTAGCTTTTGGCATCACACAAGCATCTTCACTATGGAGTACTCAGCTTTTGAGCACCTTCCAAAGCATAACCTGGCTTTCACTCACTCGATGCATACCCCATGTCTGCTATTTTTAACGCTTTTCACGACCGTGACACATGGACAAGGATACGATTCTATTGTAAAAGTAACCCCTTGGCAATCCAACGATGCTGTGGCGTCAGGAATTTGAAGTTGACAAATCCATGCAAGTGGAACGTTACTAATGGAAAAACAAACATCAGTGGAATCTGTCATTGTTGTCTGTCGAAGTCAGGAAATAACGTATTCGAAATCAAAGTGACGGGGTCCTATATTTCTCCGTGCGATCACAAACAGGTTGACGGTGAGAAACGAAACTCTTATGTGGGTAGTTTCAACAGAAATAAACACATCAAGTATTCTCATAGAACAACGACAATTCAGTAACCCGCACGTATCCACTCATGGTGGCAGTTGTTTCGTGCGACGTTTCGTAATAAATTGAACAAATCCACCTGTTTGCCGAAGAGAAACTCCGTCGGCGATTACAAGCCATCACCGTCTCCTGAATTGGGCTGTTTGGAGGAAATCGCTTCCCGCTCTCGTCTGCGAGCTCTGCGTTTTACAAGCTATTTGAAGTCAATAAAATGATAATGCGCCAATAAAAGCGCCGCGAAGGGACGAAGTCTTCTCTGGCTAAGTGATTCGGAGACGATGCAAATTGTATCAAAGAGGAAAATAAAGGGAAGACGCCGAGCTACAGCGAAAGCTGGAGATCATCGGGAAATCAGGGATGCTGCGTCGAACACGGATTCTGGATTGTATATTTTCTGAGGGATTCGATATTTCCGATCGCACGTTGTTTCTCGATTTCTATTGTGGATGGTTGATACAGGGTAGTTGGTTCGGCCCTCAACGTAGGACCAATTTTAACATATTCATATTCGATTTCTGTGATGAAAAATTGGCTGATTACTACCTCGATCTTGATTGTCCTTGATACGTTGATTTGAATATTCTCCTTCCAATTATAAAAGAAAAAGAACTCATAGAGATACAATTTTCCTCAGGCAGCGTGACTCACCCTCACTATCATTTCGCTAATAATAATAATAATAAATGTAAACCTCATCCGAAGTGAGGAAGTGTTCTGAACCAACAAGATGTCTGTGTGATCTTGTGTTTACTCTTACGCATTTCCAGTGGTCTTGATGATTCACCGATATATTTTTGCCGCTCGAACAAAGAATTTGCTTTCTCACGTAGAAGCAGTGATCCAAGGTGATCAATAATCCAATGACTATCGCTGTTATGTCATCTGCAGTAGGTTGCTACGCATGCAAACATTGATCTTTTCCTTCATTGAGTACGGGACTATCGCGTATGACATTTTCTCCACTTTTTCTATTAGTTAGAAAAGGTATTGCAGCAGCTGGTAAGATCACTTTTTGTCAACCAAAAGTCTGAACATTCTAGGTACTAGATATTTTTGAGCTGTTGCAACTGAACACTGTCATTTCAAAACAGTGATCAGGATCCAAGAGTTATTTTTGGTAAAAATGTTATATATGCTTCATACTGTTGGAATGAATTCTATGATTCTACATTTTCGAAAACCATAAACATTTCATGAGTTCTGGAATTCATGACCTGAACACAAAGAGAAAAGACAATTCGTTCATGTTTTACTGGCAGAAATTTCAGTAGCTTTCAACTACTGAGATGATCTTGGTGTTCTCATTATCAGTATGTAATATACTGAGTAAATGATGTCACATTCCTCAGTAACACATTTCCAGAAAGTTCCGTAGGACTTACTACTCCACAGAAAAATATTTATGATAATTGTTTTGTTGACGATTCTCCACTCACGGGCTCAGTCACTTGTTTGAACATCATAGAAAGGTCGGTCTCTCTCTTCTATAGATATTTCCACGGTTGTGCTCTTCTGAAGTGTCGTATCAATAGAACAGCAGAACTTTGGATTTCCTTGCCAAGGGAGATTTTCCTGAGGCTAACAAACTTCAAAAATTTGAATTTCATGTTGATTCGTATCTCCTGACCCTTAATTCACGCGGTGTTTTTCGATCATCGTATGGATCTGTAAATAAAAAAAGCGTTATGTACAAAAATGTGATTGTATACTGAGATTCAACTATAGTTCCTTTCCAACTTAAACGATTGTTGTTATCGCCTTCGCTTAGGAAAAGAGAAAAAAACTCCTCTGCGGCAGACGGGAGAATCTCTCTTCGGCCGTGTCAATACCGACATCGAAAAACTCCGATGCCGTACCCGAAATAGCCAAGTTTGTTGTCACGGTCTCGGCAGAAGCTTTCGACATTTCTGGTTACAGATATCCATCTGGTAAATATATCCCCAGAGCACGACGCGCCGTTGAGACGCCACATTTTTCATCCGTTCGACTCCGAAATGATTTTATTTCAGCATCGCTGCTCCCTGCTGCGACGGATGGACCCAAAAAAACGCCAACCGAACAGAATAATCGGTGGAACGAATGCAGGTATCGCATGTTACGTTATAAGCGGCGATAAATATTTATATACAATTCGAATCTCTTTCCTAAACCGGCGATTTCAGAACTGGTGAAGGAGTGCCACAAGGATCTCTCATCGGCCCCATCGTTCATCATAATTGATGAGTATTTAGCTCTCCCATGAAAATCAGATAAAATAAATGGAGGAAATGAACGTTAACTCAAGTACACGAAATTCGAAAATAGAATATTACAGGGTTAGTCTTCATTTACTATTGAATGAAAAACAGCTCATAACTCACAAGTGGAATGAACTTTGGAGTTATGTTCTTTATAGAGAATCTATAAATTTCCAGAATATCAGTTTGCATTGAATGTGTGGCCAAAACTTGCTTCTACCGCTCAGAATAGCACCACAGAAGTTTTCAAGATCTGAAAACCACTCCAAGGACGTTGAAGCAGAAGAAATATCAATTGTTGTCGATACTGTTTGAGAAGAAACTCATCGAGAATCACCAGAAATAAGCAGAAGAAGTGATCATCAAAACTCCTTATCTTGAAGTCACTAGTTGAAAGCTCACATTTGAAATGAGCTTCAGGAGTACTATTTCGGGTATCATAGAAAAAGCAACAAAATTATCATGGGTTTTATTTGTATATAATATTTTTCACTTGATCTTTCGTATGGTACCAAGTAGTATTGGATTTATAGATATGTCTGTTTACCATAGTCTTCAATTTTGTAGACCTGATGTTACGTCTTCAACTCTGGCGGACATTATAGAAGGCGGTACACACACTGAGAGTGAGGTCAAGAGTGTGTTTTCATTTGTAGATGGACTTTGACGACCATGACTAACAGACGCACATAAAAAAGTAATATAATTCTTGTTCGTGAGATTATAATTTTTTTGTCAGAAATTATATCTAAAAACTCATTTGCCATGTTCTGAGATTATTTCTATGATCTTCCATTATTTGAACTCCTCAAGAAAGAATAAAGAAAATATGGAGTTCTTGTTGGAGCTGATCGACTCCTCAAGTCATCTCGATGAGCTGAACATGCATGAGGAGCCAATAGGAGGAAGATCTCGCCTCCCAAATCGATAGCCGAAGCATCAATCCCCCCTTCTGACCGCCCAGCCTAGTGGCGGTCCTCCACACCGCAATTTCCCGACATTGTTTCGCCACAGTTTCCAATTAGCAACTTCCGAGCTTTCCTCGCCTATCTCCATCCCGCACTCGCAAATTTATGAATGCCTAATGTGCGATATATCGATTAGCGTTCGGAGAGGCTCTCCCGCAGGTGTCGCTCCGGTGTTATCGCTCGGATGGGGAGCGACACCTTGGGGAGGCCATCCATCACCCACCTAGAGATTCGGCACGGGATAGCATAGAGTCGCAGAGGGAAGCAGGATATGAGCGTCGCGAGGCGGCGTCGCCAGCGTCGCAGCCGTATATCACCCGGACAAATTAAATTATCCTGCTGTCTGCGATAAGACCGGACGGTCTGAGACCTAGCGAGAAGTGGGAAGCATGGGTGAGGTCGACTTCCCCGATCGGTTTTTGTTTAATTTTTGTGGTCTGTCAGTCTGCGGACTCTAGTGAACTTTGCGGGAAGCCATTCTCGACACGAAACGTTGTCATACTGGATTGAAGAAGTAATTGAAAAGGCCTCAAGACCTACACATTAGTAATTATTTTTGTGATGTAATTATATTGTGCGGTTCTCAGTACTATCACTTCTGGGTGCACTCGATAATGCGCTTGAAAGAAATCGAAAATGTTATAAACCCCTTTTTTCACCTCTTTAGACAATGAATTTCAATGATATTCAAAACACCTCTCTCATCAATTCTGATGAAGAATATTTCTGCAAAATTTGAGGGTAGATTCAAGTACGTTGTTCCATACAAACTTTAACCAGTTTTCCACCCTCTTAGGGTGGAATTTCGTCAACCTTTTCTATATCGGATGTCTACGTCATACAAAGAAGACATCCTCCAAGTTTCAGATCTCTTCGATCAGTGGTTTAGGCTGTGCGTTGATTAACACCTCATAACGTTTTACGCTTTTTCAACCCCAATACGCGATTGATTCCAATGAAGTTTCGAAACACGTCAATATTTTCTGTAAAAAATTTTTTTGTGAAATTTGAAGTAGATTGGACTAATGCATCACGTTGACCCATACAAATTTGGCGCCCATTTTTCATTCCTTTAGAGGTGGTTTTTCAGGAAAGATGGTAAAACGGGATATTCTATGTCCGTCGACTGGTTCTAAGCTATCTTCTCACCAATTTTCAGCCAAATCGGTTCAGCCGTTCTTGAGTTATAAATAGTGTAACTAACATGACTTTCTTTCATTTATATAGAATATATTAAGATGTGACTGAACCTATAGCCAACCTCAAAAATGTCAATGGAATGGTCACTGATACTAATAATCACCTGATAGTGACTCTCAGATTAACCGTTTTTATAGAGCTGAAGGATATAACTCTATGCAGGTTGTGTAGAAATCTACAATACACCACGTAATGCATTGGAGTCTCTGTAAGAATATTGCCAATTAACGCAGTGAAGACTGATCAACAACGTTGGCAATATATGAGAAAACTGCGCTGATAACAAGTCAGAAGACACAAATTGTGGATATCCTCATAACTGCCCTCATCGAATTCAACATCGTTTCTAGCTACACTTATAATCATCTGCTGCATTCACAATAACATGGCGATACATCTTGCCGATATCGTCTTAACTATTGAAGATGAAATAATTCAAATTTCAGCAGGAAATGCTGAGCCATCGAAGATCTTTTCGTCTTGAGAACATCAAAAATATACCCTCGCTTCAAGATGCATATATATAGTGGAAATATTGCCCATCAACTGCTTACCAACGCACTGAAGACTCATCAACAACGTTTGCAGTACATGATGACAAGTTAGAAGACACAAATTGTGGATATTCTCATAACTGCCCCCATCTTACTCAACATCGGTCCTAGCTATACTTATAGTTATTTGCTGCATTCACAATAACATGGCGATACATCTTGTCGATATCCTCATACTAAAGTAGCTTTCGCGGCCGAGGCTCTCTTCGGGCTTAGCCTCCTTCTTTCTTCTTTTTCTCCGTCTCCTCTTCTCTCTTTCCCTCCCTACTTTTTTTCCTTTTTTTTTTGGTGGGTGTTGTGTGTTTTTCTTTCTGGTTTGGTTTTTTTTTCTCCCTCCTCTTTTTTTTTTTTTTTTTTTTTTTTTTCTTTTTTTTTTTTCCTTCTTTTTCTTTTTTTTTTCTCTTTTTTTTTCTCCTCCTCTCCTCCCCCCCCCCCTCACTATTGAGAATGCTATAACAGTAAATGCTGAGCCATCGAAAATCTGATATATCAAAAATATACGTCAAGCAAGATGTCTGGTAATGCACGAATACAGAAACATTGGCATACTTCTTGAAGGGGATTGTATATGTGATATTGTCGATATATATAGTTGCCATTCTCCTTGTGATGGTTCAATGATCAGACAAGTGACTGGTCCTTCTTCAATCGCTATTGTTTTTTGTTTGAACGGGAATTAATGAGATAAACTATGACTTCAGTTATCTCTTGTACTAATTCCCTCGCCGTCACGTCTCTCCTATCAAAAACCCGCTATCCATCGCCCAATCAGCCGATGACTCCGACGTTTCTTCCGCGCGATTGGCGCTGCGTCCATCCCCAGCGCAAACACTAAATCGCATCTGCGTCGCCACGCATCGACTGCCTCTATCCATTCTTCATTAGAGTCCATTACAGCAAAGTCGCGCTAATGGCCTGTTTCTCGGAGAAGCAAACAATACCCATCCGTTCCGTTTAAAAAGATTGATTTCGCCGGAGAAAAGAAAGCAACGTTGCAGGACGACGGTCCCGGGGAGGGGAAAGGGGGGAACAGGCGGCGTCCATTCGGTCAGCGAACACTATTTCATTTTAATGGTCCCCGCGGTCCCGGATTCCATTAAACTGTTTCTCCTGCGAAGTTTACTTTTGCCACTGGGACCATTAGTTTGATGCGGCAGGAAACAATCCTGCCAAAGGAGCAGGATTGATAGATGGAGAGCGGAGCCTTATTTCTGCTGTCGGGGCTGGTCATAATTCAGGGGGTATGGGTTCGGAATAACAACGACAATCGCTTGCGGGTGATCCCGTGGGAGATTTACAGAGTACTCGGTGCAGAATCATGATGTAGAGATCTGATTTCTCGCTGAATGGTCCTGATATTGAATGGGAGATGTCAGTTTTACCCACGAAACCGTAATGTCACTAGATAAGGGCAAGTTGAGCAGGAAATCATAGCTCACTCTGGTCTATTCTAACATTTTTTCGTGTTTCAGAGTTCCAACTGCTTGATCACTGAATGAAATACATAGCTTCGTCACAGTGTTTTATAGAGCTCTGGACTGCTAGTTTACTATTTGCCTATGGCACTCCAAAGTTGTTACGCCTTCGAAGAATTATTTATTCCTCTCTCACCTGGATAGTACATTCAACAAATAGCAACAACAAAGAACATTATCAACCACATTCTAATAGGATTTTTGTATTGACCCAGATATCGAAACTATGCTAGATTTACTCTTGTTAGAAAATTAATCGAAAAATCCCACTAATTGTCACTTTACTGTTGAAACGACGATGATATCATTTCCAGGCTTTGGCTAAGAATATTTCAGCATGACCGCTAATATTCACGATTGCTCAAACAGATGACGCTGGCTCTGGAACCACCGATCTCTGAAGTTCAACACCTCAATCTGCTAATGACCCACAGAACTTTTATCAACAGCAAAATTGAATCATTTACCTCCAGTACTTTCGATAGGGAAATGTCTGGGATGTTAAGAGTTTATCGAATTCAGAAATGGTCTCAGAGGTTCTTAGTGATCCTCAAACTCCCAATCAGATCTGTCGATGGATTTGGAACCTGAGGCTACACATATTGGCTGCTTAGCAAGAGCGTAAATAGGATTCATCGAATTTGAGACCGGCACCTGATTTGTCACTTTCAGAGTACTTTTGAGTGAATGTACTTTATGGTGTCTTTTTTTTGTTGCTGAGAGTCCTCAAGATGGTCGAAACGTTGGAAAAATCAGTAGTAGTTTGTATCTTTTTTATAAGATTAACCGCGATTCCACTGATTTTCTCATCGATTAAATAAAAAAACAACGGTATTTTTAATCGTTTCAAAAATCCTAACCCAGCAAAATATAGAAACCACAACGCAAGTTTTACGCGGCGTGTGTCGAATCCCTGAGCCAACTTCTCCAACCGCTTTCTTATGCTCGACACGACAAAGCGATGTTTGTAAACAGAATAATCGAGTCATGTTCGGAATAAACAATCGCAGCGATGAATACTTCCATTGTTGGTGGAACCTAGATATGGACTGTCGGAGACAGGATCTCATCTGTGATATGATTCGGTAAATAGGTCAGTTGTGAATATGCAATAGTTGTTTTGATGGATGGAGAGACAGAGGGGAAGGGGTTTTTTGCTCGATACTACATTTCTCTCAGAAATACACACGTGCGTTCACTGATATGCTTTTGTTTAACCAAATCCCCGATCTGAAAAAACTCTAGTGGGATCTTTCGTTCACCAATAATAGAACTACACAAAATCTGCTTGAACAGCTCGCAATTGGTCACTTCGATTTGAATCGTTTCAAATTTGAATGCCCTTAGATAATTATGAAATTTATATTCAAAATCACCCATTTACTTTTGTTCTCGTTCCATTTCACATTTTTTTCCCAAATTAAAGCGAAACGATACACCCCAATAACCCTTACTCTTTCGACTACTTCAATGCCGATCAAAAAAATTTACACAAGACAATCAAACCTTCTATATAAAACTACAGATTCCATCTCGTTGCCTTCACTTGGTACACCGATATTATTGTTCACCATACGATGCTCTCTCTCCCAGCTGATGTGATTACCATGTGTATCTGACGTCACTGACAGGCCATCGCTCATACTTTGACAGGCAAGGTCGCTGTCGTCATCGCGAGAAGCACACAACGGTGCGTTTCTGTCTGCCTGGAAGATCGGTCGATGACTGTGTTTAGGGGAATGGGCTTTATGAAAAGTGTAGGGAAGACTTCCCTTTGGAAGTTGTGATATGAGTACAGAATTACTTCATTTAAACGAAAACAACTATCGATGTTGAAATTTTTCATTACAATAAAATTTCCCATTTGCAGATCAGTGTAGGAAAAAAAATTAGGCAAATTATTTGAACTTCACCACAAAGCACGGTTTATTTCAGAACGAGTTGGAATTGTCAACTTTCATTTCCGAAAAAATAGTTCTGCTAGAAAGAATATTGAGCGATTCCAAATACTGTTTCACTAACCAGAAGCAATTTCAACTAGAAACCAATGTGAAATCCGAACGTATATTGGTTAAAATCAGCGAACTGATGAGACCAGTTTCAAAGAACATTATGAGGTTATCTGATTCAAAAGATAAGAAAATTCGAGTATTTCTCAGCATATTTCAAACCAATCATTTATGTTAACACGTTTTTTGAATGGTTCGAGAGTCAAAAAATAGCTTGAGTAGTTTTAATTTGCTGATTTGCTAAACACAGTGAAAGAGTTTCGGTAGACGAGTGATTGACCTGCTATAAGGAAGTTCTTTAACGTGAGACTGGAATAATCAAATCAAACAAAAAATTCAACTCATTAATATTCAAGCCGAACTGTCTGCTGCCTAATGCGATTACACAACATCGAAATGAAGAATCCATTCTGCGCTGCGAATAACGCGATTGCCAAAATTGAATCAGTCAAATGGCATGGTAATGATTTCACATTTGAATAACTCTGTCGGAGTGTATGGAGTTGATTTAATAGAGCGGTAGGTGACGCTCTTCTCCGAACCCAAAGCCACCCTTCTCGATTCGCGTAATTGACTTTTAACTAAATGCTAGAAAATGGATAAGTCGTGTTTGGGGGACGCAACAAATCTAATCTACGCATCAGTCGAATTACAAATTAGCAGCTCCCCGGGGAGTTCATGCAAATGCCTATTGGCTACTCGAGGCGTCCTGACGCGTTTCACATGCAGATTGAATCAGGAGAGCAAACCCCATCTCTATCCGATTTCGACACTCGGAGAAACTGAGTATCCGGATTGGATTTATTCAGTTTCGAGAGCGGGGAATTTTGAGTCATTGAGTTTAGGGGCATTTGCTACGGTGAATATTCAATATTTGAACTTAGCGTTCTTGAAAATTGGTCTCGCGTTGGAATGTTTCAATCTTTCGGAAGTTCATTGATATATTTTAACTCTTTCTTTAGCATGTTGCTATAGTGAGTTTTTATGAACCTGAAAGAGTACACTGAGTTGCACTTCATCCACAAGAGTAGATTTTTTCGATTTTTTTCACAAACTACAATTCATATAGTAAAACAACGATTTTTCCAAATTACATTCTAGAGATGAACAGTTCAACCAAAACTCTGTTGCATTCTTGCTCTTTACTGTTCATGTATCGAAAACCTTATATTCTCACTCATAAATTACTTTCTACTTCCTCATAACTTCTAACAGCAGTGCCATTTCTAACAGCAGTGCCATTTCTTGCTCGCACATCATCAACAAAAGTTTTTTTACGTGAAAATATAAATTTTGACAATAATCAATTCCCATAGGAACTCATAGCTATTATTGAAATGATTTAGAAGTTGGCAGTTTATTTTTGAATTATTTTCCTCAAGTTTTCATACAGAATGTGGGCTATGAAAAAAATTAAATATTTTTCTCAACGATGAATGCTTTATCGTCTTGTATGATAAAAAAACTATCATTTACTTCCATTTGTTATCACTGAAAAGCATCGATATTAATCCAACATAGTAATAAAAAAGATTGTACTCTGTTTCATCATCAGAGAAATGATACTTGATGATTCATTCTAAACAGTAATAGGTTAATTCGATTATAATGGAAAATTGTTGTCGAAATCAAACTGGACACACTTGAAACAATTCGAAAATATGTGCAAGGAGAGTGGAAATTCAAGAGAAAAAAAGAAGAAACATATTGAAACAAAGTTTGAGTGTAATCACGACGTCTCGATCACTAGTATCCGTTATCACCTTCATTATTCTTCAATATTTAAATAAAATATCTGCCACTAGCAGAAAACGTCTTAATGCAAAAATAATATTAAAACGTTTAATATTTGAATATAAACGTGGATTCTATTGGCATCTATCAATCGGAAACATTATACATTTTTGTGAACTTTGGCCACTTACAAATGGCCCAGTTTAGACTAATTGGCGACGCATTATAGATAAGGCACAGACATGATTATATATATTTACTGACTTAACATATAAGAGCATATAATCTCATCAGACAAGTTAGCAATTCGTCTGTCATAAACAGTATTAGAAATTTTGTTTTTGTCACATATCTATTGCTTGAATATCATTTTTCCAATTGGATGACAACCTAGTGAAAATTAGTACTCAACCTTAAAAAATCATGTAGGTTCACTCACACTCATCCTTTTTGATAGCTAGCAATGTTTCCTCAATGTATGTTCGATTTGGAAAGGATGGCCTGGTTGATGATGATAACAATGTGTCTTCATTATTCTTGGATAAAAAACTCCGTATTCATTGATATATAACATTTTCAACCAAACCAATGTGACAATAAAAACAAGAAAAGGAAAGAAAAGGAATAATGATCATCTGATATTTTCAACGGGTACCAATTTAGTAGGTTTCCTGGATTTGATAACCAAGAGTTTTCTCAGATATCTGTGTACCATCTCATTGGATGCATTTTTGGTTCTGCCTTGTGGAATGGAAGTTGAAGAAAACTTTTCGAAGAGGTAGATGAACTTTTTCGTTATATAATTCGAATAGGAATCCAATCACCCCTTTTCAAAAACCGTCTTTTGTTCTTAGAACAAGTGTTCAACGACTCCGTTTCGGTAATCCGAACATTTCCCAACGAGTTCCGCGATTAAAAACACCGCACAAAACGGCGTAATTCTATCCTCTCCCATTGAAATCAGCCCGAATCAAGGTGGCCGCGTGCCTCCCCCGCAGTCTTTTGTTGCCGCCAGAAAAGCTGCAGCCCTTCGCACATCAAACATGCGTGTGCTGGCTGTCTTCTGCAAGTAAATTTTCGGTTGATGTTGGGCGCAGACTTTTTTGTTTAAACGTCGCCACCAGATGTTCTTAATTTGTTGGCTTTTTGTTCGTTCACCCTCGACCGTGCGTCGAGAGGGATTGACCGTTCAGTAGTACAAAGACTGGGATAGTCGGTCTATCAGGCGTTCGAAAAAAAAATATACGGTTACAATTTTCAGAACATAGATGGTCTCAGTACGAGAGTGATGACTATTCACTTCTCGTCATGGTGTTAGCCAAGGGAAAAGTAGAGTAAATACATTAATAACAGTGAGGATGCAACTTCAATGTCAGAAAGATTAAGGGTATAAAAATTCTTGTTCCAAACTGTATATTGGTCAAACGGGAATATATTTTACCAAAAGAATGAAGGAACATTGAGGTATTTTTTGAATTGAAAGACACATCCAAGATTCGCAAATCATCTCCTGGCATGTGCCATGAAGGTCTGAATCTGAATGTATCGAAATCCGAGACACTTGCTGAACCAAATAGATTTGAATGCTTTTCTCTTGCTCAATTTGTTTTCTTGCGGCAAATATAAGTGATCAAGATCATTTTAGTAGGTGAACCTATGGTGTTGTCAGTTCGTCCCGAAAAAGTTAGTTGATACTGATTCACATGTGTATTTATGAAACACAGTATTGGAACGATGAAGTACCATAATAGCTGAAAAGCTATAGTATTGTAAAATACGTGTAGCAGTCCAAACTTTGTAGTGATAAGCACACCATGAAGTGTTTTTTTTTTAAAACGATATCCAACTTCGTTCCCAATTTGAGTCACAGCTAGGCTTCGAATTTTTCTTTGATTGAATAAAAGTACGTTAAGTTTGTTGGTATTATTATGTAGGCGAAAGCTTGTTTTGGTCTGTTTCTTCGTCCCCGTCGAGTAGGTTGTCGTTTACAAATTTCTGTCTTTCAATCGTCCTATATATATTTGAAATTCAATTCTCATATTTTTCCCATATATCTGTTTTTCAATATATTTTTCATCTTGAATTCTTTATTCCGTATTCTATCCAATCTCAACTCTCTATTGCTTCGTCATTTCAACAGCCATAAGCCTTCATCTATCATTTGTTGATTCCTGCATTTCATGCTCCAAAATTGACTCCATACATTGTAATTGAGTTCAGTTTTCTTGCTGCTTGTGTACTGTTTCCATACTTGCTCCTTCTTTGCCAATATTGACGAAGATTTCAGCTTCCTTCGATCTTTTTCAAGAATATTTATTTTGTGCTTGATGCTTATTTGTCAATAATAATGAAACATTGGTATTTTCTCCATCTTAGTGGCCTCCTTCTGAATGTTAGTTCAGTTTAGAACCCCATATTCGAACAACAATCATTGCAGAATAGTTAGCTGTATTCCACATATGTTTATCACAGAAATAATTCTGATGATCTTCGTAAATATATTTCTACCACAAGCATTTTGGCCAGAAGATGATTCCATAAAATCGAAACAGCATCGGCAACGAGATGATAGTGAATTCAGCCATCCAATTATTTCTCTAATCTCACATTCCGTGAACAACAATCGTCGTTCACCGAAGGGTTAACTTCATATTCATCGACAACTTTCCAAGTGCCACGCACAGATTTATTTAATTTCCTATCGCTAACGAAGCATAACCGGCTCCTGGTAAATTTTGACTCTCGCTCTCGTCTGTGCGGGTGTTAATTGTATCCGTGACCTTTTCGGCCATGTGGGCCGACTAATGAAATCAGTGCTACAACTGTCCCTAACTGCGTTACAGACATCCGATGGAAAGATTGGTCGAGGGCCCTCGACTTGGAGAGAGCCGGCAAAATTCGGTTGTGGTCAGGAAACGGCTTGTTGTTTCAAGCAAATTCAATCTTTCCCAATGAGAACATCGTTGACGAGATCGTTGAGGATCATGTTTCGAACGCATGTCGAATGATGTCCTGTCTGGAAGTGCTACTACTCAAAATTCTCACACTGGATATGTTTTTCTCTCTAGAGGTACGCAGATGATCCATCTATAGTTGTATCAGACAAATCAACAAATATTGTTGAAGAGAAATGTAACACATTTTTATCAGATCTCGGATGGTTTTTGAAAAACCTGCTCCATTACAATTTATCGAAAATACACTCAATGATGTTTCACTACTGTGCAGTAGTTTGAGTGTTGCTGTCGATGACATAGCAATAGAACACACGGATAGTGCCAAATTGTCAAGCTATGTGTACGCGTCAGTGTACTCAGAGAAAGAACATTCTCGTATCTCCTGGGGTGTAATATTTTTATAAAATCAAACCACAGCGCTTTCGACTAGAACAGTCGTCATTTAGACTTACTCGTTAAGATTACCACAACCATTAAAAAGCATGTCTCTGAAGGATATGGATATTTGAAGAATTTCTGAGAACATCCAGAAGTTAATTCCTGAGTAGAATTATCCTTGATATGAAATGGTAACTCATCATTGATATAATTTTATATCAAAGATAGTCCTGTTCGGTAATGAACTTTTGATGATCTTGAAAGTTTTGTAAATAATTATGTCCTACTCATGATGATGACTTTTCTAGTCGAAAGCTCTGCTCTGATTTTATGGAAAATGAAATATCAAAATTTTCTTCCTCTAAGATTTTACTGTTTTAAATTAACGCAGCAATCACAATTCGATAGGTTTCTGGATTTTTTCGAATTGTGGTAGGTTACTTACCCAAAAAACTACCAAGAAAAAAAGTTATTGATTTAACGACGATCGCTTGATTGAATGTTTTTTTACGAATTTGAATATTTCAATACTGTCGATTTTCCATTGAAGATAACCCCCTCTTGTTATTCATCGAATGATTATTCTCAGAATAAAATATTGTTTCCCCTAAAGGCACTTTTCAAGGAAGAAGAAAAACAAAGTTGTAAATTTAATGAGGTCCTAACCTTTCGATTCCTAGTATTTACAAAGTTACTATGCTATAGTTATCTACTATAAAAGCCCCGAGTTCTAGGATCGCACTTCGAAATATGAGACCCCCTTACGAAAACGATATCGCTTGAAATTCCGAGACCGGGACAGCTACGGCCATCTCTTGAAGTGTTTAATCGACACCAAAGCAAACCGTAAATCAGTCGCGTCCACTTTTGTCGTCGGCAGTGACCCACATGCGGCTGATCCGCGAAGGTAATACGCTTTTAATTGACGACATAATCACAGGCCTGTTTACGTGTCAGAGCCGAATGCAAACATATTTATTAGACGAGGGAGCTGTGTAGGAGTGGCAATGTAATTATAAGTGTTCATTAGAGCGATATCAGATTCGATCCTGCGAGATTCTGCTGACCGGGATGGACAAGTTTGCGGTGTTGCCAGATAACCTCATTTGTCTACCGAATGGATATCAGAAATACCTTCAGGAAACGTAGACAATAATATCATTACATGACATTGTTCATATATCGATGTATATTGTCTGAAGAAATGTATACACACCGAAAAAACATTATGGGAGAATCAGTTTGGCACGGTATATCACCCTTTGAATATTATGAAACCATTTGTGAAATGAAAATAATAACAGAAATTAAGGCACTTGCCTGTCCGAATCCACTCCTCACAGTCGTAAGGGGCTGTGGGGGCACTGGCGGTAAACCAGAATTCAGAACCGCAGGAGTTCTATGTACCACGGACATGTAACATAAATTAAATTAAAAATAATTAAATTTGACAAAAATTCATTGATATTGCATGAGCCACAGTTCAACTTCATTTGATAATATAATACGAAATGATTTTTAATGCGTGATACTTCAATAAAATTAACATTTTCACTTGGTTGCCAATCAAAGTCAACGATTCAAAAATGTTCTGGTAGCTTATTATTCATCATTTCATAATGAGAATCGCTACTTGTGAAAAAAACCCTGAATATTTTTCCTCTTTGAAGGTTCTAATAACAGCTGAATGCTATTATATTTAATGAAGCCAAGTTATTATTGCCTTAATCTGAAGATTTATCATAATTTGGGCTGCTTTTATAAATCGAATGCGAAGTTGAGATCAAACAAAAATTAAAACAATTTTTTCAGAAATCAATTTTAATTCTAGCATTTCAAACAATAATTTTAAAAGTGTTTCAAATCTGATTTCCTTTCAATTAGAAGCACGATACATTATTTCTTTTTTGAATATCATCTAGGTTTTGTGAAATGGAATAGAGGCTTGACTGAAGTACTTTTTATTCAAGTAGTTATCACTTCATCGATAATTTCAAAGTTCACTGTTGTTGCCTTTTAAAAATAATTTACGCTGTACTATATGGGAAATTGATTATTTTGAGAATTCAATTGTTTCGAATGAAATGATTAAGCTTAAAAAAATAAAATGAGCTATTTAAGTTGTGAAATTGGTGGATTGGTGGCATCGAAAATATGTAAAAAAATTGACGGAATTTTGAAGAGGATACTGTCAAACTTTCAATTCGCAAAAATTGAATGGAACAGAGCAGAAAACGGTGAATGAAAAAAATAAACCGTAATAAAAGACAAAAAATTCAATATGATAAAATCAGAAATACAAAATGGGGTACAATACAAAGTTGATTATGTCATATAAGTGGAAGGAATGGAAAAATAAATTGAGAGAAACTTCAAAAAACAATAAAAAGAACTTTTATGAAAAATAAGGCGTAGATAATGAAAAATCAAACCTAGAACATGAAAATATTAGACGAAAGAATTTCGGAACTTTTACTTTCAGCTGAGTGTGATCACGACGTTTCGAGACTTGTATCCGCAACCTTCTTCTGGTAATAATTATTTTTCCTTCTTTTTCGCCAAATTTGGCAACGCCGCAACTCTCAGGAACGTGCGCCGCAGACGAAACACTCGAACACGCATTCCTAGCAGCGCTTCACGAGAACCATAAAAATGTTACGATCGCACAATAACCGTATCTGCACACTAGACAGACTCTGTAGCAGATTTCGCATTATTTTTACGAGCTAATTGTGTTGTCAAATCGACTAAACCTAAACGCTACTTTACGCCCATTATTCCGCCGTTCGCTTGCATATATATATACGCGTCGTTTTTTGCTTTTGGCCGTGACGTATTACTCAACGCAGGCGCATCAAGCCATTTCTCAGGATTTTTTACTGGGTCGAAGGCTACCGGGTGCCTACTGGGATTTCAAGAGGAGTGATGCTCCCTCTGGTGGTTGAGCTTGGCACTTGTTAAAATTGCTATTATCGTAACTATATCTTGTTTACTTGTTGGTTTGTGTTCTCCATCTTAATACACTGAAGACGTTGATTATCAAACAACAAATACTTGAATTGTATGCATGAAAGTGAACAAACAAAAACTCTGACTATCACTTCATCCCTTCCCACCAAGCTACAAAAAAGTAATGTCCATTCCTAAATAAGTCAAGGGAGCGTATTTGCAATCTTTTTTCTTCTTTCTTGTTTCTGTCTTTTTCGTGTTGGGTTTCGCTCCTTGGTGGGATATCATAGAAACAAGTTTCAAAAAAATAAGCATCTTCAGTCATTTTATCCTGAAGAACTAAAATTGATGGTCACATACAAGGTTTCTTTATACATTATAATTATTCTAAAATTGTTGAATAGCAAGATAAAATGTATTCCAATCCAATCACAGCTGAGATGTCTAAAGAATACAATTCAGAAATATAATGTTAAGTAATACACTGAAGACGTTACTTATCAAACAACAAATACTTGAGTTTTATGCATGAAAGTGAACAAAAACAGCGAATCTCTTTCTACCTAGCTATATGAAACTTATGGCAATTTCTGATAAAGTCAAGGGAACGTATTTGTAATAAGAAACAAGTTACAAAAAAAATAAGCTGACCCAGCTCAATGATATACAAATATCTCAGGAGCTGACGAGAAGCGATTTAACTATCGCCATTTATAAGATTTGAATTCAGATTAGAACTTGATCGATAGGATGGATACAATCCGGCTCATACAACAAAAAGTGGCCCCGCCTATTTTTCGATTTCTAACGAATGCCCCAACCTGCCGGACATTTCGTCAAAACTGGACTGACTTATGAATATGTTGAAGAATATGAATGTGTTTGAAAAATAGCCTTTTTTCGGAATGAGTTTTTTTGATTCGAATCTATTAGGCTGAACTATCTCAACACGCCAACGAACCTACCCAATTGAGTTCAATTTTCCGCTACCGGGCGATTATTTGTTCGTCACTTTCCGATACGGCACATATGTCGATAGCCGGATGTAGGAAGCACTCGTTCCACCCCACTTGGCGGGGGTGTGTGTTTTTCCAACCGGTTCGCGCATTCTACTCCTTTTTTACGCACCTAGTTTTATTTAATAAAGCGTGCACAAGGTGCCGTACCGGTATCGTTAATTGATAATCCAACTGTTCGGTATAATGAACCGTGAATCATTACCTAGATCCGTTGTGAGCATAATTTGTCATGGCTTTTTTTTGTCATCAAGCGTTGCACACCATGTTTTCACTTCCACCCGTAAGAAGTCGAATCGATATAAAAATTATAAATGTAAGCTTTTTTAGAAATGAACAAAAAAAGTTATCTCCAGAGTCTCTTTGCAGCTTTATCAGGGTTAAATAAATAATGATAAGACATAAACTTCCATCATTATTTCACTTTCACACTCAAGAATGTACTTTAGGCAAATAGTTCAATATATAATCCTGAACAAACAGCATACTTGAATTCACATTCAATCACTTCTGAGAGCATATTTCAACCGACAAAGAAACCAGAAACAAAGAAAAATTACAAAATGGTTAAGGCTTTCGCGGCCGAGGTTATTAGTATAACCACTTTTCTTCGGGCTTGAAGGCCGTCGTTCTTTGGAATTTCTTCCTGACGTTTCGCTAGCGCGAGTGGCCAGCTGAAGAAGCCTCTGAAGAAACTGGCCACTCGCGCTAGCGAAACGTCAGGAAGAAATTCCAAAGAACGACGGCCTTCAAGCGTGAAGAAAAGTAGTTATACTAAAGAAAAATGAATGATTCACTGATCTCATTCCATGCCAATTTCCCATGTTCGCTGTTTCCTAGAATAGACAAGAAAAATGATTCATACCTACCATTTCCATAAATTCAGAAATATAAGGATATTCTAAGGAAAACAACTAATGAAGTTACATACAAAAAAATGCCTTAGAAACCGTGATTTCTCAAAACCTCAAACGGTTCATCTCACACATATTCTCTCAACAAGAAGACAATAACGCTCTGTCCCTATAAGGAAGCTGAATGGTCATCAATAATCTTTAAAATCCTAAAATCATGTTGGTATGTTTTCCCGAATTGGAGAAAATAATCACAAAAAATTCCAAGTCCCTGTAGAAATCTTTCCCGAGACCGTTTATCGACCCTAGGCATCCGGTTTCACTTTTTCATCCCACCAGACATTATTTTTATTTTCACCGACGCGGTCCCTTCTTCATGAATATTTCGTATAATAAAGAGGGTTCTCCGAATCCAGATCCGCAGAGGTGTCGTGTTTCAATATTTTTTTGCATAGGGCCCCGTCAGTCGAAAGCGAAGTGTCATGTCTCGTACCCCGGGGACAGGGACCACTGCTAGACGGCATGCGATCCCTCTTTCGGTGTTAGTTATCTGTTCGGCGCAAGAAAAACGCGTTTTTATCGAATTCGGTTCCTAAAGTGGGGTTATAGTCTCTTGTGACTCGTGAAGTTGGCAAGAATTGGTCACTGGACCTTTTACGCTGATGAGAACACTCATTCACTAATGTCTTCACCCAATCATCTGAAGTATAGGCATTGTTTGTAAAGATATAATTTGTCAACCATACGGAAATATCATATCAAGGGATGGATACTACCGATAGATAGCACTATTGAGTTCGTTTCCAAGTAATGTCATTCCTTTATTTTTTTCACGGACGTCGTAGCCTGATTCACACATTTTTCCGATTACTTATACATAATACCAGAAGATGGCAATCAATTCAGAAACAGAAGCGGAATTTTTCGTCAATGTCGTGGACCATTTATGTGTTGAAGATTATTTTAATGCCTTAATTTTCATTTCCATCATGAACTTCTATCGTTAACTCAATTTTGCAACTTCGTTATTTCTTTCACCGTTCCAGTCAAACTGACAGTCAGCACTCTGGACCTATTTTTATCTTCAGAATAGGAAATTTTGTAGTGCATAAACGGAAATATTAACATCATAGTGCAGATGGCGTAATAAAAACGCTTCAAATCCTTTGTAGGCATTGAATAACTACTCCTCATATCAGGTTATGACAAATTGAGGACCCAAATACCACTGAGACACTTCATTTGTAGCTTTTGTACTCCAACATTTCTTTAATTATTATTTCCAACTCTATATGAAACTTTTCCTAGAGATCAATTACCCTAATATCAAACTGATATATTTTTGCACCCGACGCGTATTTCGCTAACAAGGTTAGCATCTTCAGGAAAAGAAACTTGGTAATAGTATCAATCAGTAGCAATTTCCTTCTCCTGGAGATGCTAGCTTTGTTAACGAAAAGCGCATCGCGTTTAAATAAATATCAGTTCTTCTCTGAACATTTTGATTACTCAATCGAGTTAACATTTCAAGCAAGATACTTAGGTTAATTCAACTCAAATAATAAATAATTTTTTTTTGATGTGTTCCATACGGCTCATTCTTTCCATTGATTGATTGTTAGCTTCATCCAACTGACTCAAAAGTCATAATCAGATTTCCTGAAGATAATTTTTGATGTTCAGTCTTGTACCTTAATCACGCTAACATCATTTCAATGGCAACTCCTTCCCCCTTTTACCATCCCTTCTTCGCAGGCAAACTGATAAGATATCATCATTTATGCCTAAGTATTGTTTCTGATTGCAGAGACCTCCATCGTCGTCGTTATCATACGGAGGGCCAGTCAACGATGACGTCAGATCGCCCGGAACGCCTGGACCTCTCTCCCAACCTCCCGCATCGCAGCAAAGTTTGGACGCCTCGGATCCTGGTAAGTGTTTCACTACAATTATTTGTAACGTTTGAACAAGAGAAATCAATTTCATTTTCTTTTATTCTTTTATTCTTTAAAATCCTCCATGATGTCTTGGGTAGTGGACGGTGCATTTTGGAGGCCAAATGGCATTCCAAAAATCCCACTTCATACAGATGCCAGAAAAATTAATCAATTAACATCTTCTGTATTCTGTAGGTGTATAATTGAAATCTTTTAGATATTTAATAGGTCAAAAGGGAAAGGATTGCATTCCTGTTATAAATAGATTTCAATCATTTTATGGTTAGTTAACATAACATTCTTTTGCAACCTTGGAAGACATTGGGAAAAATCTTTTTGGGGAGATTTGTATCCCTCCATACCGATTCGACATTACAGCCTTCTGCAAACCCATCCGGCCAGAAATCTGCACTGCCCATTATCCAAATAAAGCGGCGACTTATCGGACTCCAAGATCTGGCCGGTGCCGTAATGTCCATTTAACGACTGAACGTTGTCCCCTCATCTATTAGAGGCCGGTATTTGTAATTTTATATGAACAATTATCGATTAAGTCATTAGGGCCGTTATCGTCACTAATGCGAGCGAAGAAGCGCGAACTCTTCATTAGCCGCTCGACTTTCAATTATTGAAACAGTTTTTACACAAGGGGTCTTTCATTACTCACTCCAAATCGCTATCGGATGGGCATCATAATGGTCCTGTTTACTTTTCAAAAATTACTCGGCGCTCGATAGCGATCATAATCGTTTCGGAATTGATGAACTAGGTAATCGGGTAAAGAATCCACCATGGAAGACCACTGAAAAACAAAGTGATGTTCGAAACATGTCATTGCCCAGCTCTTCAGGTTGACTGACAGTCATTCGATATCTGAAGTTGAGCAACGCCGAGCGCGGTTAGTACTCGGATGGGTGACCATGCAGGGAAATACAGTACGAAAGCCCGTATAGCTGCAGCAAAATAGCATATCATAGCTCGGAGGCAATATATCAATGAGCACAAGATATATAGATGATATGCCGTCCTTCGGAGGGGACGTAAAGCCGGCGGTCCCGAGTCCATGGATGTTGGGCTCGTTAAAGATCCCTACCTCTGGTTGGAATACCAGAGTGTTCGGTAAAATTTCCGGCTGCCGGAAGTGTGCTCACCGGCGCCGGTGATTGGATTTGATAGCGGAAATAGGCCGACGTCGAAAAAAAAAACAGTGAACTCATCTGCAGAACCTGGAAATCGTGCGAGGAAAACTACTTCCTTGGTTGATACCGCGCCGGGTATTAATTTACGTCCGATAGCCGCCTTCTCAGGCATTTCCGCTTCCCAAACGATTCGCTCTCGACGTAACGACGCAATCAAAATTCAAAACGGCTCCGCGTGATGCGGCGATGACATATAAATTACGAGAACTACCCGTCGTTGTGGTAAAAGGTAATTTTAAAATTGTAAAGCTCGACGGAGAAGAATGGCGTGCGGTGCACGGCATGCCATTTGTATAATTCGAATAGGATCCGCATTGTCGGAGGGCTTAATTCCGACCGGAACTCGCGGAAATATCGGAACGCGAGTCGACGAGTCGGAAAGAACGAAAGCAGGAGCAGCAGCAGTCTTGCAGGAGTTCGTCCAAGCGTGACGATCGCGTCTGAACCATTAGGAATTGCCGCGGGGACGGTCTTCTGGAAGGAAAACAAAGGCCGGCCACGCAAAAAGTTAATTTTACACCGCTAATCGGTTTAATTATAATCGGCTTTGTTCTCGGAAAATTTTCGACGCCTCGAAATGTCGGGAATTAGTGGATAAGGTTGCTGTTAATAACACCACCGAAGAAAGTACTCTGATAATTATATGAATGGATTCATCTTATTACATTCATGGAGTATTATCGTTTTACGTCGAAGAAGAAAGCAAACGTAATGTACGAGATTGTATAACTGTTATTCCTAACCTGATACTCCGCAAATTTATGATTAATCAACATTAGATTATCTGGATGATGATCATTGAAAAGAAACCAAGCGGCACATTTCAAAAAAATCACTCATGACACTGCCATGATCATCTGCTATTCATTTATATTGTGACCAGTTGCGACTTCAGCACAGTAGATGCCAAGATAAATAGTATAGGAATAGGATTGTTTTGTGTCATATATGTATTACATCTCAATTATCATTAGCTGTTTTAGATGAAACATTTTTATCCTTTTTGTGAATGTTTGAACGTCATTATTTTGTGGTGGATCAATATTTGTTCCGTTATTTTCTGGGTTTGTAACCTACCACAATCTGAAAAAATAAGAATTAATATTGGAATTTGAACAAGTGTAGAAGGGCAGATTTTAAACTTACCCCGAAAAGTTACTGCGTCTATTGAAAAACAGTTCTTTTTGGATATAGAAAGTCCGATTAGTCAGCAACTTCTCGTATAACTCAAATTTTCACTATCAAAAAAATAATAAGAACTATTATATATGTGGAAATACTTATCGTTAACGTTTCGGAAAATAAATCCGCTTCCGTTCTCGAAACTCATACTCCTGTAGAAATACAAATATCTCTCGTAGGCAATTGACATTTGTCAAATATCTCAAATTCGAAATGAGTTATACGAGAAGTTGCGGACTAATTTCACTTGTTCTATCCAGAAAGAACTGTTTTTCAATAGACGCAGCAACTTTTCGGGGTAGATTGAAAATCTGCCCTTCTACACTTGTATAGATTCAAATATTAATTCTTATTTTTTCAGATTTTGATAGGTTACAACCCCAGAAAACTACGGAACAAGCATATTTCACTTCTGAACAGTGTAGGTTTCTGTAAGTGAAATAATATTCATGATCGGATCAGTATTCCTGAATATTACCCTCTACATACAAACAAAGTTAGAAGTTGACCTCTTCATGCTAGTAGTATAGATCATCCTGTCAAGTTCACCATCACTCATTGAGCTGTAACACTCTCAATTGTTTTCATTTTATTATATTATGCATTGCAATTAGCTTCATCTCCGAGAGTTATTAACCTTGCAAGAAATCAATTAATACAAGAAATCCCATAAATAAAAAAGCTGAATTTGTGACATTCCATAATTATCGTATAATAAAAGTTGAGTAGCGCTGTGAAGGTGTTAATTTAATTCTTTTCTGTTCAATTAATTATCGCTCGGTATAAATCAAGAATTTGTTTGTTCATAAATCTAACAAAGTGATGACTGTATTCAGTAGCGTTTGATTAATGGCCCGAAAGTACGTAACTCTAGGTGATTCACTGATATGTGTGGTCGTAGTAAGAGCAATGAAACTTTGTCTCTCCAGGTGCACCAACATCACCACACTTGGGGGGATTAAATCAGCTGGAATTGCGCCATTATCCCCAGATTAAGGTTATTACTTTCCTTGATTATTACTGCTGAAACGCCGTATCAGCCACAACTTCTTGGTAACTCCCTTACAGGATTAATATAAGTTCTGGCGGACGTACGAAAAGTATGAGCACTGAGATATATTCGGGCGTCGTTTGACAATACGAAATGCAATAGATTGTGAGGCTTTTTTTCAAGGGGTGTTGATTAAACTTGGATTGGGTTTTCCAAGTGCACCCCTTTACTTATTTCGGAAGGTATGTCATTATCATGATTCAAGGATGTATTTTCAGATCTGCCGAGCTAGGATCAATGTTCTCCCTTTCAAAGATGATTCTCTAATTTTCGATTCTCTGGGCCGTATTTTGTCTCTAGCCAGTCGTTTCTGTATATTTTCCACTTTCTGATATTTTCTGGATGCCTTATTTCAGACGCACCCCTTGCAACCCCCTCGCAAGTCAAACCCTGCGAATCGTAAAATATTTTCCCGAGATGTAAATTCATCCTGCGGAATTCGGGGAGTTATGATATTTACGCTCCTGCTTTCCGAAGCGTGGTATTTTTATTTTCGTGTCAGTTACATTACATTGATGGGTAGGGTAAGGGCGAGGTTATCTGAATTCCAAGGGTCGACTCGCGCGTCTCGCTAATGGAAGTTGTTTAAATAGAAGCATCCTTCTCTGTCGTTAATAGCTCACCGAACGAAATGGAAAACAACTTCAGTGAAAGCAGCCCTCATTTTCACAATAAAGGAGACGATAACGTTTCGGCACCACCTCTACGGTTTTCTCGGCAATAACGTGAAAATTCAAACGGCAATCTTCCCTCTATTATAGATTTCAATGGCTGCGGAACTGTTGCTCGTTCGTAAAATTAGTATCTACGCTCTTTTTCTGGATATTCTCCTGTGATATGATAATGAGTTTTGAGATGGAGCCATTACATTGCGTAACAGTTTGCAATGCCCTTATTTGACATTATTTAGAATAAGTATAATAGGTCTTCAAAACTTCAACGTACATATGGCTTAGTTGAATCAAAAGATGATAGCGTGGATGCCGATATAACGCAAATGTATCAACAAAAGTAACTATTGCCTTTTTCCATCACAACTCTAATAGAAAGATTATATATGCAGTTCGAAAGGGATGAAGAATAGATGGAGTTTTCCAATAGAGAATTTTCTTTTATTACCATATTACCATAATTCACACCTCTTCAAGGCACAGAGGTGTCCTCCAAATGTTCAACATCCAATCAATAGCGTCGAATTAAAGGACAGATTCTGCTGACAGGAAGTCGTTTCTCGGTTTAATGAATTTATTGGTATTATTTTCAAATTTTTGTGTTTTATATTCTTCCACATGTAGTACATCCAATTCCTACAGCATATCTTTCTCAATGAATATGAAAAACTATGTGTTTGGCTCAACATAATCATTCAAGTGCATTGAAAAAATTATAAATGAACAGGCAATTATCCTTAGCTGAAGAAACGATACGCCAAGATAACCCCTGAGACCTCGTTAGACTCAAATCCGGTCTGAGAAGATCGAAGTTCTCGTAACGATGAGTTGACAAATACCGAGAAATTTCCGAGAACCTCTAATCGATGAATATTTTTTCCGCCGGTGTCGATTTCTTTATTTTTCTTCGAATGGTCTGGACCCGGCATTCAGATGTTAGATAAGATGGCAGTTACCTGCAGATGTTGACGTTCATGGGAAGCAATCGGGAATGTTGTATTATTGGTTGGAAACTTGTGAATCTTGAGTGGGTTGGATGTTTCGTAATGTTCATTGTGTTTTGTAGTTTCGATCGGGTGTTAGTTTCATGAGAATGAATGCAAATAGTTATCAAGATCGTTAACAAATTGAAATGAGAAGATTTTATGAGTATCGTAGAGTTATTTATATTGGGAATCAATTATGTCGACTGAATCAAATAGGGTTTTCATTACTATACGTGCTACTTGTGCCGAAAAAAATGTGTTTTCTTTTCCGGCCCGGGTGTCCCCTTTGGGGGTCTTTTTTTGTTTTTTTTCCTGTTTTGTTTCTTGCTTTTTGCGCTTCCCCCCCCCTTTCCTTTTTTCTTCTCTTCTTTGTGTTTTTCCTCTTTCCCCCCCCCCCCTCTCCCCCTTTTCCCCCCCCCCCCCTTTTTTTTTTCCTTCCTTCCCCTTTTTTTTGTTTTTTTTTTTTCTTTTTTTTTTTTTTTTTTTCCTCCCTCCCCCCTTTTTCCCCCCCCCCCTTTCTTTCTTTTTCCCTTCTTAAAAATTTTCCCCCCCCCCCCCCTCCTTCTTTCTTTCCTCTTTTTCTCGCCCGGCGCGCCCTGGTCTTACTTACTAGTATCCAAATGCTGTATTTGTGTCAAAATCATTGATAATTTCTCTGCCATACGTACAGATCCGTTGGTTATATTTTTTTTTCGTTATCACTCTTATTGTCTCTGCAAGGGCGGCAACTATTAGGTAGAATCTTGTGCGAACTTAGTGTAACCGAGGTCTCATCTTTCAATATGTGATCCTCGGAACTCCTAAAAAAAACTAAGAGCGGAGTATTCTTCGGAAAACAATTCATTGACAATATTTAGTCGTAACGTGATTTGTCCGTTGCATTTCGAAATTTTGCAGCGACCAGATCCTCTCGTCGAATAAATCGTGTTGAGAGTTCAGTTTTGCCTGATTATTCGTTGTTACCTCCGCCGGTGAAAAAACGGCCATCAATAACGATCACACGATGACGCAGCCTAATGCAGCGGTAATAAATTGAGATTTGTGCGTCAGATATATTTGAATATCGGGCCATACAGATGTGCATTGCCGTGTTGTACACAATTACACATTGTGGTGACATTAGTTTAATTCAGTGCCTGCTAATGAGATTTTACGGGCGGACCACGTGAACTCCACGCCGCACCGACTTTCTTTTGTTTTTCTATTCGCTTCAGTTTAACGTTGGCTGTCCGGTTGGTTAGCGAAAAAGTTATGGGTACGCAACATTTGCTCGCAAACGTTGTTAGTTATGCGTTCATTTATAATATTCCCGGGTACTTGTCATAACCTCAAATTTTCATTAGCCTGCGTTTCACTCGCGATTGTCGAGACAGTTTAATTGAGTGGAATCTGAAAATTGTGCCAGGCGTTTGTATCTATGAATAAATGCGAAACAATTGAAAAACTATTTTCTGTCACAACAATTCTGCGTTAACTGTCTCATTAGCTGTAAACGTTTGAACGTTTAGATCCTTTGAAATGAACACTCCTGTGCAGACGCCTGTCAGATGTTATTCAATATCTGACTCGGTGTCGACAAGAAAATACGTTAGCAAATATTTCTTATCGAATGATTTTAGTGCGTGTGTGTCTAATTCAATATCGAAAAACTGTCAGTATCGATAACGAAAAAGTGATAGAGTTTATTCAAATTTATGCACTACGATTATCATCAAGTGCCGGGCATAAATATTAATTGAAAGTGATCAATAAATTACATTGAAAGTTACCATCGTAATTTATTATATATTATATTTATAACTACAAATTAAATTTTACACACGCCCATTTGTTTAATTTACCAAACGTGATTTATTGTCTTGAACTGTATTCAAATTTTGAGTGATTTAGAGCGATGTTGGTGCTGAAAAAAAGTCATCGTAGATTTCCGTTATAAATACGATTATTGATTCTATAATGGATAAAATTTGAGAATATAACCGAAAAAAGATTATTTTTGTTTCCTTATATACTATATCGAATAATGATAGTAATAATAAGCGGAGGCATGAACAAAACGATGGATGAATGCAAATAGAATCTCACGTATTCTATAATCAGAATACCCCCCGACAGAAATATAATTGGAATATATTTTCTCTGCACACTCTCCAATCTGAAATTTTGAATTATCAATAAAAGACATTTCCATCATTAGAAGTTTTGTTATTAGGACATCATACGAAAGCAAACAAGACCCTTATTAATCCAAGGAACGAAAAAAAAGTAGGAATCGCAAGTTGAAAGAGACAATGAATGCATATTCACGTTCATTGGGGTTTGATACAGAAGCCCATTTATCATGTATGGTTTGTCTTATGAACATAAACACTGTTCGAGGGCACTACATACGTTTGTCTTATGTATCATAAAAAGTTATTGAAAGGCAGAATATCGGTTGTGTCGAAATATCCATCCAAGTACTTTGGTATGTATCACTCAAGTTTGAAAGTAAAAAACATGTGTGATCCCAAAAAAAAGCTGTTTTTCATGGATAGTGGCTAGTTGAAAAAGAAGTTCTGATTCTCCCCATTTTCCTTGTGAAATATTACTGCCGATAACGGCTTCGACGTAAAAACACCCTTTCGCTACCGTCATCCGCGTTATTTAAAACAAAGAATTCTCATTAAAAGATCCAAAAGTAATTTCCATGTAACGTAATATCCGTTCGAGCCGCGATCATTTACAAATGGAAACGGAGTTCTTTCCATTCGGCGTCTTCGATAAAACGCTATCAGTCCGCTGCAGCAAATTTAAAATGTTCATTAGCGATATCGTCACGGGGGCCATGACGAATGGCTGCGAAACAAAAGAATATCTCCTCGCTGCCCAATATCTTAATTAAAGTTACCCTCGCTTTGTCTAACGACGGCCAGGAGATGAAATGCAACGCCGGTATCTGAAGAAGAATAAGGCGATCTTGTTCTTTAAATTACGCAATTTAAAAGTTCCTTTCGTGCAATGAATAACCAAGTCGGGTTCGTGAGGACGTCGTCGAAGTCATTTGTTTTTATCAGCGGTCCCCGAGGAGATGCCAACAGATGCTCCGGCGGCGGCGAAAGGGACGGCGCGACCTTCGGAGGGCTGTTTACTTACCTCTGGTCGAGGCGGATCGTAAAATAGTGACCACACTTCCGAAAAGTTTAGCCGGAATACACGGGAAACTTCCAGAATGGCCTCCGGAACGAGGTAGCTAGGCACCGCTGGACCAGAGAATAATTCACCGAACGAGATAAACGCAATAAATATTTAGAGCGGTCTTTATCGCTGCAGAAACATGTTGGAATTGTAACATTACCACTAAAGTTTCATGAAGTCGAACCGACGCCATGTTTTTTCCGATCTATTCAAAGCTTTGTACTTTTCCATGATAATGGTGACAGTATTTCAATAGTTTCATGGAGTTTATTCGAAATAGATGAATCCAATTTACGAAAAAGATTCACATTATCATCAGAGATACTTACAAAATGAAACCAAACCAAATTTCAATGAAATGTTAAACATGGATATACACAACAAACAAATCAAATACAAACAATTAAATTTTAACCAGTATCACGATCAACGATCATCCGGAAAATTCACTAGACTTTTTCGAAACTGACAACAGTGTTGGACTCTTTCAAATGTATGGGTAGTTTATCAATCATTTTATTTGAGATAGATACATTTAATGTACAGAAAAAACATTCATATAATTATTGATAATACGAAAAATCTTATAAAACTAATCTGAATTTCAGTAAAATAGAGTATTAAACAGTAATACCATTACACTTCATCACTTCAACAGTATTTGACTCCTTCAAATGTTTGGGTAGTTTATTGAATTCCTTCAAACCCTTGAAACCTAAGTGATTCAAACATCGTATTCGCTCTATGTATGTAGAAAATGTTATTTTGCATAGTGTTATAAAGATGTATAGCTTGTCCAATCCATCTTGGCACAGAACTAATGACGTATATGCCCAGCAATCTCTGCGAACTCTAGTAAGATAAAGGAAACACAAATTTTCTCTTCCTTCCTCTCCTCGGGGCGTCTTTCTTCAACATCACAAAATCACAAAACAATGACAATTTTGTTTTTGTAAGGAAAGAAAAAATGGATATTCCCAAATTATTCGAAGTAGAACTCTGCCGATGCTGAGAAAATATAATAGAAAAGTATCAGCAAATTCTCTCTTGACTTAGTTTTTTTATTAAAAATTCCTCTTGTATCGTCCATAGTATTATGCAATCATTAGCAATGTGTGTGAACACATCAGGAAGGCATTACATATCAAATCAGTTGCAAAGTTTGCAATAGGTATGTTATTTCATTGTTTTGAGCTCTAAGTCTCACTCATCAAACCAGTCAAAAAGCACAGGATTCAAATTTTGCGCTCCAATCGGCTCAAACCGAAGTATTTATTGCCTTCACAATCAAATAACTATTCAGAGCTACTTCTCTAATTGATAATCGAAAACAACTAAATCAGGTGTTAATGTTATCAATATCTGAGTGTATGAGTCATCCCTTTGACTGACAAACTAGAGATGATTCTGTTCATTTTTCATTCACAACCAGTTCTTTCATTGAAAACTGGGAACGACTGAATCATGTTTTAATGTTATCAACGTCTGAGTGTATAGTGTTATTTTCATATTTTCTGGTGGTTTATATTTCAATCCTTGGTTATCTCATTGAAGAATTTTATTGAATATACTACTTCATCTCTCTGACAGACCATCTATTGTTGATTCTGTTCATTTCTAATCCACAATTAGTTCTTTCAGTTTTTTAATGTTATCAACGTCCGACTCTAAAGTGTTATTTTCATATTTGCTGACGAAGAATTTTATTGAATATACTACTTCATCTCTCTGACAGCCAAACTGGAGATGCTTCCGCTCACTTTTCATCCATCAATTCTATAGGGAACTATATTCATATGTGGTCCAAAGTGTCGCATACACCCAAAACCTAATATATATTCATGAGCAGCCGAAAAAGCACTATATGTAATGTAAGTTTTCATATTTGATGCACTTTTCGGTAGGGGACTGATTCCGTGAATATCTTTACGATACACTTGACTGAAAAACAAACACATATGTGCTTCGGGTTAAAAAGCGGCGTAAGCCATAAAACGTTGAATCTTTTATAGCCGTTAGTTCTGCGAAAACCGCAAGGGTAGTTACGGAACCTCTCGCGACTTCCACAAATCAACCAGTGCACGAAATGCAACCGAACTATTAGCTTGTTTGGGTTTTTATGAAATATTCAGTGCATCGGAAAGCGTCTTTATCGGGAGTTTGCGGTTGAAAATATCAACACGCGAGCCCTCGACAGCCCTTCCATCAAAGCAGACTGAATTACTAATTTTTCTACAAATGATATCACTCACGTAACACCTTTGTGGTTAGACATGCGGAATTGGAATCGTTAATGGAGTTTCCAGCGGTGAAAAGTCGGCTATTTCTGGACTGGAGATATCATCGTTTGAAATAGGTCACAGAGTTCGTTGTTTCTATTTTCCTTTTGTAATTCATTACGAAACTTCGTATTATTCGTTCTTTCATTCTCTAAGGCAGGTCTCTCCTGGAAGTTATTCAGGAATAATTTCTCAAACTTCATCATGCTTTGATTATTACAAAAAGTTATGAAAGTAATAATAGTCTTTTTAATCGATGGACATACTAATTATATAAATACGTAACATAAAAATATAGCAATAGCTAATGGAAAATTTGATAAATGATTAAGAAGCTACAAAGCAGCTGCGGCAGATTTTAAATCGAGTCCGCAAAACAAAGCAAGTGCGTTCTTCAGGGTCAACTATAAAACCCCTGCTTACGTTTGAGTCAGCCTGAGATCAGTCAAAAAACTTCTGAAAAGCCAGATTTGTCAGTTTCTGCATTATCAGCAAATTTCACAAGAAACACTGTATAAAACTCTCAACACTGAATGATCCTGTAAATATTGTTTTATCCAAGGTACTGAAACAACATATCACTGCTAACTGTTAACACATCGGAAACTGCATCTTCGACAGGTTTTCGAAACTTGAATTTTGAAATGGTTCCGAGAACGAAAGCAGATTCAATTTCTGAAACGATAGCAAAGATTAATAATTTGACCATATTGGAATGAATGAATAAATGAATGAAAAAATAAGATTTGGATTTCATAAATATGTGTTTCAATCTTTTCAATAGTCAGTTTGGAGTTATACGATAAGTTGCTAATTGGGTATATTAACGATGAGATTGACACCTTTGGTATAAAAGTTGAAGCTTTTTGTAGAGATCAATTAAACTAACACCAAACAGTTGGTATACATCCAGAAATTGATACTGAATCTAAAGACTAAGTTTTTATATACTTTTTAGGTAGTGTGAAAACTATCTGCAACGTTTTTTGGTCTGATATGGACCCCGTCTGTTACTGTACTCACTTATTTTCAACAATGAACTTAAGAGCAGGCTAAAGGTGATAGGTCCTTTCACCATCCATACTATTTTAGAATTTTGCTATCTCTAAAATCCCGTATTCCATATTCCTTGATTTCTTATGGAACCAAAAAACTTTGATCGTAGTTCTTGCGCTACCTACTTGGAAAAATGTATGATTAGCTGAGCCTAGTCTTCAGATTTAGTATCAATTTCCTTCTCCTGGCCTGACCTAACCTAAATTAACCTTGTTAGAGAAACGCTCGTCAAGTACATATAATATCAGTTTGGTGTTAGGGTAATTGATCTATATGAAAAGTTTCATTTGGCTCAGGTGGAACATCTTTCATCAATCAAAACAATACGTTTAATAATGCAGGTATAATAACTCAGATTCTCATTTGTTTGGCTTTCCCATAATCGATAATTTCCACATAACCTTTTAAGTACTGGCAATTCCCTTCGCTGTCGGACCAGAAAAAGTAATGACTTGGCAGCGATATTATTTCAAATTCCACACTTAAATATTTAATTATGGGTCTATAATGTTGGTCTTAAAACGAGTTCAAATAGCTCACTGGCCGGATAAAAAGCTCTCTCTTCTCGTAATACAAATTCGAAACGTTTTACTGCCGACACACCCACTTGTGGTGGTACTCATTAATTTTTTGCCTTCCCGACGTTATGATCATTGACCGATCCCATGGTTTATCTCGTTTCGACCATCTAAGGGTGACTGTGTACTTTCCAGTGGTACCATGAATAATTAAAAGTGACTGCCATTAGCTGTAGGAGGTAATAAAATGACCCCTTAATCACGCTTTTGTTGTATTTGGATGTTGTTTTGATTGTGACAAGATAAGTGGATTTCTGAAAGTGCTGAGGGGAAGAAACGTTCCTTGGGAATCATTTTCAGACGTGAATAGAAAATTTAGTTCTGAAAGAAACGAAACCCGTTGGTAGTATGGTCTGATGGATAGTAGAATATAAGAGGGGTCTATCCAGCAAACATCTATAGAATGTTAACAAAACTCCAGAGTAGTTCAAGAAAAAAGCTGTAAAGACCTAAATTCTTGTTCAGGCTGCAAGAACAGGCATACCGTTTACTCCAGATGATGTGCAATAACTCTCTAATGTTGAACATGGATATGTTAAACAAACAAAACAAATAAAATGATAATAAAATATCAATCAGTAGTAAGATCAGAGATCATCCGGAAAATTCAAAACCTTTTTTAAACTAACAACGCTGTTGGACTCTTTTGAATGTATGGTTAGTTTATCGATCATTTCATTTGAAATAGATACATCTACATGTACAAAAAATCATTCGCATAATCGTTAATTATACAGAAAAACCACACTGAATTTCAATGAAATAGAATATCAAACAGTTATACTATCACACTTCATCTAGAAGGGATAATAGACTTTTTTTGAAACTAACAACATTATTTGACTCTTTCAAATGACCCCTTCATCACACTTTGTTGTATTTGTTGTGGTTTTTGTGTGTGGTTTTTTGGGGGGGGGTTTGGATGTTGTTTTGATTGGGACAAGATAAGTGCATAATGGAAAGTGCTGAGGGGACGAATCGTTGGCTTGGGAATCATTTTCAGATGAAACTGTAACAATATTTTGGATATATAAAACGTAAATAGAAAATACAGTTTTCAAAGAAACGAAACTGATGATTAGAATTGAAAGAGACCTATTTTGAAAAAGTTCACCCGTTGGTGGTATGGTCTGGTAGATAGTAAATTATAAGAGGGGTCCACCCAACTAACATCTATATAATGTTAACAAAACTCCAGAGTAGTGTGGGAAAGAAAGCCGTAAAAACCTAAATTCCCTTTCACGCTGCAAAAACCTTCCCCTGTCATGAAAGAACCATCGAATTCAAAGATTGAAGAGTTTTCCAAAGTGGCACGAATCAGCCAAGAAATATGGAAGAATATTATCAACTGGAGAATATCCTTCCGAAGAACAGTACTACTACTTTTCTTCGGGTTTGAAGGCCACCGTTCTTTGGAATTTCTTCCTGGCGTTTCGCTAGCGTGAGTGGCTAGCTTCTTCAGAGGCTCACTCATCTTGACTATTATTCCGATGACTAAATAATGATGACTAATGAATAAAAGTCAAGATGAGTGAGCCTCTGAAGAAGCTAGCCACTCGCGCTAGCGAAACGTCAGGAAGAAATTCCAAAGAACGATGGCCTGCACACCCGAAGAAAAATAGGTAATACTGAAAACCTTGGCCGCGAAAGCCTTAACCATTTCATTCGACGAACACTTGAACAAGATGAGGGTGTAAAATGAAGACTTCAACTGGAGAAAGGGCAATAGAGTAGAGACAGCTTGCCACTTACTTTGCAAAAGTGAAACAAAATTATTATGGACAACCAACTCTGGGCACAGGCGACTATGACAGACATCCAGCCATGTATAAACTAGTGCAAAAAACAAAATCAAAGTAGTTGATGTCAAGAACAATGTGGAAATGAAATGCGCAATGGTGCATCATTGAGCAGTCAGTCTCCGGCAATAAAACGTTCCTCCTCAGGGTTATCCTCTCGTCAAAATCAGTTTAACCCGTCGTCAAGTGTCCTGGCGTGCCGGCAACACCACTCCAGACTAGCTGAAGAGGTCATTCCGAAGCTATCTTACGGTTCGGTCCGTAAAAGACAAGATACGGCATGCAGGATTTGTGGTTAGGGCCCAATAACGACCGGGGTATAAACTTTATAGCGCATCGCACATCCGACACCGTTTACCTCGATACGAGGGGTGCTAAGTGTGGCAAAAAAAACAAAAAAAAGATGGTTTCATAGTATACGCCAATAAACTGTTTTGTGGAAGTCACACAATGATGTGTCATTCAATTATGTTATTCCCCCATCAGATATACGACTGATGGAATATAAGTAAGATATATAATAGTAATAATAATGATTATTGATGGAAAATAAGTATGATGACTCCCTGTATATTTTTAAGGACCATTAGTTCGAACATTGAATTTTTATTTCGAAGACGAAACAGAAGTATTATTAATTGCTTCAAAATTTTCGTAGCATCATTAGAAGTTCAAATTGATTATATTAAAGGGATAAAAAATAGCGATCAAGATGAATGTTATCTTCCACTTTGAAATGCCATTTTCACCTCGATTTTATCCAAGAAATCAATGAAACCAGGGTATTCTTTAACTCTCACATAAAATAATAATTTTCATTTGCAAAAGAGATGCTAGGTATGATTAACATTTTGAACTTTCCTTCTGAAAGTAACTATAAATTCAAAATGGAATAAAACACGTTTGAAATTATCTTCAATATTTTCACAAGATTGGGAAAATGAAACCGACAGTAGCTTTTATCTCAGTTGGTGAAAACTTTGGTAGTTTTGATCAGAAGTTATCGCCGCCATTCCGAACACAACTCTCGACATACTTTTAAAAATGAAAATTACGTTTTTGTCGAATGATCTAGAAGTTATACAGGACTCGTTTTAAATTGTCGACTTGAGTCAAGTTGACAACAATCATTATTATTTTTCAAATTCGCCTCATTAATTATACTATCATTTCAATTATAAAATTTTAAACCCTGAAAATTCTAGTCCGATGTTGCTTACATTCAGATTAATCGGATTTCTTGCATACTCTTTTTCATCTTTAGTACTTTCAACCAATTTCTTTGGTTTTTTTCAATTTTCTCATCGACTCCTTTTTTTAAATTCTATTGGAATATCATTCTCAGCCTCTTTCATTTCAGTTTCTCCAAGTCATTTCAATTTTTGAATTATCTTTTACACCCGTACCTTGGAAGAAGGACCAATGTCCACATTTTGCCAAATTGAGTAATTTGGACCTATAGCTTATAACTTCAAGTGGTTGCCATCTATATATTTTTTTTTGAACTAACTGGGAGGTGAACAACAAATATTATCTTTATGGAGTCTTATGAGTGTTGGATTTAAAATTAATATTTCGGAAATATTTATAACTTAATACAGTACAGAAGTGCGAAGGGCGAAATAGATATGAAGTGTTGTTGTAGTTTACAAACCAAAATGCAACGAATTCATTGAAGTATTCCTACAAAATCGAGAAAAATGTGCTCGGTGTTTCAGTGCTCATTATATAATACTAGTACTATTTCACTACATACATTCCCTATTAACGACAAGAAGCTTTGTCTCAGGAGGAAAAATATATTGAAAATTAGTAAACCGATAACTAAAAATATGTTTGTAAGACGCCTCCACTTCTAGAGTGTCTGAAAATCAAATTTAGTGGACGTTTCAGTTCCCACTTTGAAGCCATTTTCAAGACTTTATAATATAATATTTATTTATATATAGTTAAAGCAACAACTAGTCAGTCAGTTGTAGTTATCATTACACAAGAAATCAGGTTTCCTATGAAATGTCAAATATCAAGCAATGACAGCTTTATTTACTAATTTGATTCTGCCTGGAAATTTTTAATGACATCAAATTTGAAGTTCATGTTATTTGAATAATTTCGCTATTATCTGTTATAGTCGTACAGAATGTATAGTTTATAACTCGTATGAAATACTAATTTATAACTTCATGCTAGTGGGAAATGACTAGTTTGTCTTGCTAGTTGAACAATATACTATTTTCCTACAACGTAGATGAATATTCGAAACCGCTCCTATAGAATACTGTTGCAATCGCCGAACGCTAGGCGGCGCCTGAATCGTCACCCCGATTGCGATTTGCTCTTAATCGCATTCAGATTCAATGGGGCGGAAAATTTGATTTTGGTCGGTATGGCAGAGCGCCGACACCGGAATTTGCATAATCGTTCTGCTTCCGACGTCACTGGGGCTAATTAAAAATGTATGGCACGCCACCTCCTTTTTGCGCATCAATATTTGATGAGAGCGTCCAGGTCTGCCTCTCTCACCCTGCAAACAGAATTCACGCTTTTTCTTATCAGACGCAAACGTCATTTAGACTTTTTTTCAACGTCCTTTCAACTCAAACGAAGTAATAATTTCCAAGGACGATAATTGTAACCTCAAACTGATATCAGTCTCACTCAACGGAAATTTTGCTAAAAAAGTTAGCATCTCCAGGAGATTAGTTATATAGTATTTTTCACAGTAAATGGTATTGGCTTATTAACTGCAATAAACTAGCCGATTTAATCCCATTGTGTAGAAAATCATTCGGTAAAAGATGCAAATGTGCTACAGGGTCGAACCTAAGGAATTTGAATTTTGCATAATGTAGGAGATATACAAGTAATTTATTCGAATGTTACATTTCTATCCTATATTTAGTTCAGTGTCGCTATCGCTATCCTCATCTAAATTAATTATAATTGGCGCAATTGATTTTACAGAAAGGTACGAGTTTTCAACATTCATAACATGACTAACAGAACTTTTCCAACTCTCAGTAGGAATGTCATTCATACAGTTCTTAATCAATTCTACCACACTACCACTTAAAGTCGGAGAAGTATTTTTTCCGCGCACGCTCGATTTAAGTTGGTGCCACATAAGCTTTATGGGATTGAGCACGCAGTAGTAGGGAGGTAGTCGTAACACTGTATGTCCCAATTCTTCTGCAATTGTATCACAAACATTCGTTTTTTTTAAGAATATGACTGCAGCACTTGTAAAAGTTTTTTTTTGTATAATTTTCCTCAAAATATATGTCATTTGCAGCCATGAAGTTTTGAATCTCCAATTTCGTATTCTTTGAGCCAGGAATTTTTTGCAATTGTCGACTATGATAGCTTGCGTTGTCCATTACTATAACGCTGTTTGGCGGAATGTTGGGTAACAGATAATTGTTGAACCAATCTTCAAAAAGCTCTGCTGTCGTATCTTCGTGATAATCAACACAAGAGTCCTTAATATTTTTGGCAGAAAGCCACATAGCGTTTGGGATCCAACCGTTTTCTGATCCTGCGTGTAATATTGTGATTCTCTTTCCTTTGTTTGATGGTGCTTTTGTTTTACACTTATCAGAGGAATCAGACCATCCTTTGGAAGGGGTGTCATGCGTGTCAAGCCACGTCTCGTCGAGGTAGAGTATTGGCCGATTTTCAGACCGGTATTTTCTTATTGACGTTATATATTCAGAACGCCAGTTTATCAAACGTGTGGAGTCCATTATTACTTGTCTCTTGTCAATTTTGCGATATTTAAAGCCCATTGCAGACAGAGCTCGCCAAAGAGTAGTGAGGCCACAGTTGATGTGAGTTGAGAGTACATAGTGTAGATTTTTCGCCTTATCAAATCTTTTTTCCAGTCGTCTAGACTTTTCGTGACACCGGAATCTTTACGCTTTTTTCTTGATTCCATGGAATTTCCAACAATTCGTCTAACTAAAGTAAGAGGCACCTTCGTCAAATTACTAGTTACTTTTGCTGCAGCACCCGCGTTATATCATTGCTGAAGTAAGGAACTATACACATTTTTTATAATGATTTTCGCGTCACAAGATAAGTGATTCTTCTTTAACGAAGCACTGGAAGAAGCACTATTACTTCTTATACACGGACGCCACATACTGCCTATTCTGTACGTTGGGGTATAAAATCTTTGCTATTTATGTCTGTGATAACAAATAAATGTTATAAAATTATTGCACGCCGTAACACAAGTGAACACTTCCAATGAAATACAAAGACTAAAATGAACAAGAAGTGTAAGCTGTAATCCTCTACAATCCCTCTCTGAGAAGCAAAATTACCTGAATCCGGTCCTTTTACATTTATGATGTGCATCTCGGATTTTACAACTTAAGGGTCTAATTGGTTTTATTATAATCCTTCAGTCAATACCATTTATTGTGAAACTACTATACATGTTTGCAACCTGAGGTATTGATGAGATACTAGCAGCAATCTTCTTCTGTACTGAAGTTCATACGTAAATACTATAAACCTATAAACCTTTCAGAACTCTCATCTTTTCGAACAGTCGAATATTCTTCACCTCCTAGAACTAGACGACAGACGACCTTTATTCAAAGTCAAGCTTCATGTGAGAGTCCGTTTGAATTTCCTTCAAAATGATATTTCCATGGATCCATGTATTTGAGAAATTACTGCTGTTTCAAAAGTATTACAATCTAAGTACTCCAGCGAACTTTTTCCTGAATTACAACCCAACACTGCCGTAAAACTCCTAGTGCAGAACTATGTACTCAAAGCGCCGATAGCATCGGCCATTCCATCAAATTAAGGCCATTCGATTAAGAGTCGTATGCAAATAATGTGAAATAGCTTTGTCGGGGGCCTATACATGGCAAATCTCACGGAAAATTTTATTACCTCTGAAAAGCATTCAGGAAAGACTCTTGCACATTCAGAATCCATTAGTTACAACACGGCAGATGGAGTGGGTTTATGAACCGTGATAAAATATTGAGAAAGTCGGTTAATTCAATTGATATGTGAGAAGAATGAGTGAAAAATAGTATGACACTCGTACAGAGTATTGCAACAAAGTCTTTGATGATGTAAAGCAATCGTGTTTTAATATTCAATAAATAGAAGATTACAAAAATTTCAAATGTTTTTATTACAATGATTTTCGAAGCAAACTATTTTTTCTATTAAATTCGGATAATATACTTGTCCGTTTGACTTGAATGGTACCTAATCATTGATTCACTTTAATGAAATATAAAACATTCAGAATAACAAATGTGGGATGTCTCAATTGGGATAACATTATTAATATCAAAAAATAATCGGAAAGGAATATCATTCATTCTCAAATTTCACATTCAATTCCCATGTAATCATATTCAAAAATGTAATCTTCTTAACAATATCGTATTGTGATATCACTTACTCAACAGTGTCTGTCAAGCATAGTTAATTTCTCATGAAATGAAATAAAGATATTCTCCATGAACAGTAAGATTGTTACTTTTGCTCCTTTGAATACCAAAGTATGATTCCAAGTCATGTACTATACATCTTCTTGAAAGTATATAATTTCATGAAATTTTGCGACAAAGCACGATACATAATATTCCATCAATATTTAGTCTAAGGCTGTAGCAATCGCCTGTGACACCATAAAAACTAAAATAACGAAATTAGGATGTCAAAAGAATGAATTTCGAAAAACTGAAGACCTGTAGAAATTTTTACTTTTTGACATGGGGGCAATTCAAATCGAATTTCATTGAGAATAAGTAAATATTTATTATAATATTGAATTGGTTGTAAACAAGACTGCATTATACACTAGTCTCAATAATTCAAATGAGGATGAAAACTCCATAGCAATTCAAGAAGTTCATCATCATCCATTGAAAATTAAATCTTTTGAATAATGTTTCGTCTTAATTATCACCGAATGGACATCGTCGACCGTTTTAAATTGGAAGACTCTTTCTGAATCTTCTGGAAATCCGTTCGTTTATTGTCAATGTCAATTGTTGAAATATTTATCTTATTGTTTTCGTTTTGAATTCAGAACAATAAACGTTATTATTATTATTATTATTATTATTATGACTAATATTTGAGTTCGGCATTATTTCTTTCGAAATATATATTTAAAATTACTTGTTATAAGCACACACAATGGTAACTATGAATGGATGACTTTTAGGTTGTTAGTTGATATTTAATTTATTTGAATTATCGAATAAAATCCTAGGATCATGCAAAAAACGAACCATCACGAACTTCAAGCACTATCGATTGTAAAATTGTCTCCAATTCGTAAAATGTGCTTACCGTGCTTGATACTTGGTATACTATAGCCCTGAACGGAACATTGTTTAAATGTCAAAAACGTTTCAATGCTTTATTTTCGCACAGAAAATTGCAAAAGTTCTGCAAACTAGGAATACCGCTAGTAATATTGTTTTACAACATGCATTGAGTTTGCAACTTTTTTACAGTTACGGAACCTTATGTTTGACTCATTTGTTGTAGTTTTCCATTGCATTTTGTTTAAAAAAATTACAGAAGTTCTGCAAAATTCATAAGTGAATGAAAAAATATTCAACATAGCTACTTACATTTGCCACCATGAAAAACGGAATGTATTTATTAAACTTATTGGAATTTCGTCACTTGTTTCAATCAAAACAAACAATTTATTGCGCAAATATATTTTCCGTTTGACGCAAGAAGTTGCAAATTGAAGTACTTCCCAACTAATAGATTTTGATTATTTTTCCAACTTTTGCAGAACTGGAATTATTTTCGAAAAATAAGGATTGGTAACATTTTTCTGAACAAACAGTTCTGTTCTTTTTGAATGGTTGCAAATTTATCAGAAGATGTAAACAGCTATTTCTCCACACTTCACCAATTTGCAGAACTTTTCCTTTTTTTGCTAGAGAACAAATATCATAATATTATTCATTTTGATTATCCCCTCATTTCCGTATTTCAGATGTGGTTGCAGATTAATGAAATCTTGGTATGTGAGGTCTTCTTCATTTGCAATCTGTATTTGAAACTTTCGTTAAAATTTCTAAACTTGTTTTAATGACATTAAATAACTTATTGCAAAAAATTTTTTTCTGCTCAACGCAAGAGGTTGAAAATTGAAGTACTCCTCAAGAACATTATTTCGGTTATTTATGCAAGTTTGCAAAACTTTTGGATTTTTTTTTTCGGACAAATTAGGATTATCACCATTTTTTTTTGATAAAACGAAACGTTTCGTTTTGTTTAAATGTTTGCGAATTCACCAGAAGATGCTATTTCCCAATACCTCGAAAGTTTGCAGAACTTCTGCAAATATCTCCGTACAAATAATGCGAATATTCACAAAATCCTAATTTTCAACACGTTCCGTTCAGAAAAAATGGTTGCAAAATCAGACTCAAGATCATTTGAACGTACTTTTCATTCTACTGAAGTTTCAAAACTCTTGTAATTGTTGTTAAATTTTGGAAAAATCCTGTCCATATCTACTGGCCTACCCGTTGAATTGTTCATGAACCCTTGAAACGTGCCCGGACCGTTGCGAAGCCGAAAGGCAACCGTACGGAATCGATGAATTCAACAGTAGGAAGTAGCGACTCGAACGCGGTTAGTGTTGACATTATCGGGCACTAAACAAAAGCTCGTAAAAGCGGCAGCGCGTCCGCAAAGAAAAGCATTCTTAAGAAGCAACCTGAAATAATACGCGCGCCCGTTCGAATTAATCATAAAACTTGGATAAATATATTTCACGGCGCGTTTGATCTCTTTGTGGGCGCGACAATTTAATAGTTCGTAAAAGTTGGAGAGCGTGGGGTTGCATTTCGTTCGATTCAATGATCGCGGCTCCGAATCTATCACGTCGTATTAGAGTTACTTGCAACTTTTCCCATATTTTAAGCTGCGAAAGCACTCTGATCTAATGCTGTGCCGCATAATGGCGGCGTCTGCGTGATGAAGAAGTAAATCAATAAGTGCAACGGTCTCCTTGCGGGAGGAGCGGGAACCGAATCCAATTTGAGATGGTCAGCGATGTCGGAAACGAGTGGAATACCGAGTGGCTTTTTTGGGGTTGAAATATAGTCCCAAAGCTATAATCGAGTTAAGATCAGAATAAGAGACTGAAAATTTTATTCTGTTGGCGACGTTTCAACTCCTATAAATAAGTCATCTTCAGAGCTACATATTTTTGGTTCATGATTTGAAGTCTCATTGAAACGAACTTAAATTTCCTGTAGAAACTGAACTCATTTTTGATACGCTGTACGAACTGGTGGCCGTTGAAAATATATGTATATAGAAATCGTCGAAAAGATAAATCTCTCTAACCTCTCGTATAAGTATTCACTTCTAAGACGTGTCTTTCAGAGGAAGGTGACAGTTGATTCAGGAAAAATCTCAAATCCAAAATATTATCGGTATTTGTTAAAGTGACTTGTTAAAAGATAATATAACTTTGCAGAAAGTTTCACAAGCAATATTTCATTCCTTTGGGTTTGTACTGTTGAGGAAGTTCTAGAACTCAATTTTGCTGTATTTTAAAATGATTCAATCTGAAATTTAAGTAATTGATAGTGAAAAGTGGTATCTACGTAATGAAGCAGCATCATGTGATTAGATCTAATAATTGATATATTCATCTCTATGAGTCAAACTGAATCTCAGAAGTATTAAGAATGTTTGGTGGTATTGTTAGGAACTTAGATACAATGTCTCCATCTCAAGAGTTTTTGCAACAGGTTTCAATGGAAAATGTTTTCAAAATAGAAATCCTAATCAATACCACTCAACAAACAACATTGTCAACTACTTTCACACAAACACTTGATATTTCATCAGAGTTATACTGAAATCAAACGAATGTAATAGTTTTTGAGAGAATTTTTTTTTTTCGATTTCTACTACTAGAAGTAAATAGGAATAGGATGCATAGAGAGGTAGTCAAGTTGCATATATTGGTATTGCATTCGATACTGCACGCTTATTGTTGCCTTGTGATCATCACAATAGGATATCCCCAGACATTTAACTGCCTTCATGAAGAATACAAGTTTTCAACCAAGAGGCCTCTCAACAAGCTCTCTTATCTGAAATTGCTGAGATCTGAACATTTCAGTTAGTGTCTTCCATTTCTTGGTTCCCACCTGAATGGTAACCTAGTAAGCTTCAAATACCTTCTTTGGCAGAAAAAGTATAAACCATTGTGGAGTTTAAATCTTGCATTAACTTTCAGCTCGAGAAAACATCTTGTACAGTACATAGTTTTGCGGACATACTAGTTTCTATTCCAGAGTCTCCATACCGACTTGAGAAACAAAAATTGAAAGAAACATTCACGTTTATAAAATTAACGATGATTTGGTAAAAATGATATAATGGGGTAACATGAACTTGGTGGAATTTAATGCTAGGAAAACCCAGACTTGTCTTTTCTCAAGGAACGCCAATCTATCAACATCTAGTATTCAGATGTCAGGAGTAACTATTCCTACAAAGTCAAGTATCTTGATGCTAAGAATAACGATCAGAGTAATGATCTCTCATGGGAAAACCAACTGAGATCGATCGCTAAAGGTGCTTCCCAGAAACTTGGATTTCTATTTCGTGCGAAGAAATACTTCACTTCTCGTCAGCTTCTGATGATCTCCAAGGCTCAGATACGACCTGTCTTGCAATATAATTCTCATGTGTGGAGTTCGGCACCAAAACATTCATTGAGGCTTCTCGATTCCATTCAGAGAAAGGCAATCCGTCTTGTTGGTGATTCTCCGCTCACAGACTCGCTCACTTCATTGGAACATCGTAGAACGTTCGGAGACTTGTCTCTCTTCTATAGATATTTTCACGGTCCGTGCTCTTCCAATTGTTATCATTCGTTCCACCCTTGGCAATATCTACACGGATGACTCGACGTGTACAGAATTCCCACCCCTTTGCTGTAAACTTGGAGACCTGTCGAACCTCTCTTGTACAGGGATCTTTTTTCAATATAACAGCTGAGATTTCGGACTCCTTGCCGAAAGTGGTTTTTCCTGAGGCTCACAAACTTTGAAAATTCAAAGTGAATGTTAGTTCGTATCTCCTGTCCCTTGATTCACGCGGTGTTCTTCGAACACTACAGGGCTTCTCTTACGTGTGAATCTGCATATAAAAAAAGCAAGCATACCCGTTATATATTTTCCAGATTCAAGGAGCCACCAATCCCAAGGGACCCCCACCTGTTACATCCAAAACTCTCCACAACACCACAAAACTCCTACATGTTGCTCCCCGCGACCGGAGTTTCCCTTCCATCGACGGAAATTTCGACAATGGATCCGCACCGCCAACTTATCGCCAAGACAAAAGCTCTTCGGAGATGTTGAGGAGTGATATTGGGTTGAATGAGAGCGGGGTAGAACAAGCGTTGAACCGCGAGGTATCCGCTGACGCCTCAGGCCTTTGTTGTTCCAACTACTTGAAAGTTGTTATCTGCTTCAAGACGCCGTAGTCCGCCGACACCTCCCGCCCAATTAAACTCGGGTATTAGACGCGCCTTTATCAGATGTAAGGAGGGATATAGTAATTGGAGAGGGAATGGAAGGATCCAGTTCACCTCAATAATTAATATCTGTCTTCGAGGGTTTTTCATACCAACGGTTTCATTTGTTCGATGTTTCAAAATTCACAACGTTTTGGTAGTCATCGCCTTCTCAGGGGTTGATATTTATATATCATTATGATCATATATGATCCAAAATCCAGAATTTCTCGTTCAGAAACCTTCAAACAGCCCAAGTCTTTTTTCTGCAATCACAACATCTACACATCCCGATGGCCAGAGATTGGTGTGGAATCGAACAATCTCGATCGTCGCTTTTATCACCGCACGATAACAAGTAGGCCTCGAACGGCGTTCTAGTTGCTATGTTGACGACGCCTCGTACTTTGAATTTCAAATTAGAATCGGGGGCTGTTTTTTACGGAGCCATTGGAATTACAAAACGGGCGCTACTTTCCCGTTGTCGGGTGCCACTTCTGTTGTAATGGAAAATAACGGTGGTGCCATCTATTATCGCCGGAGGGACGGGACGCTGAAACGGATGGAGGGCGGTGAGGCCCAGTCGATTTTGCAGAATGTGAAGTTGAGGGAAAGGAAGATTCAATACGGCAATGCTGGCGCCCAGTGGTTTAAGAATCGCAAAATGAATTATAATCAATATTCCGTATGAAAGGAAAAGTACAAATGAATGTGCAATCCCAGATTTTCTGTCGATGGTCCATAGGGATTCCTTTTCAGAAAATGATGACCACAATAAATTGATGGACCTAGCGTTTCTTTTTGACAGGAACTCCTCATGATATTATAATGTCACAAAGATCACCAAGTATGTGTTACACAAATGTTTCATTTCCTTCAATATAGTAATGAATTTCTGATTCGATTAGCAGTACCTCAGGGATCTTTGTTAGGACCGTTTTTGATTTTTGTTATACATCAACGACATGTAAACACTGAAGATGAAAAAATTTTTGTTAGGTATGCGGTTGATGAATCAATAATAAGAAAATAATTCCATAATCACTAAAAACTAGACAGTGAAATAACCACCAGTCTTCTATTCCTCAAGCTAGTCTTGTTATGCTACAGCTAAATAAATAAAAGAAAGTCGTGTTATTTACACTATCTAAGACTCAAGAACGGCCAAACCGATTTGACTGAATATTTTCCTCATATATAAAATGTCCCTTAAGAGCAATGCAATTATCGAAAACTTACAGCGGTAATTGCATTGTATCAAGTCACCATAACAACACATTTGAAACCGTATCGCTAGACGTCAGTAAATAACACAAATAAATGTCAGATAGACTTCAAAAATATAAAAACATTTCGCGTTTTGGTGAGTGCTCCATACAATCTATAGAGGAAAGTATAAATGAACAGAAAATAACATTTCCTTGAGTATTTCTTTATTCGTGATATATTCCAATGAATTACATTCGTGCATAAAAATGACCAGATAATTTTGCATTCAAGCGTGATATCTTATACAATTTGCATTCGGTTATTTTCATATTTTGTAAAAGAGCCCTCGTCCTTCGGACTCGGGCACTTTCGCCAAAATATGAAAATAAACTTGCTTTCTTGTAAAATTATCGGTAATTTTTATGCACTCGTTCAATTATAACCGAAAATTATTGGGAAGTAAGATGAATATATTCCTGGTGCGATCTCCGATTCGATATTGTGTCGTAGAAAACTCTAGACATGATCAATCATATCAACGGAATATATTGCGATTTCCAGTAGATGGTGCAAGAATCGAATCCTTTCATCTTTTGACATTTGCATCCGATTTTTTCGAATTTTGCTGGAAGTTTTCCATAATTTTACTGTTCCTTTCAACCAGCTAATTGTCGTCTCCAGTTCAGTTCTCTACCGTAGTTTTCTTAGTTATTTGTCGTTTATCCGCCGTTGCTTTCAATTATTGGTTCTTTTCCTTTTGTTAAGTATTTAAGTGTTGTTTAAAATAGTGTCTCATAATGGATATCAAACGCTGTTGTATTATTTGTGGACGAAATAATCAATCATCTATTCATCTACATCAAGTTTCGATGGTTGGTACAAAACATTCCAAACACATGTACTCAAGTTCAACTGGTCAATATAACGCGAGATTATTGAAGCTGATAAAAACAAAGTTCATCTTGCTCAGTTTTTACTTTTTTTTAAGTTATATTTGTGTTATTTGCTGATTTTTCAGAATTTTCAAGTTTAAAATATTCATACCAAGTTCCAGCATTAGTGACAATGGTTGTTACATGCCCAGTAGAAGGATGCAATAACAAGAATTTGAAATCATGGAATGAAAGTTCTTTCAGGAGATTGTTTTAAAATACGGTCTTCTTGTACTGCGCCATAATAGCCCCAACTATAGTTATCTTCCTAATGAAGTGAAATTACTCAGGTTGATCTGGACTATGGGGGGGTCCAATTCATTTCGAATTAAACACTATAATGCTCAATAAACTGTATATTGACGTACTATTTTTTCCATGTACTCCAACTCCACTACCTCTCACGTTGATACCGATATTTCGAAGAATCTGATCAAATTATTCTGAGGCAGCACCGAATAGTACGAATTTCTATGAATTCTGATATTGTTTTCTCATAACATATATCGAGAATATAAAGCAAATGCATCCTATCTGTAATATTGTATTAAAATGCATATCTGTATTTACGTCTAAACAGGAACAAACATAAAAAATATAGCGAATTCTTAGGTAAGAACTCGTGCAATTTTTGACAGAATTCTTGTATCTTTATCCTTCATTAGGTAGAGTGTTGAAAAAAGAAAGTAACACTCTGCACGAGTTGTTCTAGAGAATTCGCTAATAGAAATTTCGTCAGACTTCATAATGTCATGTGTCTAGAGTTGCCGCTTGACGCCATCTGTGAAGAAATTTCAAGAATGTGAATTTCCCCTTGATGTCATTATAAACAATTAACATTGTACTGCTATATAGTCATTTCACCAGGAATATATGCATCTTGGTGGGGAACTAGCTTAGAAGCAGGAGACGGACATAGGATACTTTTATCCCGTTTTACCGTGTTTTTGGAAATTCCACCCTGAAGGGTGGAAAACGAGCGCCAAATTTGTAAGGGACAACGTGATGCCTTCATCCAATCTACTTCAAATTTTGCATAATTTTTTTTCACAGAATTGATAGAAGACGTTTATTGGAATTAATCACTTGAAAAGGGGTATAGAGTTATTTTAGGGGTTATTCAAGGCACAGCCTAAACCACTGATCGTTAGAGATCTGAAACTTAGAGGGTGTGTTCTTTATATGACGTAGACATCCGATAAGAATGGGTTTTCTGAAATTCCAACATTAAGGGGGTTAAAAACGGGATCAAATTTCCTATGAGACAACGTACAGCTTATCCAATCCATCCTGGCACAAAGTCAGATACTTTTCCAGTTGCACACTAGTAGTGTAGACCATGACGAAAAAAAAACACCTTCTAGGAATGAATTTCAACACAGTGAACACATATAATAGGTATTTTTTCATCTTACTATACTTCACAGAGATTAGTTCTGTGCCAAAATGGATTAGATAAGCTGTACTTCAATCTACTTCAAATTTTGCAGAAATATTCTTGAACAGAAAACAGAATTGATGGAAGACATGTTTCTATTTTATTGGAATTCATTGTCTAACAGTGTAAAAAAACGGGGTAATATGGTGTTTGTACCAAGTCTTGAAAACATCTAGGACTGAATATTATCAACAAACTCCTTGTGAGTTTTTTCCACAAACTGAGTTTAAAAATATTACTTCTATGTGTTTTAAGTCTCGTCGCTCCATAAAGGTGAAGAGTTAGGGTTTTTAAAAAAGACTCCTTTTTACTGGGCAGAAATCAAACGTCATCAAGTGATACACATGAGCAGAAAGTGCTTGCTTTTGTTTCTTCAATAGTATCATTGCATTCCTTTTTTTCAGCAATAAAACATAATCGTTCACCCTCACGCCCCATCCGAAATCAATCCCAGTCGCGTTCTTGTGACATCGAGTACGATACGGGATCTCGTGTTACCCTCAAATTGCGAGTGTGCTCGAAGTAAGATAATTTGATCGAATCTCGTTTTAGGTGCTCTCTCGCCGTCGAGATCACTTTGGATCGAGTACTCTTGTGCCGTCTTTCGATAGGTCATACGACACCCACCTCGGTTTGCCGTCTTGGAGTAGACGCGTGAGCGTAACTGACACAAAACGTACTAGATTTTTTTATTTGTACTGGAATCGTACTAGAGTTTTAGGGAACGTACAAGATTTTTTCTATACGTACCAGATTGTTTACGAAAGCGTTTCATGTAAGATGGTTATATACTGGTGTTTTCAGTGTTCACTGTTTCAGACAAACCTGAAGACAGGGTGTAATTTTTCAAAATTACACCTTGAGGGTGCGCTTGTGGTTGAAATTCCTGAAAATTTTCGAGATCACTCGATCCATGGAACACGTGGAACAAAGAATAGAACGCGAGTTTAATGAAAACAAACTTCACCTTCGATGACCTACCTCCAAGAATAATCTCACGTTCTAGTATATTCAATAACCATTTGAAAATTTCGTAGTGATCATAAAAAAACACAAGAGAAGTTTGCTGGCAACAACATTCTAGAGTGTGCACGCGTTCTGAATATTCTATAAATGCAGTGATATGTGTTTTAGATATTTTCAGTTCAACCCAGAAGATTATAAAAAATAATAATGATTTCACTCACCAGGAAAAATGGCATTTTCTCACTTCACATATCCATAAAACTTGATCACAATTCTCACTCCTATTCGCTCACACGCATTAACGTGAATAATATTCGGCTGAATTGTGATACTACTTCAAAGCCAAGCTTTTGAATTGAGATCACAATATTATATTGCTCAAATAAAAATATCAATAATCAACTGATTTTTCAGCACATAGACCAGAATTCGCAACGACATAGCCATTTGGCAACACAGGACGTGCACATGACTGTCATCTCAACTGCGAGAGCGACTATTCCTGGCGAATTTTTTGAGTTATTACTACAATCTACGTCATCAATTCTTGATCAAGTAGGCCAGATCGGTCGTCTGATTTGCTGACAATCTTTTATATGCAGTGAAAACATCAGTATATAGCCACCTTAGTTTCATGAATAAATACTTTTTGTCGTGTTAATTGTTGTTTCATATCGAGGTTGATTTGAAAGAGAAGTAAGTCTCTGCAATGTGGAGGGGTAGTGGATTTCTCTTCATAGTTTCCATTCTATCCAACTTTGGAACTCCTTACCGAAAGAGATTTTTCCTGTGGTTCACATCCCAAACTTTGAGGTTAATGTTAATTCGTATCTGTTAATTCGTATATTGAAACCTTATCTTTGCCGCTTCTACTTCCACATTTCACAATCGCTCAAAATTGAGTTATTATAGAGAAAAAATATTTGGAAATATGACACAAATGCGCAATAAGCATTTGTAGATCCGTTTGTTTGTCCAGCAGGCTGGATCTACAACTATCATTTTCTGTCGTCTGTCAGATACGCCCGCGGTCTATACAAGCTTTCATAACCTCAACGAGAACTACCGTCGATAAAAACGCATCCCCGACATAGCTCCGTCGGACGTCTTCCGATTTTTTATATTTCGTGGATCATTAATCCGGAGATAGGCAAGGCGAGTTGTAATACAATTCCTGGAATGGGGGCAATAAATAAATTGCGGCTTTCCCCATTCGAGCTTGACGGACGGAGGGTTCGGCGAGCTTCTTTTGTCTATCTACATTCGGATCTCGAAGGAGATATACAAACTGTCGGATTTGTGCAGTTTTGATTGAGATATATCGGGCTTTCTACTCAGCGGGCGTCCGGAAAATACGCGTTGTTTTGATTTCGTTTATGCGACGGATAGAGAGGCCAAGGTTGAGGCTGATAATCGGTCGGGATCGATACGGGGAGGTAACTCGATTCGGTGCAAAGGTAACTCAGACAGATATTTTCGTCAATTGTTATATTTTATCTGCAATTGCGAATCAACAATTTCAGTGTATTTTGGATGATTAAAATCCAAATGTTTTACTTTCATTAAGCAAAATGTAGATAGATTTACCTTCGAGTGTATAAAGTCAGTTACAATATTCGCTTTCATATAACAAAATTTCGACAGTTGAATATGCGGTTCACAGTGGCATGAAATTTTGCTTATTCGAAAATAGATTTTGCATGGTCTGTAGAATCGAAAAGGGATTCTCCCCTTTGGGAAAATCGAAATGAATCCTTAGTTATTCAACATAGATTCAAATCTTCCTGAGAAGTGATCAATTTTACATAATTCGCAATATATTCTTAGTATTTTATTGTTATTATAATCATCATACCTGCCTTCAGATAACATTTAGGGATATTATAGATTATCGAAGTTGAAGTGGGTATTTTTCATGGGAAAAATGAAAATTATATTTCTTGCTGAGAAAGAAACAGCAGCAATATGATAAGAATCCGGTAGAAAAAATTCATAATATTGAATAATCAGATCGAAATCTTTCGTGTAAAAGTTGAACCATTTGTTAGAGATTGAGTACTCTATCACCAAACTGATATTTCTTGCAATTCGTTGCGTTTCCTTCTATTTCGAGTCCAAGAAATATTATTTATCTTATATCTTATATACCATGTTAGAATTATTTATCTCTGGGAAAATCTCAATCATTAGTATTTCAATTCATTGACCAAGTTCATATTTTTTATCTCGGTAGAAGTTATCAATGATGTAGAAAAAATCGAACTCACTGACACAGTAGTCCATCCTACCGCTTTCAATCTCAGTGAATATTGAAAATTCAAATGTCAGTTTGGAAATGAGGTATCTCCCACTACTAGCCACGCAAATGAATGATGAAACAAATCCTCAACTAGAATATCAAACTCAAAGTCATATTCCTAGGTGGATATTTTTGGAAATTTCATCTTCTTCGATCAACTCATACTGGGGTGCATATTTTCACCGATGAATGAGAAAGCTATTCTTCTTCTGGGATGAATATTGATCAAATTGTTTCAATGGACCTCCAAATGATTGGATAATTGAGAGTTACCTATTCTGAGAAATTTCTCAGCCATTTTCCCCGAAACATAACTGACATCTATACCTTTAATTACAACTCTTTACATAACCCACATATTGATATGCTTTGTAATAAATTGAGAAAAAATTGTTATGCACTCAAGTTTCTGTCACACCATTGCCATGAAAATGTTCTACTGACTCTGTATTATGCCAATATCAACTGCCATTTGCGATATGGTATTCTTGGCTGGGGTACATCCTCATCACTATCGAGAGTTTTCGTACTGCAAAAATTTGCCATTAGGATTATTGCTGGATTGGAATGGGGTCAATCATGTCTATATACATTCAAAAGACTGAAAATTTTAACTGTGATAGGTTTATACCTATATGAACTGTGTATCTATGTTTTCAAAAATAAAGATAGGTTCTTCTCCAATGCAAATGATCATCAGTATGCCACTAGATCCAAAAATCTTCTTTTACCAACTGGTCATCGGACTATCCTATATCAAAAGAGTCATTTATATATGGGCTGTAAAATTTTTATCACCTAGATGCCTCTATGAAAAATGCATCAAATCTGAACGTTTTTAAATCCAGACTGAAAAAATTACTGATTGAAAAAAATTGTTATTCCATTGAGGAGTTTTTAAGCTGACATCATTATATTTCAATAGTTTTTGTTGAAACTTCGTATCAGACAAAGCTCTTTTAGTGAATATATCGAGTATGTATTTCTTGAAACCAATACGAGCAAATTTGTTATTTTCATTTCATTGTAGCTAGTTTTTATAGTGTTTAAAACAATGTTTTTTGTTGTTTTCTTATTTTCTTTTTGTATTCCGACGTCATTTTCAGTTATTGTATATTGTGTGTACTTTTCAACTGGAAAATAAAGATTATTATTATATTATTATTAATATCCACATCAAAACACAAAACCTCTCACTTCAGAAGCTCTTTTTGATTTTTTCTGCGCTGGCTATACAACCGATTACCGAATAGATATCATATGCATATTTGTTCTGGTGCGATAAGAAAGAAACTTAAGAGAGATGTTTTACTGGATAAATTCAATATGATTGAGAACCATCAAGTATGAATTTTAATATATAATATCTTAGACACCATGCAGTTATGATTTGTTATTATTCATTCATTCTCACTCAAAAATCATAATCTCCATTTGTATTCATGCATAATTATCATTTTGGAAATTGTATTTAGGCATGAAGTTGGATGGAAGAGCAAGTCCTGTCCATGGACGAAAAAAGGAATCTCGTCATTTGATAAGAGCTGTATGTACTGGGTACCATGTATGAACTTATCATTGAACCAATTATTATCATTTATATCTCACGAAATACATCCACTCCCGTCTTCTTCTAGTTATTGAATCAACAACCGCGTCCCAATCATCATAGTGTGATCGCGACACCTCCGAACACCTCAAGCCATCTATCATATTCGCCGACTGAACAAACACATCCACCCCCTGTGTACTCCGATCTGTATCTAGGCGATAACTTTGTCAGTCTAGATCGATCACGAACGTTTCAGCAGGTACACGTACATCGCCTCAGCTGACCAAAGACATAAATAACCGGGGTTTGCGTGCCCTCGCTGTCCGGCCCTGCACTTAGTCAGGGGCTGAACAGGGTGTGATAGCAATAGCATCGCGTTATGTGCTCTGAACATGCACTCCGAGAGAAACCGCCAGCTGGCCGAGAAAAACGTTCCTTGCCCCGTAGGTGGCAAACGTTAATTAAACCGTACTGCGGCCAGTAATCCCGCTGCTGAAAATCCCACTCCTGAAATTATGCAAGGAGGGTCCGCAATTGTTATGTGTTGATCGAGGAAGCGAAGATGGGCCGTTACGAGGCGATTGTGGGGAGGCTATTGCTTTTTTAACCAAATACCCGGGGTGATAATAGCCCTGATTACGTCGCGCCGGCTAGATTAATTCCGATGAGGACGATATTGCCTTGATACGTCTTTCGGCGAGTCGATAAAGGCTCAGCTTCCTGTTCCTCCCGTTCTAATAATGTTCTCTTTTGTTTCAGACGCCATGGGTAAGTGGTTGAATTCGAATCACGCACTGAGGATGACTTTGCTTCACTACTAACACAGGGTCAGGTAGGATTGATGTAGTTGGCGGAAGTCTTGTTTGTAGAAGTAGTTTGTTTTATATCGATTGTGATTTGTTATGTTTCTGACGAAAATAAAACCGTAATTGAGACGTATATATCGATGAATTGATTGCTTTGAGAATGGCTTTAGTATGACGTTAGCACATTCAAAGGTGTTTTATATTCTCACAACAGTGAAGTGGAATATCAAAAATGTTCATGATACAAAAACAATAACCAGACATCACCTAAAACTTTCCTTGTTACTTATTGTATAATATACCTCCATTATCTTTCTGCCTCTGTTGGAAAAATAATCTAAAGAGTGAGATTATAGTGTAACTGATAACTAAATGGTTCATTTCGACCCTAAGGTCAAAACGTATACACCAAGAGTATTCTTCGGGATCAGAAGGCAGATTCAATGTATCTAAGAAATATTTTCAATGAATGTACATTTTTCAAGATGCGGTTATTTAATTTTGGATTGACTACTATATCTCACAACCATTCCTATTTCTCCAAGTCATTCTCTATTCTGAAACACTTTCATCAACCGAAGAAAATCGTTCCCACTTTGAAAACATCAAAACAGAAGTCAAATACAAGCAGAACGAAAGCTTCAACAATGGCATATCGTAATCCAAATACGGTCGATAGCTCCTATCATAATTTCGCCTATTTCCACCGGTACTATTTTTCTATTAGATGTGTGACAACAGCTCCTGTTGTATACAAGAATTTATTAACATGTAAATGAACGTTAATACCGGACCGGGACTATACAGCGTATATCACAATTAGGTGGTGTCGTATTGATATGCATAATTTATGGAGTGCACTAATATAAACATTGGCTTGACCGTTACGTGTGAATGTTAATATAACAAGATTAATAACGGAGAAATGAATTATTGAAATAAACTGAATCGTAAATCAGCTGCGGCGTTTTATCAATCCCAATAAAATACTTCATTGATTGAAATTACTCAACTGGGAACGATTTTTTGAATAGACTACTATAGTCTTTTGCATTCAGCTTCAAATAAAATCAAAATCGATGTAATATTCTGAAAGCATCGTAGGACCAAGTCAACAAAAACTAGCGATGATAGACTGTCCAATCCTGGCATATTATCAATTTGAAGATCTCTATAAGTATAATTCAAATTTCGTTTCAACAAATTACTCTGAAATTCAAAATGTGGTTTCGTGTATAGCCAACGATGACCTTTGCATGTTACAATAAAAGTTACAATGGGGCTTTATCTTTCATTATACCTCTGGTCGTTTCGATAGTAATTAGTAAATTGAAAAGAGCAATGTAAATGCACGTTCTGGCCCAAAATGCGAAATCATCGTATATAATGGATGGCAGCTGATAGGGACGCCCATTAGAATAGAGGGCGCCGCTCTATACGTCCAGGTGTCGGAACGAATTCGCAAGTCACTTCCTTCAATGTCCACACTATCGATCTCCACGATCTACTCGCAGGTTTTTATCTCTCACTCCGTTGAAGGGCTCGTGTTTTAGAAATCGTTTCATTATGATTTATCGTTGTTGGGATCTGAATTCTCTTTCGGGCTGTGAAACGAATGTCGTTACGTAACGCAGTTTAATAATCCATAAAGTTTTGGGTAACTGGAGTACTATTTCATAGTTCATAAGGCATTCGCCCGAATTCGTCTTAAAGAGCTAAAATTTCGAATATATTGATCGGATAATTGATATTTATTTGACAAATTTTACAATCAAAACAAGAAATTGTTGTCATTCGCATTTTTTCGGGTTGTTCGCCTACCACAATCTGAAAAAAAAATGAGAAATGATATTGGAATTCAATCAAGTGTAGAATGGTAGATTCATAATCTACCTCAAAAAGTTGTTTAGTTTATGGAAAACAGTTCCTATCAGTCAGCAAATTCTCCTGCCCTTCTACACTTCTATAGATCATAGAGAATATTATTTCTCATTTCTACAAATTGTGGTAGGTTGACAACCTCAAAAACTAAGAAGGAAGAAATTCATCTACCACAAAATAATGAATTACAAACAGTAGTAAATAATCTACTAACTTTCTGCTGATTTTCAATTCATATGTAGAAAAAAGAGTACAACATTCCAATTATATTTCAAGAAATTAGGGAGATGTTAACGAACCAATTTCAGATTATGGAAGGCGCATTTCAGAACCCAAAAGGCATTCGGGTAAACTCACTCGAACTCCGGAAAAATATTTGAATTCAATTGATCGGATACATTATTAATCTCTCCCTTTGCGGGGTGACACGAACCCATTGCCCAAACAGTTCACGTCACTTTTCCTACGACCCGATCCACCGCAAATAGATTACGTGATCCCATCCCAGTCGTCTTTATGCACCACACGTCTTACATCGGTCGCAGGAATTGCAACACGTTACGGTCCTCCTCCTGCTGTATCGCTCCCCAGTCTGCTCGAAAATTCTATCAATTCCACTGGATGAACACATACGAACGCATTAAATACTTCACTTGTAATCGAACATATTAGGCGTTCAGTAGAACGGTTCGAGCAGAACTAATGTCAAAAATAACGACTTGTAATAGGTTCAGTAGAGAAACTTAGCCACGTGAAGGAACAATTGTTAGTCATTATTTTGTAGTGGATAATGTTTTCTTCGTAGTTTTTTGGGTTTTCAACCTACCACAATCTGAAAAAGAAGAAGAATCAACATTGGAATCGAAAAAAAACCAAACAAATGTGTAGAAAGGCAGATTTCACCTCTCCAATTCTGAGTAATATTCATATGGACTATTTTGGGGATCTTTTCATGGAAAATCTTCCAAAAGTTCGAATGAATGGTGGAGATATTATGAAGATGTTTTTGCTAATCACGGTCGAAACGAAGTTGAAATTTTTTTGGAACACATTAACAAACAAGAATTAACAATAAAGTTCACATTGGAAAATATGTAGATATGAGTTAACATCGAAAGAAAACACATGCCAACAGATATTCACACTATAGCTCAAACTACCACACGAGTGTGAAAAACGGTATAGTAAAATATCTTCATGAAAGGGCCGAAATAGTATGCAATTCTTCGGAGAAAATCGATAATGAGAATAACCTCTAAAAATCAATATTGAAAGAAAACAGATATTCAGGGAACTTGATAGAAAGAGCATTGACAGAAATTGAAAATAATTATAGCTAGCACACCCCACAGTGAAAATATACAACCTACACAAACTACACATCCTTTAACAAAAATTATACCTTATGTCCCTCGACTGTCTGAAAGGATAAAACAGAAGAACATACAATATATTACATTCATCGCTGACACATCCTAAACCAACTAACATACCAGAAAACACAAAGAATTAGATTTATCAAATTCCTTGTTCATGCAGTCAAAAGTATATCGGTGAAACGTCAAGATCTCTTTAAGTGTGAAAGAGTCAACACAAGATGTACATCAAGAACAGACAGACTGTTGATTGTGGGTCATCAGAATAGATTTTCAATGCCGATGGAGAAAACACAGTAGAATGGAGACACTCGAATTATACGAGTTCATCTGATATGAATTGCATCTGACTACCCTCTTGAATCACAAATTGCCAACTAAAATTTCAGATCTTTCAAATTTTCCAAAAACCTACATAGTACAAGTATCTGTGTGATCTGTGATTTGATTTCCGAAACGCAAACAAGATTGTTTTATATATTTTTTCTTGTGTTTTTCTGATAGACAAAGTTACATTATACGAGAAGTTGTTGAATAATAGGATCTCTTTCATTTATGAGGAACTGTTTTTGATCAGAGCAATATTAAATCTTAATTTTTTCACATTGTTATAGGTTAACAAACAAAAACAAAAAACTACGAAGAAACAATCAAATATTCACGTGTATCTTGTACCTTCTTCTGGTCTCATTAGCAGAAGAGAAGCGATACGAGAAGCGCGTTCGAAAAACGGCTAAAAAGTTCTCGGAATATCGCAAAACGTGTCCAGGGAAGGAGATAGCTCGGACCCGGTCCGGCATGTCATCTTATAAAGTGTTGTCAGCTTTTTAGAGAGTACTAATTACACTGAACTCGGCGAGGTAACAAACAAACGCGCCTGAAATTCGAACATCGCCAGTCTGTGGCCTCTACCGCCATTACATATACTAGCCAGACGGCAAAACACTGAAGAAGAAGAATATACGACTGTCCACGCGGGGATGACTCTATACGTGATCAAAGAAATGCGTGTTGGCCTCAACACCATTCTCATCAAGGACAGGGGAATTCTTATCGAAACCTGCGACGAACTGTCGTTCACAATATCAAAAACACTCAAGGGGAACGCATTTCGAAATATATAGAGAAAGTGTGGATAGAACATATACAAAAATAATAGGTCTCTGGTTTTTCGGGCTTGAGGGCCATGTAGTGGAATTTTGACTTCCGGAGCTTTCGGCTACATCTGCGGCAGCCGAAAGCTCCGGAAGTCAAAATTCCACTACAAGCCCGAAAAACCAGAGATGTATTAACACCGGCCGTGGAAGCCTACATTCTTACAAAAATAATAAGTATCGATACCTCTGTCAGGCATGTACATTATTTGTATGTATTATTCAGAGAAGGAGTTACCTTGCTATCTATAGAATGCATTGGGTCCTTTTTTGTTTCCTCACATATCAAATCGAACCAAAATGTACTTTATTGTCGAAGATAAAATCTCATTGACGAAGTGTTACTGATCTAAGAAATATAAGACATAAAAATTTGAAGGTAAATGTTTTATAGTACTTGACTATTTCGTAAAACACATAAGTATGGATCAAAGAATATAAGAGCTATAACGCATAATAATATAAATCTGAATGCATATAAAATCAAAGTAGGTACCTACATTTTCAAACTTTACATTCCAGAGTCAAATGTATGAAACGATTGAAAGTTGAGAATAGTCACATAGCTCCAACACTCCTCAAACAGAATTAATATCAGTTGTTTGTAGAGTTGAAATTTCTGTCTGAATAAAATTCCTCTGAAGAGTGATACTCCTTTGATATCAGAAGCTTTTTTACGGACTTTCTAAATTTACTGTAACATGTTATGCCTTTGAACTCAATTGGCAAATGGTTGAACATTTTTTTCCATTATATATGAAGGAGCTCCCAATTTTTTCTGATATTGGAATCGGTAGATTTATATTGAGCTTATTTCTCGTATTTCGTGGAGGTGAACTGAAATTTTCCTTCTTATATAATTTTTTGCATCAGACATACCATTTACAAGATAAGTATGGAAGGCAAGGTCAAGATTTTATGTCTTGTGAATAAAGGACGACAGGAATCCTTGAATCCAGCTTCACACATATTTCTAACTCTTCTTTTTTGCAGTGCAAATACCCTATCAACATGTATTGGCAACAAGTCCCCCAAATACAGATACCGTATCGCAGCAGTTCTTTTATTGCCAACACCCTTGGAAAGTCTTGATGACAAACAGACATAATTAAATTGAATCCTCTTATATTCACTCACAAAATCTAGATTTTCAGTCGAGAATGTTCTATAAGAATTTTGAAAGATTATCGTAACTTCTCAGGGATTTTTTAATCGTTCCATGCCTTTTTAATCATTTCAATACTTGGATTCTGTAAGATACTTTCTCATGACTCTAGACCAATCTTTGTAGCAGAGAATTCGTCAGTTGCACCTGGTACTATTTATCAACGATTCCCTAAACCTTACGTACATAATATATAACCTGCAAACTCCTAGCACCTCCAATGTTAATTAACATTCGGATCGAATTACGTCTTCAACTATAATTCATCACGTGAGTAAGCTTCTGATTAAAACTCGGGAGTTTTTAATTTGATCAAAAGTTCGCAGGTTACCCATTTCACTTAATAATTTAACGGGAAAAGGTGCCGTGAGAAGTTTCGAGTTGTAATTGCTACGAGGTACCGCTGTAGTTAAACAACCGCTCGCCAAATAGCGCCAAGGAAAATTAGTTAATTATTCTCTTGTGTGACGTTTGAATGATGGAACGTTGGATTAAACTAGCCCCTAAGCGTATTTACGCAGCAATTACGGGCTTCAGCTAACAGGGAACACCTAATGGCGTCGAAGTAAACAACGTATCATTCGATTACAAGAATTTTTCTGGAATATAAAGTTTTCAGTCTCAATTGAAATAAATGGATAACTTTGCGTTATTCTTCCCACAATATCGTTTTACTGGCGGAAAAAAACAATTCCTGGTCATTTTCTGACACATGGAAAAAGAACCTAATTTCTCGTTGTTCCTATTTCATGGAAAATCGTTATCAAGTTAGTTTGCTATGGAAGTCGTATTATATATTCCTCATGCATATAATATAACCTCAAAAAGAGTGCTTGAAGTTTTGGCGTTGGAACACAAGTTAATCGGTGGAAAGTGGAAGGATTCTTTCACATTCCAAATGGCACTCGTAAAAACTCTGTACCAAAATTTGAATGCCACTCATCAGCCTCAGGGCTTTGATCCCTTCATTTCCTGTTCTTCTATTCTCTACGTGTATCGTGGGTGGCTAGTTGAAAACATCATCGCATCGGAGCTCGTAAAGTTTCTAAATTTATATTCGCATCGACTGGAAAAAATATCGAATTGTACAAGTTATAACGGTCCGTATAAATGGCTCGGTTGCGAATTTTATTGAAAAGAATGCCTATAACAATCAATAAAACCTTGCATTTATATCGCGCTGAATGATGTTCTCGACAGATTTTAGTTGCGCCGTAAAAATCAGCTGATAGCAATAAAAACCTTTTCGAAATACAATGGCGGTTTATATGAGGTTAGGGATGTGTAGTTGGATTTATGCTTGATTCGGTAGTACTATCATAGCTCTGGATGATTTTCAAGAAATTGGTAATTGTAGCAAATTCATTAAACTGAAATATCCATCCATCTTAGAATTCAGAAAAGTAGATGGAGGATTCAATTAATAATGTTCTGCACAGAGTCTTTATCAGTTCTGAATGAAAATGGTGAAACAGTTGGGGTTGGTACACTCGGAAAAAAAGTTATCAATGAAAATATGTCATAAAATATTAATAATTAATTATAATAGAATTCACAACCACCCACAAATGGACTGAGAACATTTAAAATGATACTAACTAAGCCCAAGGAACAAGTAAAAGCATATGATGCAGACAAAATGACAGGATTGAAACTTACTAAAATCAATATTTAGCTCCCCATTCAAGAGAGCCTGTTTGAGATTCTTCTTCAAAGTGAAAGCAGATGAATTCAGGAATTCTACGGGCAAGTTATCAAGCAAAGTAGCCACTAAGTATAAAAATGATCCTTGAAGAAGAGATGAACTATGGATAGGAATCTAAGATGTATGTTCCTCAGTGATCTGTTGTGGGTTTCCTCTCTTCGATGCAAGGTATCTAGTTACTCCAGTAGCTAAGATCTTATTGAGGGAAACAGGCAAAGTGGATATAACGCGTTTCATCGAGTTCCAAGAGTTGTAGATCTCTGATGTAGGGGATGATATGTGCTAGCGGGGGAACTTCTGTTATAAAACGTGTGCAATGATTTTGCAGCATCGTACGCCCTTCATGTGACAGACAAGGCCCATACACTATGTCAGTTTAATTGGTGTGGGAAAGGACGAGGGAATTGCAGAGCATTTTTCTGGTAGTGGTGTCCAAATCCCGTTCGAATGAAGTTAATTTTTTTAGGCACATATAGGTTCTCCTTGCAACGACGCCTGATTGTTTCGAGAATTTGAGCTGCTGTTCAGAAACGACGCCGTTCATTGTCAATATGTACAGGAAATTTACCCAGGCGATTCAAGTTGAAGGAAGAACCCATTAGAATATTCTGACTTTTTCGAGGCATTGACAAGCAAGGAATATTTGTCAGTCCACCTCTTAATAGATAACACATCATTGTTTTTTTTTGTCAGAGAATCAGGTTTTCGACAAGGCTGAAAGTTCAGGTACAAAGAGTAGTCGTCCTGAAATGGCATTTATGTTATGACATGATGATGGCATAGTAATTGTCGAAACGTTGGTGATGGGGAGCATCATATCGTTGTGAATGAACATTTGGACGAGAGGCAATTTTGATAATTGAATCGCAATGATTCACATTCATCCGAAAGTGATAAATCTCCGGTGACACCGCCGCATCCCCTAGTGACCCGGGGGATGACCCACCGGCATCGACGCTGTCTATCCAACATGACGCGGCTCTCGGAATCGGTAGAGCTCGTAAAAATATTTATTGCAGCCGGGCGGCTGGTGGTTATGACTTGGGGTGCGTGTCATTGTTTTGGGAGTGCATTAAAATCTGTTTAGAGACAACGGCACATTAGGGGAGACGTGTCCCGCTCCCCGAGGATGCGGTTAACAGGTGAATCGCATGTTTTTCGGAACGCACGGTTTTATCATTTACATTTATGGAAGTAGTGCGTCGACGATGACGAATTAATCATTGCGTTTCGGATTAATTAGAGAATTTTTTGAGTGGATTCGAAATTTGTTGAAGGACCATTAGAGTGATTACTGTTTTACCGATGACGTTCGAGGTTTCCTCGGACTGATTTGTGATGTGATGAAAATGTACCTGCCAGTAGAACCGTTATATTTTTCGAAAACCTTTCAATTCGGATCAAATTATCCTAATATCAATCAAGTTCCTTTCTCGTGGGGTCAAAAATATATCGGTAAAACATCAAGACCTCTGGAAATATGAAAGAGTGAACACAAGATATACATTAGGAACAGACAGATTGGAACCTAGTTATCAGAACATGCTAAACTGTCATGTCGAATCTCGGATCAGATCTTCGAAAACAAGCATAAAAGGAAAATAAAATTATATCGAAACATCAATAAGGATGGGTATTTTTTGTAAATGTAACTTCCTGTATATTTTGATAGGCAAATTTGAGTTATACGAGCTGCTTACTTTCAGGGCGTAATTCATTAAACGCAGCCACTTCTCGTGGTAGATCGGAAGTCTGCCCTTCTACCCTTGTATGAATTTCAATAATATTCTTTTTCAGAATGTTGTTGCTTAACAGCCCAAAAAACTACGGGAAAATCATCCACCTCAAAATAACAACTTTCAACGGTCAATATAGAAGTTCAAATGAAACTTAAGAATCGCAACAACTGCTAGGCTATCCGGAAGATGAATTAAAAAAATTAGAACGTCGGATATTCACGGATTTTGTTGTCAAAACTGCAGCAAGACGTACATTGGTCAATGTTGGCGAGCTGAAGGAACTCGTTGGAAAGAGCATTTTGCTCACATCCGATACGGGCGATTAGAACAATATGTTGTTGCCCAGTATCTCCTGTATAGAGACCATAGGATTGGTGAACGAAAAGTAGATTACCTAAGGCTTGTCAATGCATTCGAAAGTCCATAAATAGCCAAGGGAAGTGATAGTATCCGTAATTTCAAAAGTTGATGGAAATAATAATTAATAGACGATTTCCTTTCGAGTATGAAATCCTGCAGGTATTTTCCGAATTTATTTATTTCTATAGAAGAATTTGGCAGCCAGGTCCTCAATCTCTCAGTCTGTAACTGACATTGCTAACTCTAGTTGGTAGACTCAGTTTGAATTTCTTCTCCTGAAGAAAATAACTTCTTTAGCATTTTAGTGATGTAATTTTCTTCATTTCCCGGTTTGACGATATCTAAAATGTTCGTTTTTTTTTTGGCAAAACAGGTTATTTCGACTTTGTCTGAGATATTTTCTGCTTGGTTTTGAATAAAAATACTCTACGGAGTTCCGAACTAACCACTTTCCTGTATCACCATTATGCAGTATCCCGTACGTCGTATCTTAAAAAAAAACTCGATTCCGGCATACGAGTATCCCGAAGAATAACAAGAGAATCACGTTCCGCAATATACTTTTGTTTTCCGGGTGTAATATGAGACCAGCCGAAGCAAACCCCAATTTCGCCTGCCTTCCTCGAATAAATAGAAACAACGGAGTTCAGCCTTAATACGGTAATATTTCACAAAAGTTGAGTCGGGAAGAGGAAAACGGGCCGAGGTTCATCCGAACTCTGCCTATGACGTGGAGCGATATTGATTTTCCGATTTTCCAAGCGGCGGAAGTCTTTCGCCATCAAACCGTCAGCTTCGCTTGCTTCATTCGCGTCCTTGAAATGTCATGTACAAAAATCGGGTTGATGCTCTTTTGTTGATCTTGAACAGTCAGCTGGTTTTTGAACCTGATCACAGAATGATTATAGTAATAGTATACATGTCTTCTTATTTCTTTGATGCAAAACCTTTCGATCATAGCATGATGAGGAAAATGACCTTTGATAGTTGCTGGTGTCTTGAAGTTGAAGATTTGTTTTATATTTTACATTTCATAGGATCTTAATGAAGCATTAGGAAGGAAGGATTTTGGTGTTTCGTGTGATTTCAGCTTGTTAATCTTCCAGAACTCCCACATAGTCACATCAAACCAAAATACAGAGTGACGATTTGTCCCACTTCTGTAACTTTTTTTCTAAAATATCTATGCTGGGTAATCGCACGTTAAAAGGTTAGCCCTCGTTGATCCATTGCTCGTACAAGCTTCGACTTCTGGGGGTTGACGTTCGTCAGCTGGTTAACGAAACGAACAATTTCAGAACAATGTTAGAACAATTTAGAACAATCATCAACTTTTTCGTTGTCAAGATCTTCTTCTCAGTCAGTTTATTGTGAGCCGGGGACCTGTTAAATTCATTTCATCTGAGAATCCTTCTTCAGCAGAGCGATTCCTTGTAGAGGAAAATTCGTTCCAGGTTTACCAACTTCGGAATTACAAAGCAAATGTTAACTTGTATTCCCCCCCCTCTTGGTCACGGCTTTTTCTCACATTACAGGGTTTTCCTTCAACATTTGATTCATTCGTATCTGCATTTGTCACCCCACGATTTCTTCAATGGCATCACGATCAACATCCGCGGGTTGCTAATATTCAAAATAATCAAGTAGTGAAATATTTTTAAGTCCTTTGTGGCATCACAACTCAGATGAATGAGATGGTCTTTCCATGTATATTTTTTCAATCCTTTTTTGTGTAATTATCCAGAAGTATATCCTATATAAACATCTGAGAGTAATGGTTCTTTTGGTCGAAGACATATCATTTACTAATGAGAAAAGAAAAGGAAAACATAAAAGAAGACTTCACGTTCGTAAAATTGAACGGACTTCATCTTGGTTGAATGAGAACTCATCGAAAGCTGTCAATCGCTAACGCCAAAATTCAGAATCAGGAAATAGATTAAGGTATACCGAAGCAAGAATGTAAAGCAAAGCTCCCAAAATGTCTGTCAAACTGTCCAGTTCAATGATGGCTCTTCCCAACCTTGTCTCTTGCCAAAGGCGGAACTTGGTTTGTCTCTTTAACTTTTCTCAGGAAAAAATATGTTTCCGCCTACTTCTATACAAAGTAAACATTTGCTGGCCTCATTGTAGGGAGCAAACTTGTACTTTTCCTTCCTAGGGGGAAAAAGTGGAAGTGACGTCATGGTTCGTTTTCCGAACCAAATTATTGGTGTAGTAAGTTGATAAATTGATTGTAATCAGCCAAGTACGAGTACTTCCGGGGAATACCAGCTGTATAATATGTTGTTAGTGAAAATATCAAGAAAACTGCGTTGGCTCCAGCTCTCACTTCTAGTAGTATTCAAATAACCACTCCTCGAAACTGCACGTTAACATTAGTACAAATAATCATTCTACCACAAATTAAAAATAACGTGCCTATGAGTTATACTGTTTCAACTTCTCAGTTTTAGTTCTTTCATATATTCTGTTTGTTAGTTTCATAAATGAATTATTCAAAAATGATTTGTTATTTGAGGTAGGCGGAAAAATCATATGTAAAACATGGGATTTAAGTGCCTTTTCCTCCTACGAAAGATTACTGCCTCCGCTACGCCTCGGGAGATAAAGTAGAACTTTACTCCCTTGTTATACAAATAGTTATTTCTTGTATCTAATTTTTTTCTTACTCCACGTTCGATTAAGAAGACATTCCAATCCAAAAATTCCCTGTCAATAAACGATTTCTTGCAATGTCCCAACTATCTCCGCTTTTTTACTCGACGAAATATATTGCTAAAAATGATAATTAAGCAATTTCAAAATGGACTTGAGCAGTCCGAGCACCGACTCGGCCGCAAGATTTACAACTTCTACCGCTTCCAGTAAAATATCAAAATGATGCTCTCGACCGATAGAAAAACCTCTCTCGAGCCACAATAACTCTGCCTCGACCGACGTCTCTATACGCACATCATATTTACGATCACGGCAAGATCTGTCTACAAATCCCGGCGGACGTGGCTTTTTTCCGGTGAATTGCTCTATTTGTATGAGATCGCCGAGAAACAGGGCGTGCTTGTGTATTCTGGTTGGACGATGGGTAAAAACTAGATCGGACTTCGTGGTGGTCAGCGCATAAGTTTATTAGAGCTGCTCTTCTCACGACGATGGTAATGTATCGTGAACGTATGTCTCTGGGTCGATTACTGCTCTGGAACGACGTGGATAAATCTCCGGTGAATCATCTCGATCTCACTGACATTTCTGAGATTCGATTGTATATTCAGATGATATAGGTTATGTTTGACATTATGTAGATGTCCGAATTCATTAGTACTGTTTGGAAGTAATTCAATGTTCGTTTTTGGCAATCTGTCGTAAAGCTGCCTTTCAAGAGGGGTGCTCTGGTACGATTCTTATCAAATAACACATCGAGATACAATTTTCTCCAGACACCATGCTAAAAGCAGATATCTTAAACTTTTGTATTTGTCATTGCTCTTCTTTGCCATCATTTGACTGTCATTCCATTCTACTACTCCATCGACAGTGAGAATGTGTTATGATAATCGAAAACTAAAAATTTTGCCTGTTCTTGATACACATCCTGTGTTCACCAGTGGTCCTGATATTTTTCCGATATATTTTTGACCGCACGAACAAGAAATTTGATCAGTGCAATGCTTTTCGTTTAGTAATGTTAGTTGGTTCAGTTTCTAGTCAGTGTTGAACCTAAAGTATTTGTTGTTTTGAATATTGTCCCAACATTTTACCGAAACGTTCCATGTTTTCACACAATCAAAGGACATGAGGTATAATGTATGTAAAAGAATGTTTAGTTTTTGTAGGTTATATGTCTTCAGTGTGGGGTGTGTTCCGATTCACAATTTCTATCAATGTGTCTTTCATATTTATCTATTTCTGCATATCCTTTTCTTTCAATAGCGTATAATTTCAATTACATTGAAGAAATTTGGACTTTAGTTCTCTCAGCTCAATGAATATAATTCATCAATAGTTTCACCATTATCACTGTGCTCCACGCAGCATTGTCCAGTTGCAGTGCCGTTAGATAACCCAAATAGCAATTCTTCAAACTCATATTGAGAACAACGAATGTTCAATCTAAGTAGAGTTTCATCAGCCAATTTGGCATCATTCGAAAGCATTTTCCCCTTTTGTAAAACAAACTTCGCGTAGTACAAAACTGTTCTCATTTTATTCATTTCTTTTGCCATTTTCAACGGGTTTTCTCCTCTGAATTCGTTGCTTCTCCTGACGAATTCTGCGGTTTTCCATCCACCCCGAATTCCAAAACCCTTTTCCCGGAACCGGTTCAACCCTTGCTCGACGCCAGCTCCGAAAATTCCTGGAATCTCCCGAGAATTTTCAATAATTAGAAACGCGATACAGATATTGGCCATCTCTCGCCCGCGTCGCCGTACTCCACGACGGGGGGAGGAGGGTGCGACGCGGGGGTAGTATCCTCGGAAACGTCGTCCTCGTTTTCCATTGGCTCTCGTCGCTCTCCCTTCTGAGCTGCATCTGCTGTCGATGCTATTCGTAAATCAAAATCGCGAGGCGAATTCTCGCGTCTATCCTTTAGTTGCGCCAACCTGTCGTTACAGAGACAGAACAACGCAATCTCCACTGCACCCCCGGGGGTGGCCCTGCTCGGGGGTGGTGTCCGGCGAGGGCTGGAGAGCGCCGTTCGTTGTCTGCAGTAGGATGTTTGTTTTTGTTTCATTTTTCTTCGAAGGTATGAGGGAGTATTTTATAAAACTTCCTGAGAAAAATTTCAATGCTACCCAAGTAGCAGAACTTTATAAAATATATCGGTTCAATATTACGGGTATGTTAACCTTATATTGCAAATATTATATTGGCCATGAGAAAAAAGTGAAAATTTGGCGATATTGGATAAATATTCGAGAACAAGGATAGGACATATCGTTTTGACTATATTGGTACGATATTGTCAGGAATATCGAAAAAAATTAAAAAAAAAACGATTTTTTCATATGCAGATTCACACGAAAGAGAAGCCCTGTAATGTTCGAAAAACAACGCGGGAGTCAAGGGACAGGAGATACGAATTAACATTCACTTTGAATTTTTGAAGTTTGTAAGCCTCAGGAAAAACCTCTTCCGGCAAGGGGTTCCAAAGCTCAGCTCTTCTATTGAAAAAAAGGTCTCAGAGCAAGAGAGGTTCGACAGATTTCCGAATTCACAACAAAGGGGTGGGAATTCTGTACTCGTCGAGTCATCCGTGTAGATATTGCCAAGGTCGGAACGATTGATAACAATTCAGGAGAGCACCGACCGTGATAATATCTATAGAAGAAAGACAAGTCTTCGACCCTTCTACGATGTTCCAATGAAGTGAGCGAGTCTGTGAGCGAAGAATCACCAACAAGACGGATTGCCTTTCTCTGGATAGAATCGAGTAGCCTCAGTGAATGTTTTGGTGCCGAACTCTACACATGAGAACTGTATTCCAAGACAGGTCGTATCTGAGCCTTGTAGATTATTAGAAGCTGACGAGAAGTGAAGTATTTCTTCGCACGAAATAGAAATCCAAGTTTCTGGAAAGCACCTTTAGATATCGATCTCAAATGGTTTTCCCATGAGAGAATAAGTACTCCTGAAATCTGAATACTAGATGATGATAGATCAGCTTTTCTTGAGAAGAGACAAGCCTAGGTTTTCGTAGCATTAAATTCCACCAACTTGGGTAACCGTGGAAATTACTATTATTTCCAACTGTTCAACTTTTTTCCCTCTGTAACATCTCGGTAGTTAGAAAGATCTATTCATTTCATGAAACGCAGTTGAAAATCCACAAACTTGGCATAATTACTGTTTCTGACACTTTCCAAAGAAGTTTCATGTCTATTGCTCTGCAGAAGATTACTCGAGAGTAGAAACGTCGGTAATTATGTATATCTGCAAATGTTGAGGCTTTCCCGGCCGGGTTTTGTATAACTCCTTCTCTTCGGGCTTGAAGGCCTCTTTTTGATTTTTTCCTCTTTTCCCCCCCCGGGTGGCCCCCTTTTTTCGGTTTTTCCTCCCCCTGCTAAACTTCTTTTTCGGCGTTTTTTTGTTGCGGTGTCTGGTGTTTTTTTTTCTCCTCTCGTGTGGGGGAATATCTTTTTTTTTCCCCCCCCTCTCCCTTCTTTTTTTTTTTTTTTTTCTCTTTCTCCCCCTCCTTCCCAGTAATTTATTTGATGATTTGGTGGGGGATTACCTTTCCATATGGCACACGACTGCAAACTCATGAATGAAATCGATTCAAATTCTGATGACTTGCAATGAATGTACGTTTTCAGTTCATTTGCATTTGAAAGAAAGACTGGTATAAACTTTCTTCTTTTTTATATCACATGAAGAATGGACTGGTGATAATGTCTGGAGTTAAAATTTTGCTGCTGATGTTCCTTATTTTCACCCGAAGGTAGTATTCACATACATCCTAAATATCTTCCTATAAAATCTCTATTATCCATAATAGCGTCGGTTTGGGTCTATTTTTGGGAAATATAGACCCACTATCTACGTACAATTTCATTGCTCACTCAACACTCATATGACGTACTTCTTTCCTCTCCTCTCTACTGAATTTCCAAACCTCAGACAATAGATCTTTCCCAAATCTTGGTGTCAAGTATCAGAACTTGTAGAAGTCACACCCGCAGTCTAGATAGAAACTTTCAATGGTAAGATCAAGTGGAAGAGATTTTCCGTTTTTCTCGCAGTCCCAGCTCAGGTCTTCTATCACGTGGCCTAGCAAAAGAGTCTTCATAGGTTACAAACTAGTTTGATAATTACGAGAAGCAAATTTCATGAATCACGAGATCATCAAAATAATACGATAGTGATATTTCTAGATATTTTGTGATTTTCATTTCACTGAAAGTCTTCATTTTGAATCATTTCTATTTTCAATTTTCAAATTTCAATTTTTTCATATGAAAGTGCTAAAATTTATAACAGAATCGGGAATGATCAGTATACAAATTCAAAACTGGCACCGAGTGCAGTTGTATCCTACATTATTTCAAATTACAAATTGATTGCCAATGCCATTTTCAATCAATAATTGGGTATAGCTGGTATTCATGATTTAGGGATTGAAGTTTATAATGCCTAATAATTAGGAGAAACTAGACAAGATAAGTTTATATCAATTTTTGGCTGGGGTAATTTCTGAGCCACGGTAATTTCTGTTACGGAGGTTGTTATATAATCACTATTTTCAAAAATCCAATTGTTAAAATGAACATATGTATTTGTTACGTATTCAAATTTGAAATATTTTCGAGGTGAATATAGTACCCATGATACACAAACCATAAGTTGACAAAGATTTATTAATTCGTTATTTAACATATTATTAATGTACGGGTAGTACCTTTCACTATCCGTTCCCAAAGACAGGTATCAGAGAGGGCAAGAGACAAGTTATCAACTCTGGTCGTTTTCTTTGAACCGCCCTGTACGACATCCGTTGTAAATCCGCGAAAAGTGCGTTTTCATCAAACTAGACCGGCACGTGGGCTCCACGAAAGAATAATAACGCTAACCGGGATAGATGGCAGAGGTGACAGATTATATTTATGAAGTAATGTTCAGCTGAGCGTGGCGATATTCTTTGATTTAGAAGTGATGATTCATCACAATTCTCGCGAGTGACAGTCGACTTGCGGCCTCTGTATCGTTAATTGGTGCGAACCGTGCTTCCAATTAATTACTGGATATGTTTTCGAACGCGACCGTGGTAATTGTATCGGCTAGGGAATTTCTGCCAGTACTTGATTGAGCCATGATCGTTTTTCGAAAATGCACGGAATTGAATTTAATCAGTTGGTGCGCTATGAATCGTATTATATCAATAACTATTCAGATAACGATCAAGAAATGATAGTCATTTCTACACTATACTTTTTCTACGACTCTAACAGATAATAGCGAAATCATTTAAAGAAACACATGAATTCCAAATTCAAGGTCATTCGAAATTTCCATTTAGTTACAAATAAATAAGTAAGCTTGGAAATGGACATTCCATGGAAAATCTTATTTATTGTATGGTAATAACTATAACTGAAACACAATTAAGTCATTGTTTTATCAGGTGAGGAAAATGAATTGAAGACATACAATGCACCTCATGGTTCTATCAGGAACAGTTAAGATAGAGCAGCTTTGTGTTATAGCTTATAGCCCTAAAAAATACTATCAGGTGCATATAAATCTCATGCCATACTACTTCATTATTATATATCTTCAATACAAATATTTGGAGAAGTCCTCATATTCAATTATGTTCAACATTTTCATTTTCTGAAACTTTTGAAGTTTGCATTGAAATGGAGCAAGTATGAAACATATACTTACAACATCTTTTCGACCTTGAGAAATTCGAATCTCTCTATTGGTGATAAAGTAATAAACTTCAGAAGGGTCAACAATGAAAATCAACCAGAATAATGTCTTGAAAATTGAAATTTTCTCTTCTGTGAATAATCGGTTCAGAAAAAACTTTAACAATGTCTTGGTCCACTAAAACATCTGAATCTTCGATTTATGGCGACAAGAACTAATTTTTTCCATCTTTGCTCATCGTACCTCTTTTTATTTTTTCAACTGCATTATCGAGGTCTGTTTGAGAAGAATTCGAGGCCCTTTGGGTTTTTGGCGATAATTTTGAACCATTTCGCATCTGGAACAAGAAAATATTTCAAAAAATTCATTTTTATCGGGGTGGGTGTGACCTATGCCACAAAATTGTTTTGAATGAAACAATCATTAGCTTTGTTCTAGCAACACATTTTACCATTTGGAAGTTGGTGTGAAGCAGTCAGAGGCATGCGCAAAGTGAATTTCGCTCTCCAATATTCATCTTGCGCATGCCTCTGACTGCTCCAGACCAATTTCCAAACGGTCAAATGAGTTGCTAGAACAAACCTATTAAACATATAAAGAATCCAAACAAAACTGATATCCAAATGATACCTTTTCACTTATTGACATCAAAACTTACCGCCGATTCAACACAAAAAATACTAGTTCGCTCATCGAGCATCAAGTCGGAACGAAGGCGGCAACTTCCTGATTCAATTCCAGAATGCAGAGAATCTTTCAACGTATATATAGGTCAAAAAAAGATTTGTACTTGTCTGCCATGTCTAAGCCAGATAGCGTTGCAATTGGTTCGTTGGCCGCCCATTGAATTCCAATGTTCACATTTGCCCCGATTTCACAGTTAACAGAGCTGACTATACTATTATTTTCCAGTGGTTTCCTTCATGATTAAATATAACCCATATCACCCATGAAAACTGTAACTTTCTGTTAGTGAAAGAATTATCATGATCGGTTCCGAATATTACCCCTACAAACAAACAAAGAAACTTTATATCTTCATAATAGTAGTATATCCAGGGGTGTATGTGAAGCAGCTCAACGTATTTCTCATATGGTGTTGATTTTCATGGATTATCAGTTGTCATTTTCGGAGAAATAGATTTATAGCCGATCTCCACTAAAATAAATTTTCACGAAGTAATTATAGCAAAATAACAATGAACCCCCGAATCGGATCCCCCAAAACGCACCCACGTGACTAAATCGCATAGAGCGCCTACGTCAAAAATAATGATCCAAATCCCCCGTACACGAGGAAGTTTAATGGGTATCTCGTCTCGACATCTAAATGGGTAAAAACCTCCGAAAAATGCCGTTCCGTGTGAATTTCACTTTCGTGGCTAACTGTGTCATCGGCAACGGTATATGTATGTAAAATTTGAAATATGAGCCGACGTCAAGGAAATATATGTCGCCGTAGCGCTGGCGACCTTCTGCCTCCTTGATTTACCGACCAGCTTCGGACTAGTTGGCCTAGGTAGTTGGCGCGATGTCTTCCGAAACAAACGAAAGTGGAGGAGGTTCGAAATGTGTAGAAGGAGTTTGTTTGGATCATCGACAAACCTGATTGAGTGGGAATTTCTTCTGTGAATCAAAAATTGGGAAGATGTAAGGCAAATGGATTGTTGGTATGTGAGAAACAATTTTAAAAGGCTTGAAAACGATGAAAAAAGAGTGGCCTCATTTGAGAAACCTCGATTCATCTGAAGCTTCGTGATAGTTGTGGTTTTTCTCATATGAACAAGTTTCAGAAATACGAACTGTATGTTTGAAGATAGAACATAATTTGTACTAAATCTTTACCTAAAGGAGATAGAAAAAGTCGCTCCTTAATAAAAAAGTACTCACTCTCAGAAATGAACATTCTCTACTGCTGCTGGAAAACCTCAACGGACAATGTCTGCTAGCGCTTAGTGAACTATCTTCAATTTTCATACAATAAATATATATGCAAATATTCAAAAAATGAACAATTTGTTCAGGCCAGCCTCAATTCACCTACACTGTAGGTTGACGGACTAACACCTATTAGAAAACAACTACTCCCCTGGCTAATACCACGAAGGGCATTGGATTACATCCAACAGGTGTTAGTGTGGGATTCTTCACAGAAGAAATTCCACATATACTCTTGGCGATACACCACCAGAATTGATTTTCAATTATTGGGACGGGACACACTTGCAGACCGGTTTCGGGCTATTTGGCCACTCGTCAGTGCAAGGCAGTGCCATCATCAACATAAGTCGATGACTTCCCATAATTAAAAATCATACTCGAGCAGAGTATCTTCCCTAGACCTAGGCTGATACAAGCAACTAGCAAAATAGCCGTTGCTGCGCCATCTGCCCGTGGACTAGGTACTAACCAAGAGCATATCCGCATGGCCCCAATTCCTCGTACAAGGAAAATACGAATGAAACAAATATTCATGGGGATACTTGAAGACTGGCTTTAAATCAAATATTCAAAAAATGAACAATTTGTTCAGGCCAGCCTCAATTCACCTACACTGTAGGTTGACGGCCGTCAACCTTGGTTAGTACCTAGTCCACGGGCAGATGGCGTAGCAACGGCTATTTTGCTAGTTGCTTGTATCAGCCTAGGTCTAGGGAAGATACTCTGCTCGAGTATGATTTTTAATTATGGGAAGTCATCGACTTATGTTGATGATGGCACTGCCTTGCACTGACGAGTGGCCAAATAGCCCGAAACCGGTCTGCAAGTGTGTCCCGTCCCAATAATTGAAAATCAATTCTGGTGGTGTATCGCCAAGAGTATATGTGGAATTTCTTCTGTGAAGAATCCCACACTAACACCTGTTGGATGTAATCCAATGCCCTTCGTGGTATTAGCCAGGGGAGTAGTTGTTTTCTAATAGGTGTTAGTCCGTCAACCTACAGTGTAGGTGAATTGAGGCTGGCCTGAACAAATTGTTCATTTTTTGAATATTTGATTTAAAGCCAGTCTTCAAGTATCCCCATGAATATTTGTTTTATTTAAATATATATGCTTTCGAGAGATTAGACAGTCATTGAATTATATGTTAAATTATATTGCTTCAAAAAGCTTCTGTAAAGTTCAATACTACTAGAAGTGATTTGAGAACTGTGATGATTACGGGTACAGAGAGGCACTTGAAGAAGTTTGTTTATTTCATCGATTCCATGCACCCCTCAATTAAATTCACTACTGGGATCGAGTCGACTGACTTCATAAATTTTCTAGACATGACCATCACTTCAAATCGATATTACTAATATAGTGGTGAGTTTTCTAACTTTGTTTGCTTGTTAGTATGTTCGTTTGTAGGGGTTATATTTGGAAATACTAATCCGATCATTACAATTCTTCAACTAACAGGAAGCTACACTATTAAGGAGTTATATAGGCTGCAGTATTCATTTGTAATAACTACCAAATTGAGGTAAAGGAAATATCAACCTTTTTAGTTATTTCAATTCAATGTCACATTGACAACAACATTCAAAACTATCTACAAAGTGATAATTAAATAAAGATGAACCACTACAAGGCTATATTTTATCACGATCTAACCAAAAAAACTGAATGAAAATAATAATTTATCTAAATCAAGTTGGAGAAAAACGGGCAACTAAATGGTTCGGTTCGACTGCCGTGCGGACCAAATCACGGGAAACAGCTTGTGAATGATGAACCTTTCCCCCCAATTTTTCATGAACCATCTTATACGGACATAGTTCTACATAGTTCTACATAGTTCGTCTACACATCCATACCAACACAAAGTAGCCGCTTCTAAAAAATTGTTGTTGTTTGTTCCGTTAACCAGCTGACGAACGTCAACCCTCAGAAGTCGAAACTTGTGCGAGCAATGGATCCAACAGTATGATTTTTTTTTTCATCTATAGACTCACAAGAAAAGAAGGCCCTGAAATGTTCAAAGAACATCGCTTGAATCAAGGGATAGGAGATACAAATTAACATTCACTTCATATTTTGAATCTCACAACAAAGGCCATCCGTGTCGATACTGTCAAGGGTGGAACGACTGAGGACAATTGAGAAGGGCACCGAAATTGAGAACATCTATAGAAGAGAGGCAAGTGTCAGACACTTCACAGACTATTGAACATTTCACTTTCACAAAATTTTTATTGGGAAAAAACTGTATTTTCTGGAATAAATTGAAGTCAATAACGTTTGCGATGTAAATATTGTTGACTCCACACTGTTTGAGTCATTATAAAAATAAGCCATAAATCGGGTCTATCCAATCACAGTAGGTGAACCCACCCATGATATTGTTCGTTTTTATAGCCTAAACAAGTGATAATAATTTGCGCAAACAAGTACACACGTAAACGTGGTGGTTTTGCCCCAAGCTGTATATTAGTCAAACGGAGATATCGCGAAGAAATAAAGAAACTTAGGAGAATTTTTTATGGAAATATGAAATCAACGTTTTCAAATCATCTCTTGGCAGCAGAAAAGAGGTCTAGAACTCAATCTCTTTGAATCCCCACAAATGGATAGAGTCAAGAAGTCGGGATATTTGCCAAATGATCAAATAGTCAATTCCATAAGTTATTCAGCACTACTGTTTTATTATTTTATAGCAAACCCTGCATCAACTTGCTTCGTTCATTCAAGATGTTCAATGAAATGAATCTGTACGATATGTTTTGCAATATCGAACGAAAATATCCAGGAATACTCGCAATTTTGAGCCTTTCCGAACAAGATTATCTCCCAATCCAACCGGCAGTTATTATTGTGAAAACGGTACATAAAAAGTACGGGGAATACCGATTCTGTACCACGTTACGAGGGCGCGGTCCTTGGATGTCCATCAAAATCGAGAGGAGGGCCATCTCCGAAATAGCATCGACGTCGGCGTCGGCGCATCCCGACGCTCGGCGTCGCGACGCTGCTCTCCGGCGACTCGCCATCTTGCTGGCAATCTACTAAATGGCCATCGCGATAAAAGCCGCCGTTTTGGATCGTCCGAACTCTCTTCAGGATCGACTACTAAACGGTGTGTGTGGATGGGTCGTACTACTTTTATTGGGGTGTAATTGGGAGGAGATAGGAGGTTTCGTTGTTGGGAAAAGTCCATTCGGAATTTCGATTCGATTCTATTTTGTTCGCGACAAGTACACTGGTCAGCAAATATTGTTTTAATGTTTTTAGAATGGTCATTGATCCATATTCAGACGTTAAACTATTTATCATATCATCACAGATAGATACCAAACTGAATCCTATTTTGAATTTGATTCATCTAAACACATCTGTTTTCTTTTGAAATATTTTTTTTCCAAACTGAAATGTTTTCGATAGATCGTGAATCATTTTCCAAGTCATTTTCATTGGATCGATTCATCTGTGGGATAAATTGTAGTGAAACTTCAGGTTTACAAGATCATCTCTGCAGTTTGTTTTTGATATTCATATTACGGCAGTCCTGTTCTTCGAACTTAAAATGTATGTCGTTCTGTAACTGGCATTCTTATATGGAAATTCAATCATCCCCCTAATCAGTTACCTCTACTGTAAAATTCCTTTCAGTTTTGCATATTTTTCAGTTTCGAAATCATTCAAAACAAGTTAGAAGTAACGATTATACGGAAGACGTCGAACTGACGAGCTTTATAATGAAACTTGAACTTTGAAAACGCATAGAATCGACATTTCTGAAGTGAAAAGTCATAAAAGCAATATTTCTGTAATTCTGAAAAAGTCTATGAAACAAGAAATTTATTTTTGCGCTAAAGTTTTTTTTAGTTAGTAACCTTCCATAATCTGAAAAAACAAGAATAATATTGAGATTCATATTTTAACACATTTTCCTGAAAACCTTTGCAGAAGCGCAGTATTTCTGAATTTCTGAAAATAGAATAGAAAATAGAAACAGCATTGTTTCCAGAAACGTCTATAAGGTTGAGTAATTTTAGATGAATTAGTTTAAATATTTTTCGATAGGCAAACATATTACGTTCCTCCACCAAAAAATAATTACTTTCAAACAGTAAGTATGGAATGGGGTCAATCTGATATTTGAAACATTATCAGAATACATTCCGCAATATATAACAAAAAATCACAATAACGGTCCCAAATTCCAGTGTCTACAAAACCCAAACATGCCAGCATCAATCCACTACCATTATAAACAATAAACGGATATCTGAAATCTAACTCTGCAAGAAAACAATTATGGAACCTTTCATCTCACTCCTACCGCCTGTACTCTACGATTGGATGATGTCAATCTGACATCATTGCCAAATTACCATTACACGAATGCTGTAAATATTTAGATACAAGCTGAACGCAAACACGTTTGACAGTATGACAATATTTAAATTGTTTAATGGATTATCAACACCTCGCTCACCGTTATCGCTGGAGAGTGATGAAAAAATTGTCATCTGAACGCTGTAAATAACATAGTATTAACTGTTTGCCTGGGGACGTTCTCGTTTTGATATTTCAAGAATAGTTGGAGTTGAGAGTGCCATGTTGGTTGCCACATCAACATCCAGAATTGAAGTCTCCTGGTGAAATCTAGCTGAATATTCATGAAGCTGGTAAATGAGGAAACTTGCATAAAAAAACAATTCCACAGGGATGAGTTTTGGATCCAATGCCTTATCCTAGTGCTTACTGCTTATCTAGCTCTCGTATGAAACTGAATGTATCACATTGTTTGTAGATGACTATGTGAGTCCAATGCCATACTAACAAACTCTGAAGAGGAAAACATTGATCAACAGCGGGGTGTTCTTCGAGGATCTTGATTCTTGATTGCGGTCATCGTTACTATCTCCAATAGACAAACAGTGACGATTGCTTCATACATCTCTGGTAACTCTATCATGAGTGAAATAATAACGAATTCTCTTCAATTTCAAGGCAACTCAATCAAGGTCACACAAACCAAGACTACATGCTTGTTGATGTCATTGCATGGCTGGTAATAGATACAAGGAATGCGAAACGACAGTTGAGGAAAAACTTGTAACGACTCCACCAATAAAAAGCCAACGGATGAGCATTGGAACTATCGTAGATATCTTAATAGTTGTTTTCCTATTACAGGTTTTTTAGAGTAATCAATTCAAATTCGAACGATTAGAGACGAATAGAAATGTAAATACAGCAGAGTCATTTTTGGATTTAATGACGATCTCCATACTGAAGAGACATTCCACGAGTTTGTTTTTTTTTGAGAACCGTTATGATTGAAAGTGGAACGAACGTTCACGTTAACGAGATGGGAAGCGCATATAGATTCCAATTCAAATAGTACCAACGAGATAGTTGATGAATCTTCCACTTTTCGAAGAGATGAGAGTAATGAAAAGTTTTGAGTTTTTCTCAGTTCACTAGAGGACTTCAACAGATAATCGATGAAGTAAACATATAAAACAAAAATTTAAAAATTTCAACAGGTCCTAGATTATCCGAAAGATAAATTAGAAAACACAGAAGTCGGGAGTTTATAAAGACAGTTGTGAATATTACAAAAAAAATACATTGAACAGAGGCAACGAGCTACAAAAACTCGTTTCAAAGAGCATTATGCACACATAAGATAAGGACAGAAAAGTCCAGTATCGACCAACATGCTCTGGATATCGATCACAGGAAAGAAATCTGAAACCGATTGAGGAATTGCATGTCACAAGGCTAGTCGATGCAATTGAGAGTCTATGAATAGCAAAATGCACAAATAGAATGTATGTTGACAGAGGAAAATCCACTCAAACCCGCTTTTCAGTTAATAGTTCGGACATTGATCAAATATCAAATAAGTAGTAGTAACAGGCAAAGTCCATATCAGACCAAGAAACTTTGCAGGTGCTTCTTGCACTTCTTCAGATAGTAGAGTATATAGAAAGCCATTCCTATTATTTAGACTTAGTAACGATTTTTCAATTATTTTACTTGTGGATTGCTTCCATCCCACTTTTGAAAAATTCCTTTTCACTCTTCTATTAGCCATTCTCGAGTTGATTGAATTTCAACGACCAATAACCAAGTTTGTCTCAGTTGGGAAAAAAGAAATAGACACCAATCAAGTACCGTGAATCAATTCAGGTATTATACTTTATTGTAGCAATAACGGAACCAATTTTATCAGCGTTCATACGCTCGAGTGTCGAAATGCAGGACATAAAAGTGATGTCGAAACAACGTTAGGTAGTTACTCTCACCAACTATACAAGCCTTCTCCGCCTTGGTACCATTACTCGAAGTATCGAGCGGGATCTATCTTTACGGCCTGCGATAAGCAATGTAAAAGGAAATTCGTCACAATATCAATAAAGACGAAGAACCAGAATGGATGCGGAATGGAAATTCGAATGAGAACCGTATATACGGGCGAACGTATCGAAGTTGTTCCGTTGTTTTATAGGTTATGTAGCCGAGTCAAGGTGAAATAAAAACGGAATCGATCTGTTATCGAGTGCACATGATAGCTGTGTGTAAATTTAGCGCAAAACATGACAGACGCAGCTCTGACGGGCTGGGTTCGAATACTCGCTACGAGATCTCGCTGGGAAACGAAAATTCCAGAGCTGAAATCATAAAGCTCGCATCAGAGAACTGAAGAAAGTAGATTTTCTATAAACCTGTTTTTTGTAGTCTGTTTTCTCAAGACCTCTTGTCGTCAAAGTATATGGCAATGTATTTTTTCAAATGTCAACTCTATTTATAACTCTATAAGCAATCGACACTACTTATTTGAATCGAAGAGGATATTAATTCCATTTTCAATACAATGAGAAAGATGCATGTTGAATATTTCGGAAGTGTAATTCATTAATCAAAAAACAGCCAACAGATAAGTTTCATTCTGAATGACATTCTCAACTGAATCCTAATTGGCTTTCTGATGATATATTGAAGAATAGAATGAGATAGATATTTGTTTCTGATTCATTAAAAAATCCACCTTATCGGATTTGTAGGAGGATCCATGAGAAACAATTTAATTTTTCAGTGTTCAGACCATAGAACACTTATTTATATCTTACGGACGAGACATAATAGTGGGCTCTACTTCTTTTCATTCCATTCATGGCCTCAGCTGCCAAGGCTATCCAGCCGTAGTGAGTTCCATGAAAACAGCACATGACACTTGAAGAGTGAACTGTAACTAATGGCAAATATTAGAACCCGGAAAAGATATTAGTCGTAAAACACTTGTTTATATCTTATGACAAGATATAATAGTGAGCTCTACTTCTTATTCCATTCATGGCCCCAGCTGCGCGGGCTATCCAGTCATAGTAAGTTCTATGAAAAGAGCAAGTGACACTTGCAGAATGAACTGAAACTAAAGGCAAATATTAGAACCCCGAAAAAATAGTGGTCATAGAACACTTACTCATATCTTATGACAAGACGCATAATGTTGGGCTCTACTTCTTTTAATTCCATTTATGGCCTCAGCTGTCAGGGCTATCAAGCCGTAGTGAGTTCTATGAAGATAACATGACACTTTAAGAACGAACTGACACTAATGGCAAATATTCGAACTCCGAAATGGACAAATAAGGAAAACAAGAGGATTCGAAGTTTTTTATTAATTCATTACGAGAAAATGGTTAATACATCAGAAAAAGTAGAATTTAGGAGTTCTCTATATTGAAGGCAGAAACGCTACCCTACGTGAATATTCGAACGCATGTCATGCCACGCGGAAATGAACGACAGTGACAGCGCGTTTCTCTGTACGCGAACGGTAATCGATGATAAACAGATGACGGTTCGATACTTCCACGGCCCGCTGCAACAAGGGGAGCCCTAACTCTGGGACGACATCAGATGATGTCCCACTTTCATTACAGCCGTGTGTAGGGATTACTATTAGCCCTTTGGCCCACGGGTGGTCGCTAACACAATATTACGTTGGTTTATACTCGACAATTTACCTTCACGATGGCCGTACCGGCTTCCAAATTGTCTTTGGGGATGAAATAGGAGGGGTATAAAGCGTTGTTTGGAGTTCTTCGGTGATTATCCATGAAGCTGTGTAGCCGATATTAAATAGAGTTTGGATGGAGTGTTTACGCTAGAGGTTTGAGAGGTGATTGCATTGTTCTAGTGTCGAAAGCACAGCTTCTTCGAAAATTCACGGGGTGTGAACTAACCCATAGAGCTATATTGAATATAGAAAGATGGAAATGTAATGTGGGATCATTTTGGGCCCGAAAGTTGTTGTTTCAATCGACAGAAATATTTCAAAATAAAAGAAACAATCAAGAACCCAATTTACCATAGAATGGGTATTTAATTTTTTTGATAGTTGGCTACACTGTGCATTTGCCTTCAGTCAGTTTCCATGTCAAATGTCAAGTGTTGTTCACATACATCATCGTATCCTAAGATATAATCTAACTCCACATTCTGTTAGATTTGGAAGAGAAATATTGGAATAAAATGGTGACTCACCGAGAAAGCATAGAATTATGGATTAATAAATACAAAGTGGATCACTGTCGTATCAAATTAATAGAGAAATTAGCCAAATGACGGCTGACATAAAGCCTCCATCTTATCTAAGGCCATCTACTTTGAGCTTTTCAGAATACATGCCATTGCATATTACCTCAAGAACTAATGAAGGCCAGTAGATTCTTACGCGATGAAAAGTAAAATAAAATGTAAAAAAAATCAAAAATGACGGTAAATCACGGTAATTTTTCTGTAATAACCATTCTTATGGATAAAATACTTTTAAAATAATCACCCTCTGTGATGTTCGAATTCGTCTTTCCTGCTTCTTTACTGTAATGTATCATCCATGTTCATGTACGTTATGTAATATTATCAATCAAAAATGATTGTTATTGATGTTTCTCACACTCAATGACAAATTGAATAACTTTCATCAACAATTATCACGGTGTATCGCAAGGTTTGTCAGTCGATGAGATCATTCATAGAAACCACTCGACGAAAAAAATTATAGAAAAACGTGACACGAAAAAACTTCTGTTTGTAGCGAATCGTAGGAACAGGATCTCATTCTTCTGCTTGTATTTAATCGTAAACGAGATTGGCATATCGAATTCAACTACACAGTGATATCATCGAAATGATGGGTTACATAACGCCAAAGCATACGAACAAAACATAATATGATATGAATAAATATTTCTTGCGGATATTTTTCGAATGAGGACATCAATCAAATGTTTATTCAGGTCTATTCTAGTGTACTTGAATATTATACGTAGTTTAGATTTTTAGATATTTTAGTATAGTGCATGTTGAAACTAAAGGGTGAGAACAATTAATATATAGTTGACTGTTTCGCTTTACATTAGGAACATTTTTAGTGTTTTCTTCGGAGGTAGCATGTGGCTTCTTCGCACGTTGACAACGGTCGTATTTTCCGGCGAAGTATATCGTTTTTCCATTGCAGGGAAGTGGTGCCCGCGACGAGAATGGTCGTCGCCCACCGACGCCCGGGCAGCGACGGACGCCGCGAGGAGGGGCGTCCTTTACTCCTCCGTCTTCCTCGGCAGTCCCGGTGAGTACAGCGCCCCCCGATAGACTGCATGCCTACTAGATCTCTATTCTAGATGTCCACCGGAATGATGATGATCTTTTACATCTCTTACGATTCTAAATCAAATCGATATACCCATCAGTGGGCACTTTTGAATGGTTTTGGTTTGAACTTTCGTTATCTATATATCATTCACTTCCACTGGCACCTGTCAAAAAAAATATTGGGAGTAATAAGTCCGAGAAGAGTCATCAAATAGACAGTTGATCGAAAATATTATCAGAAAATTGAAAGGGATTATTCAGAAAAAGATGAACAGTAAATTGAAGTAATATCAAAGTTACAGTAATCATCAATTGGCAATGTATCGATTTCAAAAAATATATTTAGGTTAATGTATGCGACTACGCATTACATTATATTTATATTCTCATAGAAATATTTCTTGGAGAGGAAATATGCTTATTCCATACCCCGAAAATCTCGGGATTGACTTTTCACAATCCCAGCCGATTTTTTCTTCCGGGATCCCGGGTTCGCATAACCTAGAAGCGATACTTACGTCCTCTGGTTCAAAGTTTCATTCAATGTCAAAGTGGTCAGTAGGCAAAGTGGCAACACGATCTTAATTTGAAGTTCCAATGGAAAACTGCATAAGATTTTGCATTTCATCCCTATGGCCTTTGTTTTTATCGATTTCTTTGACTTTCTGCTCATCTCAAACCAATTCTTATACATTTTCAGTTCTCTATATGTTATTCTTTCCCTAATGATTCAGTACAATATCATTATTTCTGTGATCAAACTTTCTTCTTTAGATTCACCATATTCCTTCATTACCTATTTCGACCTAATTTTAAACAGATTCTTATGTTGAATCACCTATATGGATAGGTACCATAAGCTTGTGAAAATTCCATTTACCTAAACTGTTTTTTCTCTTTGAGCCACCGTACTCTGTAGTCACAAAATAATTAGATTGGTACAAGACCAAACATTTTAAAATTCATGAATGTAAAATACCTATCAGAGTTATGTTCCGCAAAATGTAAAGTGGCTAATTTTACAAGAAGATTCAAGAAGTTTTGAATCCAGATGTTCTAATTTTAATTTTGTAAATTGATACGAGTAGGACAAATGAACTGTTTAGTATTTAGGTACTCCAAATTTTGTAAATAGCCAGTTTATTCAATAATAAAATTTCATATTACCAATTTTCCTTTATTCTTTTGAAGGATGATTATGAGTTTTTTATCTTATAGATACCTGCTACTGTCATCATATGTTGTTAGAATAGTTATTCACACATGATCGAAGATTTTATTTATTTTTTATTTTTTTGTTTTTATGAGCGATTTTTTCTGGAAGTGAATAATTTTTCGATTTTCCTGAAAATATCCAAAAAAATATCTATCTAAAAAATAGTTGAGACCATAGACCCAATGCACACCTGTGTCCATTTGCATTCATAAATTTATCGACAAATTGTTAATCTTTAGTGTTTTGTCTTAGAGAATTTGAATTTGAAGGAACATCACCACAAGTTTTATTCGTTCATGTCCTGAAAAACACTTGGGAAATTCTACGAGTTTATCGTCAAATATATTATATTCTGTATTTCCATAATATTCATTACATAACACCATTCACTAAAAGAAATCTCCTGGTGTCTGAATGAGATATACCTACCCAATATAATTTTGAACAGCTCAATCGTTGATGAATTCTCACAGTAGAAGCATAAGGGAATCTGAATGTCAAATCATATGACTGAAGTCAATGTCGAAGCATATGTCATTATCAATGAAAAATCTACTCGTTAAAAAATGGAATTTTAAAGCTGCTGACTAAGTAGGTAGGTACTAACTTGTTTTTCTATTCGCATGAATTGTGTCAACAATTATTTGACAAATTATTTTTCCTTTTATATTTATAGAATTGAACTAGTCAGGATAGCACTATAGTTATACCTATCTTCTATCGAGAAGTTCAAAATTACCTGAATAATACCATTCTGTGATTTGGAATACGAAACAATTCACAAAATTTACAATTAAAATACATAAATGTTACTGGTTTTCAAAAGTTGTCATTTCCCATCTTTCAGTTGGGAAAGAGAAAATTATTTCTGAATGATTTATTTGATTTATTCTATCAATAGAGTAGGTATGTTGTATAAAAATGCCTTTGGAAGATTATTTTTCGAATCCATACATTTATTCTTCTGTAACTCATTTCGCTTCATTTTCTGGCTACTCATGAAAAACGTTTTTCAACAGTGAACCTTTTCATAGAAAAGCCATCCCTTCCTGGGACTCCCGACACAAAAAGCATCCCTTCATTTCTATTTCATTCACCTTTTATCCATCCGGAACGTTCCTTTTACAAACAACACAGCCGAGCGACCAAAAACCAAGAACACAAACAATCCTTTGCATATATCCGTCCCAAACAATAACAGCAACCAACATCGAGTAGCCTCCGGTCGAGTCTCCTCGGCGTGTTTCTTCTTTGTTGACGTTCTCTCTCCTAGGCAGCGCGGCGCAGCGCCCCCACCTATCCGCGCAAGGAGTAGGAGGCGCGTCGCCATGGCGACGACCGCGCCATGGCTGCGAGGCGGTGCGCACGCAGGAGGCGCGCGGCGCGTCTCCTCCTTTTTCGCTGCCGGAGAGAGGCTAGAATACGGATAGATATGCGGAGAATTCGCCGCGAAAGTCTTTGGGGAATTCGCGAAGCGCGCGATTTTTCGATTCGTGGATGCGGTGTGGGGAAGGTGAGGGGGTGGGTGGACGAGAGAAAAGTTCGTGTAACGACCGAGGAATTTCCTAGGCATCGAGAGGCAGACTCTAGGCTGTAGGTGTTTGCTGGCGTTGGATACTATTGAAATAATTCGTCTTTTTCCCCCCTCCTCTCCCTTACAGAAGTCACCGGAATGGACCGTTCGAATCAGTTTTTGGCATTTTCATTCAGTCATAAAATTAGTAAAATTTGTCACCTTTCGTTCCTGAAAACACAACCGAGCACGAGACACACATAACCATAACCACTATCATTCAAGCTTTGAATTATATTGAACATGATTCAAATCATAGTTGACGTGACTTCATCGTTTCAACGCCAAAATGAATGTACTAGATTCACAGATAGATAAATGATCATATGCCCTTTCCAGATTATCTTCAATTCATCTTCAAGAACCTGAAGCTTTTTTTAAAACTCATGTTCTTTAATAACTCCAATTTGAACTATCTAGGTCGTCGATAGTTAAATTTAGTCAACATATTACACCGTTTTCATGGCAAGCACTTGTATGTCTCGTGTGAAAGCCAAGGGCAACACCAAGAATATGTACCCACTATAACACTTCACAGAAATTGAATATTCTCTTTACACTCATAGTTGACAGAGAAATTAAAACCATGTAGAAGTTCTTGAAAACCTATCTAGATTGAGAACTCCTACCTATCACAAATTTGCCACATTTCGTTAATTTATCTCTAAACCATTCTTTGAATCCTTCAATACTTTCATTCATAGAAATGCAGACCCTTCAGAAACACAGGTTAACTAAGATTTATTCAATCTCATTTGAATAATTACTTTATTCCGTTCAATGTTGACGACTCTCAACAAAGTATTGTCAACATACTCTCATTCTCTCTTTCAAAGTCGACAGAAAACTAACTAACAAGTGCTCATGGCTTGAAGCTTTCAATATCGATCACAAAAGATCACCTTCAATTCATCTTCCATCCTACCCCTGAGATTTTTCAATGAGAGTTCTCATGTAGGTATACAAATCAGAATCTCCTTCAAGCTCTCGATGATGATATTCAACAAATGTATCAACTTATGCAGATGAGAAACATGTTTCAATGATGTTTGTGATCACTCACATCGATTCAATACACTCATAATCGATTCATATGTTGAATCTGAACATTAATAGAGGTCTAAAAAGTCATTGCAGAGTGCGGAGGATTTTTATTTGATCATGCGTCTTCAAAAAGGTTAAAAGTGTGGTGTAATAGGTATATACCCACTTTGTGAAGAAGTCAAACTAGGTACCTATATTCGGAAAATAATCTCAGTGAGTATATAGGTACTTATTATTATACTTATCGCAATAATATCTCAATACTAACTCAAAAAAGTAGACATAATACGAATGTATTGCCACACAAGTATATTTATCAGTGAAGCGACCATTGGTAGAAAGTGTTGAGGATCTAGCGAATTCTTAAAGTAATGTATTGTATATATATCTATCCTCGATACTTTCCATATTCAAATATCTCAGATCTAAGGAAATTATTCGAAAACAAATTTGTTGAATAATTCAGAATGTACAACGTTCGTTGCCGAGTAGGAATTGCGTCATTGCACTTTTCAAATTGTTCGATAAGAGCAATGAATTTTCAGAACAAAATCAAACACCGAATAATATTTACACGAAGCCGCTTTCCTATCGCGTACGAAAATAAATATTCAAAGTACAACGGACAAGGATGCATTTCGTTAACTTTGAACAGGGAAATTCAAACTTAACGTTAGATAATTATAGAAACATATCCATATACAAGCAATAATGCGCATGACGGTGTTGCAAGCAAGTGCACGACTGTGCTTCAATAAGGAAATCATTTTGATGATAAAAATCCTCCGCTTCACGATTGGATACTTTTGCGAAATGCGATAATTTAATAGAGGTTTTATCACGAAACGTAGCTGATCAATTATGAATCCGTGAAAGGATACACATTGGCGTCAACTTGGGACGAGACGCAAACACAAATATGATATTCCATTAGAATGACTTGATACCTTAAGGAAAAAAAGATCACATATCTTCAAACACAGTGCCTTCAGGTATTCATAATCTGAAGAAACTCATCCGTTCTCTAGGTACTCTACTTCGAAGTTATCCGAAAAAGTAGGAAATGGGCAAGCTCTCTCAAATTCTAGACGAATATATGTAATACCTATCAATATCTTCCTCGAAATGGTGCTACCTATAAAAAATTCAAACTGAGAGTTGTGAGATCATTTCTCGAACCGTGGGATAGGTATTTCATAATACAGTCAGCATGATTGATCACTAATCGAGTCTGCATATGAAAGAAGTCAGGATGTTATTTGTGTCTCATTGGGCTGAGTTTGAACTAGTAATAAGTTCATAGAACTCTTTGAGTATCCATTCTTTCACTGGAGTTCGATTCTTTTTCAATTTCCATTATCCAAGGGATTTCAGGTGAAAATAGAGTAGGTATAGTTATAGCTCATTTTGTTGAAATTAGCAGGTACCTATAACATTCTGCTTGCTGCAAATGCTTTATCCTTGGAGTCGAAGCAATACTACTGACATCACAGGAGAAAATGACATCGTTGGAAAAAAACACTTGTTCTGTCACAGTTTTATGTGGCTCATATTCAATTCTTTGCCGATAAATGTATACCTATTATCAAGGGTTGTTAATGTGTTGATTTCGATATAGATTTTTTTATATAAAATTCAGCTTCTCCATATGGCGATTCAAAATTGTAACTCAGAATCTCTTCTGGTTGAGAACAGCAATCCAAACTGATATTTCCCCTGAAAGATAACGAACGTCACTGCCCTTCATGCCTCCCGCCTGACGCAACATATTCATTCGCCCAGCAACAAAACGTAAACCAGACTCGATACTCGTTTCTAATTTATCTCCGAGATCAAGTAATCTAGGAACTCCTCCTCGTAAGGCAATAACAAGTGAAGCAATACGCTCTATTAGCCGCTTAATTTGAACTAGGCGGCCGTTGGAGATTACAAAGTACTCGCGCGTCGTGAGAAAACGCCTGAAAATGATGTAGGAGTAGAATAAGATCTGGGTAATTTAGCGGTGACCCTTGCAGGTGACCTGCCGCAAGAGGAGACCGTCTTTGATTGGACCATCTATCACGGCAGGGCGTGTAATTGGTTCTCATGCCGGACGCTGGCAACGTGGGGATGCTGAAAGGTAATTGTTGTCTTGGAAACGAGTTTCGTCGAATTTCAGCTCTGCTCCAATTGTTTCGGATACAAGAAACATAAATAACGCACGAGGGCGACCATTTCAATAGGTTTCAGTTAAAAAATGTCCTTCTTCAATCCATAATTGTATCGGAAACGAGACTGATCCAGTTTTATTTTGAGAGAGCTCTCAACTAACCTTGATCATAGTCTATCTATTACAGCATTTGGCTTTTTCAGTTTCTGCAGCAAACATTACTAAAACTATCCCCACTCCAAAATGATACAGATATTCAATCTTCCTGATAAGGAAGAAGGTCCAGTATCGAATTATTTTGTTTGGAGATATTTTGGAGGCTCAACTTCGAAATGATACCACTACTGTTTTCATACAGTCATATTTGAGTTGAAAAAACATTAATCCAGTTCATTCAACAGATTATCTCAGGTTCTCAGATAACTTAGTTAATTTGAAAATAATATCATCATACTTTATGTATATTCATGAAACCGTATCACAAATTCATGAAAAAATGGAACTCATTCTGATACACACACATTGAACTGGACTTTGTCAGTTATATATTTCTGCACTCACATAAGTACGTACATTCTGATAAATAAAATAAATTGAACAAATATCTCAGAACAACAGACTTCAAAGTCGTTTCTTCAGAGTGCTACTTTCAAAATTATACAGACTATTATTGTATCGAATTCAATTCTTTGCTTTTGCTATCTATCAGTGTCTTGAATGTTATTTTGCAACACCATTTTCGAAAACGTTTTTGACCATTTTCTATATTTGAAAATTCAATCAATTTTATCGTTTTCGTGTTCGACAGATACCCAACCCACGTGTAACTTTGAATGACAAGTTTCACAGTTCTCGAATAATTTCATCAATCACCATATCAGACATAATTAAATTCTTGCGTATTACTCGCTACGAATGTGTACAACAATCCAGTCTCTAATGCATTTCAATATTTATCGGTGTACTTGGTTCACCTCTAAAGTGATTCCAATCATTTCACTCATTACGGCGTTTTCAACGATATGGTTATTGATTATTCATCAGAGAAATAAAACAAAGGCTAACAACTATAATGATGGGAAATCTCCATTATGTTATCGATTGTACTTCGAAAAAAATCAATTTATTTATAGATTGTGATCACGAACAGCTATTTTTAGTTATGCACGTTGTTGCCGTCAAGCTCACCATTGACGATATATTCAGTAACTGCATCGTTTTCGTAACTAGCATAAGCGAAACAGTGTTTTCATCAATTTCATCTTGCCTCCGGTGTAAACATATGCTGATCATTATACTCGAAGAGTTCGGTTAACAGCTGAACGTCAAAACGTTCGCTAGTGAATAATTTTATGAGTATAATTTGGAAAACGAATTTGTACATATGGGTGCAAAAATTATAGGCCTTGCGACTACTGGATATGTGGGAATATTGCTAACCGTTCGCGAAAGTATGATGATTTGGGAATTTGAAAGGTTAAATGAGTATATAATTTGAATGGACGCCTCAGGTGAGAAAACATAGGAAAGTGCTGCTCCAAAGTAACAAGAATGAGCTGAGATTTATAACAAGGCTACTGACTGGACATCCTGAAGAGATAGAGATAAACGGAGACCTAGCTGCAGACAAGACAATGCAAACAAATGGATGTAAATATCTCACCAGATATCATGCGAATGTGAGACTTTGGATCACAAGAGGAAACAAATCTAATATGGAAAACCATTTCGTGATATATTTGTTGATACAATGGCTCAGATCCAATCTGCATTTACTGTCACGAAGTTCTCAAAATGAATTTCCATCGGTGTATTTTCATCAGTCTCCTCTGACATCTCCTGTGGTCACGCCAATGCCCGTATTTGATATATTTGTTAGATTAGAATTGGTTTCTTCGAATTGAAGGCTGCTTCTATCAAACGGATTCATTTTTATATTTATACCTGCCAGATCCGACCCCGCTGCTTCATTAATATTTTTTCGTTTGGTACGAATGAGAACTGGTAATCACCGGTCTTTTAATAACGCCCTTCGAACCATTTTAATTATAACTTTCGAACAAAAATTCCAAGTTATTAAATCCGAAAGAAATGTTTTATATCTGGATTCCGAAGGAAGGGAATTAGGCGCAAGGGTTCTGTGATAGATTGTTATTGGCTTCGGGAGGTAGAAGCCACACAGTCTGAGGGTTCGAAATATTTTAAATCGATTCATTTTTGAAATTCCTTAAAGTTATACTACTTCGGTATCATCAACTACTACGCCTCATATCTACTAGAATATTAAATAACCATCCACCGACTTGTCAACAAGTCTAACAGAGTATATAAACAAAATTTCACCGACCATAATTTCTGAGCAATTAAATTCGAACGTACTTATCTAATCAATTGCGCTATTAGCTTAAGGCTCAATTGTTTCGAGCCGCCATCTTGGATCCTTAGTCTCACACGTTGGAAAAGCCGAGTAAACAAAACTACGGTATATACGCAGTTTCGAAAATTCCCGTATCATCATCGCACCAATAACAAAGACAACGATGGTTAAATGATTATGCGCTTGTTGTAGGGTACTTGTCATCGGAAATGTGAGTATTAAAGACTGGAGGGCTGCATCTAGTATTTGTGGTAGGCTCGGAGAGCTCTTCATCCCTTCGCCTATGAACCTGTCAACGACAGACTCAACGACTGACAAACTGCACACGACTGGTTTTTCGGCAACGGCTCTGTGCAAAAGCAGCAAGGGGGCTATTCGTTATATTACACAGCGGAGCGATCTCAAATGCTGAAATGATCCCCCAATTCCAGGTTCAATAGGGTCGCTTAGTGCTTGAATATTATTATTAGTCAAACAATTGATAAGTGATCGATTAAATAACTTCTAATCTCAAAAGTGATTTCTTCGTAAGAATATATTCAACTCCAATGAAGAGATGATCTGCTTTTCTTATCGACTTGATACCTGTAGTTATTCTTGAAGTCTCATCGAATAATTTTACTCAATAGTAATTTTTTACTTCTCTGGAAAGATTTCCAATAAGATTGATGGATTCTATTTTATCATTTGTTCAAAGCCAATATATTCAGATCGCTTCTGGGTGATTTTGACAAATGTAAGGAATCCAGTTTTTCCGTGTATTTCAATTTGAACTCTGGTTCGACACTTTGTTTTTTGTAATGACTCGAGTAGTTCAGTCACACCTTTTGCACCTGATCAATATTTTCCACATCCCATATGACATGGTATATTTATACTTGTGATTCGATACTATTCCTCCAGGCAAACAGATGAGTTATTATTTATTTATCATTTTGGCCCCCTAAATTGAATTTCACGATTGTTTTACTTGGACGCTGCTGAGTACGGAAATATTTTTTTCAATTCCATTCTGATATTATCCTGATATGCAAAGAAATTATTGAATTTGATTCGATTTGGTATAACTTTCTTCTGGTAATCACATTACTTACACTTCGATTCAATATGGAATTTATGTATAATGAGTTCATATTTCAATCTATAAGAAGCGTTACCTGTCATCAGTACCATTCTAGAGCCCAAATAGCATTCGTTCAAACTAATTCACAAATTTGTCTTCTGCAACGAAACGAAAAAAGCAGGTCAATGTTCCGTCTATGTAGTTCTAGTGATTTTTGAAATCTCACTGTGTATAAATTTTGAATATCAATATCAAATGGTGAATCTCAAAAATGTTTCAGTCATGTCTGTAATGTTTCAAAGTGACATGGTTTTTTCGTATGAATTCGATGAAAATCCATATCTCAAAGAGAATACAAATAGACTGAATTTCTATTTCTCCCTTTGCTTAACATTTTCTTTTTTAACCGTTTCACTATTCCTCGCAAGAATATTCATAAATGCACTGCCAATTTTTAGTGGCTTTGGATAACCCAAACAGCATATCTTTAAACTCGTATAAAGAGCAACGAATGTTCAACATTTTAGTTGAATAAAAATAATCCGTAGGTCAATTCCTTCTTCAATTTCTCATAGATGCATTGTCTTCTGCATAATTTCTTATTCAAGAAACGTCAGGTATTAAAGAGTTAACGTACGTTCTGCTAACAATTTGGCATCATCAGGAAACGACAGGGAACTCTTGGCAATGTCGACGTTTCTTCGGTTCCAGACAATTATGCCGCGGCAGATACCAGTGTCAGTTCGGGCTAACCTAATCCGATCGGTACTCGACAATCTGGCGAACTTCTTTTGTTCCGCGGTCCCGACTTCGTTAGGATAATTACGCATATCGAAAGCGCGCACAATGCACCAAGAGAGAAAGACAGTCGAACGTCGCCAGATAACGTTGATTAATCGACGGAGTTATTCGTTGCCGGATCATCTGACACGGGGACTGGTTTTTGGCGATTCGGAGACGGATAAGGAAGGACCAGGAATGCTCCATCGCGATACCGCATCCCGCACAGGGGTGAGGAGAGGAGGCAGAGATTTATCGCCACTACTTCTAAACCCGTATAAATCCATCATCGCGCGAGGGGAGCGGGGTGCATACTGATTATCTATTTTTCTTTCGGAGATCGAGCCGATTTAATTTCATCGCCGGGATGTTTAGAGCGCCGAAGAAAAATGCCGGGAATTTTTTAATGATTTCGCGTTGTTGAGTGGATGGATTGCGATTGCCAACGGCTCATGCATAAATGCAGGATTGTGTGTATTGAGTTATCAAATGAAAGTTAATCGGTGGTTTTCAAGGAGAAACAACTCGCAGTGATTCTTATCGACGTGATTTTTTTAATTGAGTTGCCTTACTTGAAAGTTATTCCAGGTATCTATCGAGGCACTGAGTGCTTTGTTGAGGATATCTCGAAATAAAAATAAAAATACCACTATTGCTAATTGAAATGATATTGTAGAAACTTCATGATGTTTTCCTTCAAACAACATCTACTTGAAACACAAAAAGTATTGAAATTAATCCCACGAATAATTAGTTCTTCCATTTTATGAACTGATTTCGAAGGGAAGTGAATTGATTTACCTAGGTATATTTCGTTCTCAGACAACTTTCTTACTTTGCTGTGTATGTACTATTCCGATTGAGATCGATTTGGCTTTCAGCTACTAATCATTTCGAATAGTCCTCAGAACAATATTCATATTCACTTTCTATTCCTTCTGGTATTGAACTGAAAACTTGATGAAGTTGTGAAAAGCCTATTGAATGTAGAAGCACAAGCAAAATTGCTTGTTGAAATAGCATCAGATGGAATTGCTCCAACCGTGAACAAAAGCGTCATCATCGTATGACACTAATCATCGCTTATGAGGTTATAATATTCCACCTTATTTTCTATGATGAACTCGTACCGGTGTTCGTTGCTTCGGCTGACAGCGAACCGAAGTAAAAAGCCGGGAGAATATCAAGTATCTCCGTTCTTCTCGAAACATAATACGCGGCTAATATCTCACATCGAAGCCGAGCGCGAGGTATGCCATTGTGAACGAAACTTGGGAATTAGCCCGAGGTGGCTGTGGAAAAAAAACGCCGTCCATCGTCGGTCCTAATGACCGGGTCGTCACTCATCATTGGCCGCGAGAGGATGATCTCGCTTTGTGGGATTCCAATCGAATCTGACGGACCCCGTCTCGCCCCTCTCGGGGCTCCTCAGAACGTGATGTGGAGATTCGCCGCGCTCACCCAAGGCTACGGCTAGATGTTACATTGTGAGCTTATAATGTACGCTATTATCGTATTTACATAAATTATAATATGTTATGAAGAGGTAATTTCTGTAATCGAGTCGCGGACCGTCTTCGGGTGACCTGATCCTAACGGTTTCAGGTCCATCAGCATCAATCTCGTCATGACCTCCATGAAGTTGCTCGATTTTGTGCTCGATACTACGTGGATGATATCCACTACGGAAGAAGACACGAGATGTTAGGATTATGAAGCCTATCATTATAGGATATGACAAAAATTATACTTGAAACCAAACTCGCATCATCTGTAGCCATTCCTTGCTTCGATTTTCGAGACCACCTTCTGGCAGATGTCATAAACTTTCGTATCTAAAACTCCTCAACACGCTCTCGAATAATTCAGAAAGATATATTGTTCGACATTTTTCTTCCACCTATTAACTTTTATTTCGAGATGTTAATAAAGCATCAGGAACCCTCAATTATAACCGGGAAGAATGTCGCGAGCTATTTTCGTAAGGTCGGTCGGTATTTTGAAAATAAGTTCGTTATCACACATGTCCCGCAAGAAATAGAAAAAAAAAGTGTCTCGTAGGATAAACATGTGCCTCTATAGCTTTGGACCGGGTCCAAACGAACGAATTAAAATAATGTCTGTCGTGCGAAAACATAAAATGCATCATTAAGTAAGTCTCTCGTGTGAGTGCCACAGAGTTTTACTGATTCGACGAAATTTATGAGCCGGTGGTATTAGCTCGATCGAAATAACTCCTCCGATTCTGGAGTATTGTACGAAGACATGATGGGCCGGGACAGGTGCCGAAATTTATATCGCTTCGGCGCCGTCTAAATAAACCAAACTTACTCACTGTTATGTCTTTCACATGTGCAGCACCAACGAAAATACCCACACCGCTAGCTTGATCGACACCAACTTAAACAAACGTCACTCCGGGGATGACATTTGACAATCGTTGCGGGTCATGGTAATCAGCTGCGGAGGATGAATAGGCGATTCATCTAGAGTGACAACGCTAGCTATCTTTATCGTGATCATTAACATAAAGTTACATGTGTTCTCGAGGTAGACAATGGGAGATATAAATTTCAGCTAGGCCGCAGAGAGATTCGGAAAATATTTATGAGTTACTGAGCTCTGGCAGCTTTGTTTGTTAATCGTTTATTAATATTAATTTAGAGAGTTATGTTTCCGCCGTGACAGGTTCAATAAGTGTAAACGATTATATTTTTGTATGTGAGCATAAGTGGATTGGAAAGTGGCTATCAGGTACCGACTTGATGATTATTTATCATCGAAAATTCAAATCTCGAATTAATTCAAATATTAGACAAATAACGGTTAGTCCGGATGTTTTCAAAGTATGCAAGAAGCTGTTTTGATTCGGTTTTGAGGAAGTTCACACCCAATAAGGATTTCTTGAAATAATCGTTGAGGCTAGAACTCTATTTGTTGCTATGAATGATTCAAAATAATGCCTTTGTGGTTGCAAAAGGGGTCTTCAATATTCCAGTGATTAATGAATATCTGTTGAACTTTCAACACTTGCTTGAATAGCATGGAACGAATCTTAGATCAGAACTCTAGCTTCAAACGATGGTTAGTCACTGTGTCAATACTTGAGATTGAATCAACAAGATCCGGATTTTATAATGTAAGAAAGATGTTGTTTTGATTCGTTTGTGAGGAACTCACACCCAATAACGCAATTTGTTGCTATGAAGGAAATGCCTTTCGGGTTACAAAAGGAGTCTTCAATATTTCAACGATTCATGATTATCTCTTGACATTCCAACTCTTGCTCGAAGTAGGAAATAATAAATCTCATAGAACAATTGCTATTCGTCACTACTTCTGTGGGGGCTATTGTGCAACAATTTCTCTCCTTAAATGTAATTCGATGAAATAATTCCACAAAATATTCATTCTCAGAATGAAAACTTTCGCTGAAATATTCGTAAATCAGAGTTCTGCCTATTCCGCTATTGTCGAAATATATGACTATACCTGCAAAAACAACTAATTTTCTGGCTATTACAGTGACGGATATTGACTCGAATCAGTCTTCAAGATAAATCAGTATGGAGTAATATCCAAGACTAAACCCATCGTTATCAGATGAAAATATTTACACCTCCATATTGCTCGGTGCCACCGTTATTTCATAACAATAGAAAACCAATTCACCATCGCTCTCCAATCACCCGAAGTTCCGCAAACACCTCTTGACTTACTCCCTTCTAATTGTTCTCCTCCCTCCTCCGCGGAGGGTCCTTTCACAAACTTCTTTCTTCGACTGGAAACCGCGTGTGTTTGTGTATCTGGTAATGACTACAATTCGACGTTCAACAAACAACAACAGAGTTCGGCTCGGCCGAGATCGTGGGTCGCCCCTAATCTGATTTCTTCCCCTTTCAGTTTGCGTGTGACTCATTAAACCCCTCTCACCCTCACTTGTTCTGCATACACGACTCGACGGCACTGCATCGAGAGCCATTACGACACCCGCAAAATTGCGTACTGTAATTAGAGTCGCCAGTGGTGTACGTAGTTTAACGTAGAGAAGGGAAACAAATTTGCAGATGCTGTGATTTCATCAAGAATTATGTATAGTCTAGTTCCTAAATTGTAAATAGTGACTCATGGGTTGTACGGTTGACTCAAAGATTGTACGGTTCATAATTGATATGAAGCGGATCAAAAAACAGAAAATAAGTTAGCTAGGTACTTGAGTTTTGAATCAAGTTTTAGTTTGCCACTTTCTTAAAACCTCTCAGCTCTTCCAAATACCCTAAAAACCTGACTGGACTGGACTATAACGTGGTACTAATAATCGTGTTGGTTTGATCTTATGAAAAAAAAATATATCGATAAGTCTGGATGTTGCCCTAAGGTTTCTCAGTCCACTGTACAGGGTCAGCCTTGCTGTCCATAATTATATCGGTCTCCTTTTCTTCAAAACGTTCACTTTGGAAAATTTGAGACGTTTTTTCTTGTTGTTGCAGGTGATGCAAGTAATGCGAGTATCGGTAGTGGGGAAGGTACAGGCGAAGAGGACGATGACACCAACGGAAAGAAAAATCAAAAAAAGAGAGGCATATTTCCCAAAGTAGCAACGAATATACTCAGAGCGTGGCTCTTTCAACATTTAACGGTAAGTTTCGAATTCATATCTGGGCTTCATAGACATTACAACTAATGGGCTGGCCTTTATGACATTTTTCCATATAACACGATACGAAATACAATAGAGAAAGGAAGGATGTGCACATTGAAGTGATAATTTCATACTTTAATTACTCTATCCTTCTTAACCCCTCATTATCTGCTACATTGAGGAAGAAATTCACTTAGAGGTTCTACTTGAAGTATTCTTTCTTGCTCACTATGCAATCCTCTCTCTCTCTTAAGGCCAGTTCGTTAGTTATAATGTCTATGTCTGGCTTGGAGGTGAAATATCAAAAATTCATAAGTGATTCCAACAACTTAGTCAACTCTCAATGTCAGTCATATCAACTGAGCTCCAATCAAGTAATTACAGGAATGCCAGGTTTAATAATCGTCGTGGAATAATTCCGTAATCGTGATTATACGACTACCATAAACCACAACATGTAGATTAAATTCTGAATAATTCGTCAAAGTTGTTTTCGAGACGTTAATTCTGCGTTGATATAATGTAGTTTGAAAGTAAATGTCGTTATCTACTTCAATTACTTTACCTTTCGCAGTGTTTTGTTCCCTTACTTTATTACCATCTCTAGAGAATGATAAACATGGAGATAAACTGGATACTCTTGAAAAGTGATGAGAACGTTTTTGGAAATAGAAATATTTTTTATATAATGCTGCTAATATCGTTTTCGGGAGGTCCCACTAATGCCCATATTCAATTCTTGTAAAACTGTTCCTTGTCAAACAGTAGGATTGAAGTGAAAACTATATTCGGTTCAGTCGTGTTTTTATGCTACATTCGAGTTTATTTCGGACTTATAACACTGAATTTGTTAGTGGTACACTGTGCTATGTGGATGAATTGGCGCAAAGTTCTCGTTCGTTGAGTAGAAGTTGGTCCATCTTCTGGATGCATTGTTGTTGAGAATTTAGGCAGCTTCCTATTCCAATTCTTTTTTGATTAGATTGAAGCGACTTATTTTATTGAATTTTTTCACCCAATTATTCAACGGGATTATCCCCAGTATTGCTATTCCGCTCTTTCATCTCCAATGTTTGACAGTAACATATTTGATTGTTTAAGCGAGTAATTTGAAATCTGTTGTTTTGATTCAGATTTCTTCCATCTTATAAGATTTTCGCAATATATTTCAATAGAGTTGATCACATTGAAAATTTTCGCTCAAGTAGAAATCCATTAAAATCGAACACAACCAATCTGAACAACATCATACTGAATATTTCCCTCATATATAAAATGTCCCATAAGAGCAATGCAATTATCGAAAACTTACAGCGGTAATTGCATTGTATCAAGTCACCATAGCAAAACATTTGAAACCGTATCGCTAGACGTCAGTAAACAACACAAATAAATGTCAGATAGACTTCAAACATCGCGTTTAGGTGAGTACTCCATACAATCTATAGAGGAAAGTATAAATGAACAAAAAATAACATTTCCTTGAGAATTTCTTTGTTCGTCAAATATTCCAATGAATTACATTCGTGCATGAAAATGACTAGATAATTTTACATTCAAGCGTGATATCTTATACAAATTGCATTCGGTTATTTTCATATTTTGTAAAAGAGCCCTCGTCGTTCGGACTCGGGCACTTTCACCAAAATATAAAAATAAACTCTTGCAATTTTTAGATATCACGCTTTCTTGCAAAATTATCGGTAATTTTTATGCACTCGTGCAATTATAACCGAAAAGATCCCATGGGCTCTTTTCACTTTATTATGTTGCCATGGATATATACAAATTGATTCATTTCGATTTTGACGTTTCAAATATTTGATATATAAAAATGTCACCATTTGGTTGTGATACTCATCTAGAATATTAATGAAATTATGAAATCTATTATATCAAAAATATCCGTTTACAGTGAAGAATTTGTATGGAAAGCATTTATGGACTTTTGCGATGATAGAAAGTATCATTGAGATGGAAATCGGGTGGCGGAGGAATTGTTAATTTTGAAGGATTGGGCTATGAACATGAGAACAAAAAAATGGTACCGAGCTTAAATAAGCTATTGTCAGAACCGTAACAGAATAAACTCGTTTCGTTGTGTACTTTTTACAATAATCAGCAAAAAAATCCAACCGAATAACCTTGGAACATTGATAAATGCTCATAAATTTCATGAACCCTTTTTCTCAAGCTTGTTGCTCATAGAAGCCTACGGCGTCGGTTTCCAAACAAAAAGCTTTCGAAATCCATTATTAATTTTTCTCGAACACTTATCAATGTGCTTGGGTTATTACCATCGCCAACAGAAGTCGGAACCAATACCACACATCAGGGAAACTTGTCAAACACGTTCAAGCAAACTTAGAGCTACTCTTCCACTTCTACAGACACAGAAACATTAAAATGTACTCATTCTTCTGCCAGACGACTTTAACACACTCGGTACCGAACACGGCCGACCCACCGCTATCACCATAAAATTACTATTATGAACATACCTCCTCTCGCAGGAAATTAGGAGCGGTACACTCGACCCTCACGTACGTCCAGCTCCAGGAGAGACCCCTCAGGACCTTTTCATCTCCGCCGCGCGCTTTATCTGGCCGCCGCATGCATGCAAACGCCGCATCTGATCCGTATTCCGGTGCGACGTTTCGTCCGCGTGATATAAGACGCTCCCGGCGACTCCCCGAGGAAATCCCGGCCCGTCCACCTGTCAGCCGGAATTAAGGGGCGGCCGCAGTGGATAACGCAGAGTCGCTCGGGGGACGGTCTTGACCGCGCGACTTTCAATTTTTAATGCGCGCCACTTTGCGACGCTAAAGACCGACGGCCGGCGACGCATGAATATTTCAGCGTCGCGTCCCCGGTGCGAGTATCGCTCTCTGATCCCGGATTAGTTGCACGACTCATTAAACCCTGTGCGCTAATCCTGCTATCGGATATTGCGAGGGGGCCGGATGCGACGATCGATGGTCTGTCGGAGTCTGAGAACGTAGTCGTGGAATCGTAGGCATTAGATTGAGAGGTTTTCAGCGATGCGATAGCCGTAGGGGCGTTCTTGAAAACGAGTTTCGAGTGCTCGTCGTGTTTGACCAACCTACTTTTAGTTGTCACATCTCCAACTGATTTCAAGAAATAAGACTCAAAACGTTTATTTCCCACAGAATCAGGAAAAAATACACCTACATTGATGGGGTGAAATGAAAGTGGTATAAATTCGATGTGTTTCCATCCTGAGCAAATGGTAGAGTATATTACAAAATAGATGTTTCAAAACAAAAAGGAATTTAGAGATAAACATCCTCGGGACACAACAGATCAGATTTCTCTTGAGAGGGGAATGAATCTTTCAAAAAGTGATATTTGATTCACTTTGTTAATGTTTGTTCGTTAACTGTATACACTAAAGGTGTTTCTAAAAGCTGAGACGAAGTGAATCAAATACCACTTTTGTAAATGATTTATCCCCTCTCAAGTATATCCAGAAAATCCTATGCATGTACTTTCCAACGAAAGAAATCTAATCTGTTGTGACCTAAGGATGACCAAATAAAAAGTCGAAACGTTGACATGAACAGAATTCGAGTTTTTGTTTCACTGGCCCCTTTCAACAAACTAAAAACTGAAATTTGAAACTATGGATCACGAACAACACAAAATTGAAATGAATCTGTGCATTTCCATTGCGTTCTTGGCCTGGGTGTGCGGAAAAAACAACAACTTCGATATAGAGATTTCAAAAAATATCAATATTTGAGGAATAAATCATAAAACTGGATGAAACAAGTTTTGAATGATCACTGCCATATATGAAATCTAGTCTCATTAGCGGAATATTCATTTAGTCATAAAATACAGAGTGGTGGTCAAATTGTATCGAATAGGTGACTGTCTGCAATACTTCGTCGCAACCCAAATTTTTTAGACAGCTCATGACAAATGAGTGGTCTAATCAACAACGTACATCCCTACTAAAATGGATTATCTGAAATTTAGTTCATTCGAAACAGAAGACCTCAAGTGAGACCTATGCTTTTCGTTAAATATAAATGCAAGACGTTTCCTTTCATACATAACAATGTCTGTCACTCATATACACGTGGTTGAAGTATGACATATATTTGGGAGCAATATTATGGACTCAAACCAGGATACTGATACAGTTTTTTGTAATATTTCGATCGAAAGGGTCCACAAAATCCTTTATCGTCTCTGCGAATTTTACAGAAGCTGTAATAATATAATAAAAAACATGTGACAGCTTCCTTCGAGTAGTCTTTTTATTGATATTCCATTGAACAACTCAGCAATATCATCAAAGTTTCCGAATCAGCATCAATAAACTACTAGAATAATCCTGTGACATACTAAACACTTTTTCGTCACTGAGCAGGAAATTATGCTGACTCTTCACAAACATGCAACTCTGAACCCTTCGTCACATCGATCGACACGTCTGAAGTCCATTAAAATATATATTTCCCGTCCAGTTTATTCCAGTCGAAATCCTTCTGCATCTCCCATCTGTTCCCTCGCAAGGACACATGTCGACGTCAAACTCCCTGCGGATAAAGTAGGATAACTCCGCCGGAAATATAGCCTCAGATGCATTCACAACGGAAATGAAATCTCGTAGCCGGAAAGACTAGTTTTTTACGTTTCGTATAGAAATAACCGTTAAAGGCTGGGGTACAAATAACTTTACAGCTACCCCCGAAGTATTTTCTGCAGACACGCGACTTTTGTGTCGTGCATTCGGATTTCGGAATATAAAACAGGAGAATCGGTTAGATTTATTGGATTGAAAGGACATCCAGACAGAGTGGGGGTTCCCGGAGGGTAAACGATACTTTAGAACCAATTTTTCAGTCGATACGAACCTCGATTTATGTTTCTAATTCGAGCGAATTCAGTTTTTTTTTTAAAATTGATGATGCGTGACAGAAAATTATCCTTCGAACTCTGTCAGCTCAATCCTTGCTGAGATATCGTCACAAGAAATTTATTAGTAGTAGTATATTATACGGAAAACTTGTTTTACATAGAAATCGAATATCTGTATCTGAGAAATAAATGGCATTTGGTATGGTACAACGAGGATTCAAAAAACTTGATGAAGAGACAGAGATCGATCGTGTCATTCTCTTGTTTATGAACCATAACTGACTCTGTGTGCTCATAAAAATATATTGAGTCAGGCAAATTGAAAAGGTGTTCGTCAGTTTTGATATAAACACATCCTCAATTGCAAGTAAATAGTTTTAATTTTGGAGGCGCAGCACTGCAAAACTTGAGCTTTAGCTCTTTTCAGTTCCTCCATATAAGGTTATAGATGTGATAATACGAAAGTTTGATACGGATTCGTTAAATTGTTTCACACCCCACCCTATATACTCAATCTATCCACAACTGCAAACGACAAGTGTTATTAAACTGTTACAGCCAAATCTTTGATGATATCATTTCTCACTATGAAACATCATCAAAATTAGTGGAAATTATATTTCCAATTATAGAAGAGAGGAAATTGACTTAATATACAATCAGTATTTGCTCCTGAAGGTTTCTGCTTTTAACAAACTTGCATAAAAGTCGAATATTTCCCGAATATTTCCAAACTCGGTATCGTTACCACTAGTTGGAATTCTGATTATCTGACAAAATAGAGTTTTGATCTACGTAAATATCATTACCGAATTCAAAATGTTCAAACTGAACTATATCGTCCTAAACTCTTTAACCACGTCTATATAAAACCAATACAAACCCTTCGACAAACATGTTTCCATCATCTCTATTCATATCGAAGACGCAAACACGGCAATGACATTTATTCCCAGGGTCTCGCCATGTCTCTCGGCCTCCGAAACGGCTGGAAAATAAACAACCGACGATCCACTCGAGAATAATACAGCGGCTGTCCGGCCTAATGATTATTCAACTGTTTTGCATGTAGAAAAAGTTTATTCGGTGAACCTGTCGCGCGTCTATGCCCATCGGCCCAACATTTATGTGGATGTGACTCCGACCATTTCGTGTTTTGTTGGTTCTTTGTTGAAAATCTAAATTTGGTGCTTTTGGGAATACCATGTGGTGGCCGGGTTAGATAGACCAAAACAGCATCTTCGAAATTGCCCAATTATTAAAATGTTCGCTTTTAAAGCTACCAATGATTTTGTTCAATTTTTTAAAGTGAAACAGTAACATATCTGAAACCAGTACAGCTAAAATGAGGACAGAAAAGAGTTGAAAACCCAAAATGTCTTGAACTTCCACTATTCCTGATCATTCCCATCAACCAACCTGCCAGTAAAATAAAAGTACAAAATAGTTAAGGCTTTCGCGGCCGAGGTTTTCAGTATCACTACTTTTATTCGGGTTTGAAGGCCGACGTTTTTTGGAATTTCTTCCTGACGTTTCGCTGGCTCGAGTGGCTAGCTTCTTCAGAGGCTCATTCATCTTGAAATTCACTCCGACGACTGGAGATTTTTTCTTCGCAAGTTGTATTTATGCCGATTCAGGTAGTTTGCGGTGCTAATTATTCCATTCGGATTAGGGGAATTGTCATTAATATTGATTACCTTGTTTACCTCATCTGGGTTCGGAGAATAATCATCATTATTATCTGAAGAACTACCTGCAGTTATTATCCATTTTCTTAAAATGGGATTCCATATTCGGTTGAGGTTGACAGCTTCTTCTTTTCTGTTGAAATTATCCGTGTGTTTGTGGATTTCTATTGCCTGCCGTTCGGAACACGCATTTAGTGAGGGTAACCTCCAGGATTATGTTTGAAAATGCAAAACTGATTGCACCCAACCAGGAATACCATAGCCGATTGGTACGGGAGGCGATAGAAATCCACAAAAACACGGGTAATTTCAACAGAAAAGAAGAAGCTGTCAACCTCAACCAAATATGGAATCCCATTTTGAGAAAATCGATAATAACTGCAGGTAGTTCTTCAGATAATGATGATTATTCTCCGAACCCAGATGAGGTAATCAATATCAATGACAATTCCCCTAATCCGAATGGAATAATTAGCACCGAAAACTACCTGAATCGACACAAATACAACTTGCGAAGGAAAAATCTCCAGTCATCGGAGTGAATTTCAAGATGAATGAGCCTCTGAAGAAGCTAGCCACTCGAACGAGCGAAACGTCAGGAAGAAATCCCAAAAAACGACGGCCTTCAAACCCGAATAAAAGTAGTGATACTAAAATAAAAGTAGTTCCTCTCTTGTCATCATCAATATTCTTCTCATACAATAAGATACTTCCAATATACATTGTACCTTACTTGGGTCAATATCAATTTTCTCCAAGTGAAGCTGCGAAACGCGCTTGGAGTACAAATAATATATCTTTGGTATATGGGTACAAAAAGTATGGCTCTACAAAAAGTTTCAACTTTAGCCCCAAATTTTTCAATCTCATCGTTCAAACTGAAAGCAATATTTTTCTTTCGTTGAAAGATATACCATAAAGACTATTACAAGCACTCCACAATCCAATAGATCAGACTGTTATTGACTTTCAGCCATATTGTATCAAATATATCTTCTAGTTAAAGCTTTGTCCACTATGTCGTTACATATTATATTTACTTCCATTTCTTCCTTTTATTCCAATTGATACATCTTTTCTCTTGTGTAAATGGATGGAGAAATGAAATACTTTCCATCTATGCGATCGCCCCAAACCCAATTTGTTTCATATCAACGAATCTCCAATCAAACGTGCTTCATTTGAAATTCAAAACACGGAACGAGTTGAACTATAATCGAAGGATATTCTAAATCGCGTTTGGAGCTTCCGGATTGAACAAGGGAAGCTGGAACGCAGTCTCTCCCCATTGTCGAAGGTCTGCTACACGTATTGGATGGCTTTTATGAGCGATTCCAGCCACAGGTCGGGAAAATCGACGAACAGACATTTTCCATAACATTAACCTCACTTTCGTGACTGCGGTAAACGGATTTTTCAGGAAGTGGCGGTTGCGAGAGAGTTTCGAGATGTTCTCAAGGGTATATTCGGAAACTGTGATGCGGATGCATGAAAGTCATTCGGACTATGGAATTATTGGTACAGATACAGAATCGTATTCAATTCAGTTATTTATTCATATTTGTATCGAGAGAGAAAGCACCAAAATAAGTATATGCTAAAGAGCAGACCAAATTGGTCATTTGAATTTATTGAAGGTGATTTCAATTCAAACTGAAAAACTTGGTATTTTGCAAAAATTCTTTCACAGAGTAAGTACAGTTTTTCTCCACTACTAACCTGAGAAATCATCATTATTCAAGCATTTCCTCTAATAAGAAGTAACGCTTCATTAAACTACGTGAATGAAGATAAAGAAATTTCACATAGGTTAGTAATGAAAAATTGTCAATAGTGAAGTCGCTACTATCAGTCTAATTCTCATTCACTTTTGTTTTCATTCACAATGTCACCTGGAATTTTATTACAGTATCTATTTTCTAAAAGCCAAGTAAAATATAGTTTCAGTTTGTTGACAACTGGTCTCATGGGCTACTTGATAAATCATTATTTTTGTAATATGCTTTATAAATAAGGTGACGAAAAAATCTATATTGATGATAGATATTTACATTTCACTGTTAGTATTATATACCCTCAAGTGATGATGCTTCAATAAAGCTCGTACATTATATGCTTTAGCATTTCACGCCTAAGGTTATGAAAGTGGATCTATAGATCCACTCTAGCTGTATGATATACTATCATTTTGATATATTTCACACAATATTCTTTGTTCGATATGCTGATCGAAGCGAGATACTTTTGATCCTGCTCTTGGCGGATTGTGACCTAGGAACATCAGTGTGAAGTAAGTCACGTATACTATTGCATCAACCTCTGATAATCTGCCTCTATTCAGCAATCATCATACCAAGAGGAAGAAAAACTGCTTTCATGTAGGTTTCGGAATTTTTAATTACCCCTATACTGCTAACTGAAGCAGTAAGCCTTTCATTCGGAGCAAACTTAGCTTTTCTAACTCAGCTACTTTGTTTTCATCATTAGTACCAATTTTCAAATCGATATGAGTTATATAGTTACGAGAACAACATGTAACACTTGACGTGATAACTGGCATAAATGAAAAATAGAAATGATAATAGGGGATTTCGGGATTTACTGAAGCGCGGCAGATTAATATACAGGAGGATACCTTGTACCCGGTTAAGTACTTCCACCATATAAGAGCCCTACATATATTGCCGCCCTTCTAGGATGAAGAATCCGATTAGTTAAAAACAATTGATCATCTGAAATTTTCGAGCGCGTCAGATTAAGGTAACGTGAGTTAGTTACATTCTGAAACGTGTATATTCCACTAATCTGACAATTCGAGAGTGACCTAAAGAAGGAGAAGGGCTACAAAGTTGTAAAAAAAGCGTGGCTACTTTTTTTTCCTTTTGGAGGAAAAAATTCAAGAATTACATAAAATATATAATCTGACGATTTCTACAAGTCGGAATAATAAAAAGTCTATATGCCCTCTCCGCGTTTCTTTTCCTCTCTCACTCTTTGTCTATCTATTGCTCGATCACTCCGTCCCCACTCTGGTTTCTGTTGCCATGACAGTTGATCACACAGACTCGTTCGTGGCATGATATTGTTCACAACGAATATCCAACGTAATCAAATTTCAAAAATTTTATTACTTTTAATTATTTCCTTATAGATTCAAGTATTCTACAAAAAAAAACATACACTTTTTATTTGTATGCTTTTTCCTGATCTTTTCAATTAAGTTCGATGATTTAAAAAAAAATTCAAATTGACAGAATAGGCGAATCCCTCCAGATAATCGTCTGCGACTCTAACGTCTAGGGCCTAAGATGAACCAAAATCTATCTGACATTAATCTTTTTCACATTCCAATAACAGATTATTATATAAGAGCTTTTTTTTTAGGTTCACTTAACATTCCCTCAGAAAATCTGACGCGCTCGAAAAAAAATTTTTTTTTTATTTTCAACCCTTACGTACGACCACCCCACCATGAAAACGATCAGATTAATATACGTACATTTTTTTAAATATGTAGGACATAGATGATATCAATATCTGACGCGCTCTAGTATGTCCATGCAATATTTTTTTTACATTTTTGATAGCCGCTCCCCCACCTGTGAAAAGGTATACATTATATAACATTATTTTCTTTTTATCATCTAAGCTTCGCAACCCAATAGGTCTCTAATCCCGATTTAGCATCGTGGGCTCTCCTACTATGATAACCAACGCCCAGAAGATGTGAAGATGTCAATTGCGTCATATTAGTTTTTCAAAAGATGCTCTATCATTCGAAAGCCATGGAACTATTAATAAAAATAATGAAACTTTCCCTCTGATAGAAGTTATGATATCTACTTGCAGAAGAAGTTGCACCATCTTATTGAAAGAAAGCTTGAACCTCTGCCCTCTGATAGAGTCTTGGCTTCACGCACCGCGCTAGAATGAATCACCTCCCTTATTTATAGTCATCCCATCGTATCCGGGTTCCCAAATCCCGCGTAGGTGATATGTGCACCCGGGGGGGCATTAAAATCAGTCCGAGTGTGTGATCAAGACCTCCGCCCTCTTCAATTTTCTACCCGTTTCACATTTTCAACGTAGATACGCAAATAATGCGTGCGGGCCGGGAATCCCAGCATTATCGTAAAAATCACTATGCATCGCAGGCGGCGCGGGCAGACATAGGCGGCCCGACGGCCGCATAAGGGTTATGCCGCCCCGGAGAGACACTCAAGATGGGGTTATCGGTCTCGGAGGAGCTCTTCCGAGGTGTGATGGAGAATGGATGGGTCTCGTTCGGTGTTTTTCGCGCGGAATTACGCCGCAGATTCCGGTCTGGAGCTAATGGCGGATGCAGGCGGGTCTCTGGGGAGACGCTGCGACACACTAACAGTTATTAACGTTTTTTCTTGCGGTGTCTCTGTGAGGATGGAAACCCCGTCGTCTCTACTCTACAGCTAACAAAATTCAAGGAAGGAGCGTGTTAAGGTGGCTGCACATGTAGCGGTAGTAATGATAAGCATGCTTGGCAGTATTTGCTATACGAACAAGCTTTGACGATTGCAGAAAAAAAGAAAAAAAATGCGCAAGCATCCTAGTTGTACAAGCGACTTAAAGACTGCGGGAATGTTTGCTCCAATGATATGTAAACTCAGATACATTGATCATGAGTAGTGCTTCCTACGTATCAGATGTTCGCGGAAAAATATAATAGATACGATGGGCCAACTGAATAGTTGATAGTTACGAATGAATCCTCTTATTGCAACCTGATGTATGTGATCAAAAACGTTATTCCATTGATGGAAACATTAGCAGTAAACGTATATACTGAAGAATCGAAGATATAATCAGAAAATAGAGGTTCATTATTCCTCTGAGAAGACTGACCGACAAAAAATAATGTCACTACTTAAACTAGGGCTCACTGCACAAGCTGCGATTTTGTTTTGGGAAATCTCTCAAGATCGCCATTTCGTTGTTGAGCATGAAAAGCCTTATATGCTGGTACTTGCATAACAGCACAAATCTCTGAAATATTTGTACCGAATACGTCAATATTTGTGATAACAATTTCTAAACGTGGCTTTTTATATACATTTTGTATCCTACAATAATCCTATGGAATATGTGGTATCTCCAGAATAACATACGCCATATTTCTTTATTTGCTGTTGATGTTATCATATTGAATCAGTCAGGAGAAATTACTCAGTCTGTCAAATTCATCACTAATAATTTAGTTGGAAGATGATGAAAAAAACATCAGCACAAATAATGTTTATTCTGTTCAATGCAGTAAACCATGTTTACAGATCTTCCTAGTGTTCGTTAACATAAAGAATATCCTGAAGGTACTTGCACATATATCTCATCAGGTGCAAATCAATATTCAGCTGGTACCAACCTATAATGAGTGCGTATCACTACGTCGAATTCCCATTACGCCGAATTCCCACTCTCATTCCCATTACCCATTCCCCTCTCAAACATCCCCACCCTTCTCACCAAACCATCTTATCACTGGATCCCATTCGCTAATGGTTCGCTATGGTTCCTTCCACTCTCCTCCCAATTTTTTGTGTCCCCCTTGTGGCCCAATGTGCCTCAGAAATTTGACATCATTCAACCTTAATCCCCAACATTTTCGAAAAACGCTCATGTTTTTCAGGAATGCTTCCTGTTTTTGGATCTCATCTCTCCAGTTCTTGTCGGGTTGTTAAATAGCAAACATCGGCTCACCCTAAGTTGATAAAAAGCAAGAACTCTTGATCGATCACAAATTAGCAGCAAGAGTGTCTTTCTCGAATCATTCTGACAAAGATTTGATGAATATAATTCAATATTTGCCATAACACTAGTTAGGAAACTGTTATTTGTCCGATTTTTCGGACTGAGTCATTTAATCTTCTCATTAACTTAAAAACCGTGGAACAAGACAAGTCAGTTTCCTAAGAAATTCTTGAAGCTATAGAAAAAGTAACTGGGAACACGAATCTGGGATGCAATCTGGGAAATATCCGCATTCCCTTCGGATTCCACAACGCCCCCGTCCCCACGACCCTTAGTTTGACACCGACAACTCTGCATTTTCCTAGCGTTGAGGGACATCATTACGACCGTTTTCGAGCACCGTGCGACTTTTCCGTGCCACCTCCTTCCCGGGCACCTTTTCCCGGCCCATTAGGTGGACGATGACATTGGCACGTCTGCCGCACCGCCCTGACAATGGTTGAACAAGCATAATCACGTGTCACTTCGGGACAGAACCGCCTCTCGAGTAAATTACGGGCGCGTCTCCTGACGGACGAAAACGCTGACTGGCGTGACGTTCGATGATAATAATGATGTTTGCTCCGACGACGCGCGTGAAAGTAATGACGGTGATTTTTGTTGCAGCATCCGTACCCCTCGGAGGACCAGAAAAAGCAGCTAGCGCAAGACACGGGGTTGACGATACTGCAAGTGAATAATTGGTGAGTAGGCTTTCTAATTACGGGTGCATGAGGGGGCGGGTTTCACGGGGTGCGGCAGTCAGTTAGGTGCGAGAGTTTGATGGGAATGCAGATATGATTGACAATTATATACGTTTGCGAAACATATGTTGTATAGACGTCGGGTGAGAATTTTTCAGCAAGCACTTATACAAGTAAAAATGTTCTATTCAGGAACAGATATTCTTCAGAACGTTTTTCCTGATAATAACTGGAATTACAGGCTGTTACAAAACTATTTGTTGGAAGTTAACGGATTACTTTCGTTCTTAAATCCAGATTGGGTTAGTGATTTGAAATTAGGTATACATATGAATGAGAGATTTGTTCATGCTTTCAGATCAATTGAATGTTCAAAACATTTTATATATCTCAACATATCGTTTTGAAATGGAACAAATTCAAAGGGGACTTCGGAGCACTGAGAATTCCAAACGAATAACAATATCAAATTTTTAAATATCTAATGGCATGAACAATTCGAATCATAATGTATTTGCACGATGATTTGATAACTCCTCCAGCACAGTAAAATATTACCAAGGTTTCCCCTAATTATTGTTCAGAAAAAACTATTAGGGATCTGAAAACTACATTGGAAACCATAGAAACGGTTTCTATCACGAGAAGTTTTGCAGAGATTGGAACTTCTTTCTTTCACGAAAATGTAACCGGAAACAGTTTCAGTTTGATTTTGATAAATGATGATTTATTCAAAATTACATATGCCAACTCTTGAAACCAATGAGAATTTTTTGAAATTTCTCCAAATCGAATCTTTTCCGATTAGATGTCAATCAAACTACTCTATATGGCATGTATTTCGAGCCAATTTTGAAACAAGTACCACAGTGACAACTACTACGAAAAACGTACGCTATTCTGCATGGATTTGTCGTGATACAACATTCTGAACTAATTTTTATTCAACGCGCTGATCCTGTGACGACCTGTTTCGGCTTCCTTTTTCCTCACCAGTGCCACAAAGAGATCAATATCTTTGATCATGGAGTGTTGATTCTTGCACAAATTAAAATCAAATCGTCCACTAGACTATTCATTTTCGAATATTATTAGGAATCTCGGGAAAAAACAAATATTAGAATTTATCAGTCTATTTTTTGAATCCCCATTTTTTTCTTGTCAGTTAGTGTAACTTATCATGAACATTTTGATCCCAGAACTGAAATTTGAGCGATATCATCAACTTCCTCCACCGTAACCCTCGAACTACCCTTTCGAGGCCACGCGGCCAAACATAAATCAGCATTGTAATAATTCACCCTCCGCCCAGCATCCCCATACGGCAGCATTTGCACAAACTTCGTGAAGATCACGGGTCATTTGCCACCGGTTTCCGAATAGCGCGAAGCGTCGCCAAAAATCCATCATCTTGATGGAGAAAGCCAACCAATGAGGCGGCAAGAGACGTTTTCGTAATGACTTCGACTCCTCGGGCGGGTAGAGATAATGGTGGGGCCTTGAAACGTGTGCTTTAGTGGAAACTAAGTCATCTTTCAGGAGTAATAACAGTAAGTAATTCGTCCCTTGCCCACACGAGGCTCCGACTCCGAGAAACTTGTATGGCGGTATTTGATGAAGGAAGCGCCGAACAAAACACAAGTTCAGGGCTGTTTACTTTCACTAGTTTTTCTTGAGTTATTCATTGCTACTTTTCCACAACCATATTCCAAAAATTTACGAAAATAAATCAAAATATAACATTTACGATGCAGAAAAACTCAAAGTCGTCTCCACAATCTAATGTTTGAAAAATGTCAGTACGGTGGTTCAGTAAATGTTTCGAACCTACATAGGTTCATCATCAGCTGAATTTACATTGAATTCTACAATAAAGGAAGAGTAATATAATATTAGGTGATAAATGAAGTATAAAATTTACTTACAAGGAGATGAAAAAATAGCAAATTCACATGTTGAAGTTCAAAGGGACATAAAAAATTTTGTAGTGACAATTATGATTGATTCGATATTAGGGGAATTTGGGACATCCCTAACACCATAAATACATTAAAGATTGGGGGGCTTGGAGCCCTTATGCCCAATATGCAATATTAAAAAAATCCACATTGAAGAATACTTGGAAAAACACTACCGTTCACAGATTGAATTGAGTAGGAAATGGAGGAGAGTCAGCTGACAGAACTGTCAACTGTCGAAATTTTTCTATTGTCGAGATGACATGGAAATGCGGCACAGGGTCTGGCACACACGGAACGAGAATCAAAGAGCTGACATTTCGAGTCATGTCCCGGGTGAACAGATCCAACACCCCACATACAGGCCCTCTCGTTACAAATATCAAAGTGAAATATTGTCGAAGATTAATTTAAACTAGCATACAATATGGTAGGGACCGCAACAACCATGATTAACACTGACATCTATCATCCATCCTTGGGATGAACAAGAGTTGCCAACCATCAAGCCAACATTATACAGAGTCCATGATAATTATTTGTGGAAGATCAAGGCAGGGGGGGATTTTTAGTTAAAATCAAGGGAATTGAAAAACTTTCTGCAGTCAAACTGTACTTGCTCATTAGGAGAAACAACATTAGGGTTATTAGCAGCGGAATTGATTTCAAAAATTTCTAGAAGATTGAGTAAAGTACCTTTTTGACATATGTGTAAATTATCTAGATATGAATCAATATCAAAGCTATGGTTTCCATTGAGAATATGATTAGCAAAAGAACTTTTTGTGTTATATTCATCCAATTGTAGATTTCTGGAACTGTCGATAAGTTTAACATGTTCCAGAACTCTGGTTTTTATTTTTCTACCACTCTGTCCAATGTATTGAGCAGAACAATTTGGTCGTGAACAAGAAATTTTGTAAACTCCTGATTTGTGGAAAAAAGGTACTTTATCTTTAGTGTTTAGTTTAGTGTAGGTTCGAAACATGTACTGAATCACGTACTGACATCTTTCAAACATTAAATTGTGGAGACGACTTTGAGTTTTTCTGCATCGTAAATCTACTACACTCCACTTTGAGATACAATGGACTTCTACCACAGGTTAAAATATAACATGTTCTGAACAAGATGACCTAGGGATTGGGGTTGATGAGCTGCCATCCAAACATACATACTTAATGTAATGTTTATGCTGGGTGACTGAAGATTGAATTCAAGTCATGATTTTCTACGAAGTCGAGTTCTTGAGCAGTTTTGGCACTTTAATGATTTCTTGTGGTTCACCCATGAGAGATGGCTGATGGCATTTCCGGGTGTAGGAAATAATGACAGACAACTACAATACTATGAAACTGTGTTAGGCGTCAATAGTATAATATCAGTAAAAATGATTGCTCCTATGAAACCTTTGACTTTTAAACTCGGTGAGATACAAACAAGTAATGATCACTTTTTTCCCTGTTGTTCCTTTGAATCAAACTGCCTTGGCAACCTCAAAGCAAGATATTCCTTTCTATTCACGTGTTTTATTTAAGTTTGTCCATTCTGGAACTATGTTTTCCAAAAACATTCATCGTTCCTTGTCCGATCGAGGTTTCGACTTCAGGATATATGTGACAGTTTTGGAGGAGGCATACCCATTCATTGTTCTGATATTGTTCAATGCAAATTGTCCACACATATTTCAAAAATTTCATACAGGAGAAGAGCTGTTTTAGATATACTCTTTTTCCCTTTTTGTGAATAACTCGTAAATTTCTGAATAACATAGCAGGTGTTTGCTAAATATTTGGTGCTACTTCTTCAATAGAAATTTTAAATTACTTCTTCATTTAGGGAGAAGCCAAACATCAAAACAACCCTAAACCCTAATACTATGAAACTGCCTAAGTAATAAAAATAATTGCTTTTATTTACAACCTGATATGTACTACTATCATTACTAACGTTATTGGAGGTTGGGAAGTTTCACATTACACACCTCTACTTCCCGCCCTCACTTCCCGCCCTCATTTCATCTATTCTAGACTTTATATGTCATTTATTGACTTTATCTGACATTTATTCATATTGGTGACAATTGTATACCCCGTAGTCACGGTAACAATATATCTACTTGATTATTCTGAGAAAACCGCGTTCTTGGTAATTTGTCGTTAAATGTAATATTTTAGATAAGTTCAGAACGAAACAGAAATTTATTAATTTCAATTAATCGAAATACTTATGATGGTTGTAAATAAAATAGTCTACAAACCTCGGTAGAAAGTTTCATTCCTGTCTCGAGATCATTGCTAACCTCGACGCTTTGCGTCTCGGTTAACTAACTGATCTCACGACAGGAATGAATCACTTCCCACCTCGGTGTGTAATATACTAATTCTCAACTCGTTTTTCTCTGCAGTTTCTTCGAATCATACTGCCATCTTTCGCCAACCTGAAAACATGAACTGTTGACTCGAAATAACGAAAATACTGAGCTCGGAATCTTGCACATCAATCCGGGTTACTTCCAGTCTGTTTACAATAATTCGCGGGAATAAAAACACCACTTTTTATCCACGTGTTTTATTTACGTTCCTCCATTCTGAAACTATGTTTCCCGAAAACATTCGATAGCGCAACGACACTTACTCTATCCACACCGCCCACTGGATATGATCCTAATTTTAGTTTGTTTTACTCGCTCCGAATAATTTATCGTACGATATACAGGATATTAATTTGAACGGGGCAGATTTGCAGCGTGTGGAATTCGGTGCTTAATTGCTGCTCGCTAATATTTTAAATAATTGCCGGTCATATTTCTCGCGGGTCGCTGTAATGAATGGAACCGGGAGACAAATCGGGATGAGCGAAAAGAGGGAAACTGCAATAAAATTCGTCTATCGAAGAGCGAGTGCGGTGGGTCACCCACTCTTTTGTTTCAGAAACAATCACGAAACGGTACAATGCATCTCGTCAAATTTCACCATCAGTATTGATATCATTATTATATAGGTGAATGTTTCTGATATTTATCTTATAATATCATATCAATTAATACAAAATTAGGACTTGAACAGGAGTATATTAGCCCAATTCTTCGTGGGGTTCCACGGGGATCTGTGCTGGGCCCCATTAAGTTTTTGATTTACCTGAATGCCCTCGCCAACGTTAATATACGTGACTATTTCACATTATTTGCTGACTCTACATCCATTATGTGGTATGTAATACATCATGATGTAAAGAATCTGATTGAAGGACTGAAAATCTCCACTTCAGTACGAAACAAAAGTATTTTTGTAGAGAAAAAAGAAACAATGATAAACTTTTTTGGTTTTTCACTTCGAATTAATTAAAAAGAAAGATCCCCAGGAGTATTTTATAGTTAAACTCAACTATGTTATTCATGATCCGTATGTCCTTTTATAGATTAATAGCTCACCAACAAATGATATATAATTTCTTTCAGAAAAGAAGTTTCGCCTACTTGTCATACAATCAGATTGATTGATTGATGATGAGTCATAATAGTGTAAGAATGACATATTCCGTATAAATTGATAGCATACTATTATAAAGTATAGTTCACTAGGATCTCTATAGCCCTCAAGTACTTGTCAGATTTTGATGACAGTGAGTAATTTTTTTTCAATATTAACAGATTATCACAAAAACAATTAGAAAATCTTGAAGATGAAAAGTATCAAAAATTCAAATAAAAAAGCGGATTTCTATCTACATCGTGAATGATTTTTGTCAAAAAAATGTATAATATTCATTTAGGTAATACATAGTTGAATTCACAAATAGTATAGGTACTCAAAAGTGCGAATATTCCGATATTATAGAGAACAAAACTTGTAGAAATCAATTACCATGAATTCAAACGGATATCATTTGCACTCGACGCGAGTTCAGCTAATGAGGTTAGCATCTTCAGAAAAAAAATGATACCGAATTCAACAACCAGGGTTAGTTTTTCTCATATTCAATAAGATTGTTAATGTTATCTTTTTATATATTTCACCATAAGGGGAACTAATTTATACAAAAAGTTTTAACTTTTACACCAATCAATCTCATCCTTTATTATAGGGAACTTTTATTCGTTCGGTTCCACTATAGATTACTTAATTCATAACAGAATTTATCTTCAGTGATTCGTCAATTAGTTGCTTTTTGATCATCATCATCAACCGGATGATTTTAAAGAATATAATACGCAGTCGGTAATAACAACAATTTCGTTCAGATCCCTGCATATGCTTTGTTCCTTGCAGTCATAGCGTTACTACTAGCGACACAGCAAGAAATATTTCGTTCCAAAAGACGATTTGATATTATTGGTTCATTTTCAGTTATCATGCGATTAACGTAAGATATGGGTTGTTATTAAGTTCAGTAGGTCATACAAGTCATTTCTTGTATGAATTGGACTACTTTCAGATAGGAAATATTGACATTCCAGACAAAATTTCCTGAATAAAGGTCAAGATTATCCTACTACAAGGAAATGATATTTATTTAAAACCGTATATGTAATGCTGTCATTACTAACGTCATTGAAGGTTGGGAAGTGTCACATTACACACCTCTACTTCCCGCCCTCATTTCATCTATTCTAGACTTTATCTGTCATTTATTGACTTTATCTAACATTTATTCATATTGGTGACAATTGTATACCCCGTAGTCACGGTAACAATATATCTACTTGATAATTGGTAATTTGTCGTTGAATGTAATATTTTAGATATGTTCAGAATGAAACAGAGATTCATTAATTTTAATCGAAATATGATGATTTGTAAATGAAATAGTATACAAACCTCTGTGAGAAGTTTCATCCCTGTCTCGAGATCATAGCTAACCTCGACGCTTTGCGTCTCGGTTAACTAACTGATCTCACGACAGGAATGAATCACTTTCCACCTCGGTGTATAATATACTATTCCTTATAGTTGTTGGTGTTCTACATAAATGATTGAAAACTATTGCTTATTATCGATACTCCATAAAACGTACTTTTCTCTTCATTTCTTTGGTAATAATCCTAATGAAGCAGCATTCACTGCCTCAAGCAGCTCTGGAAGAGTCCTAGGAATGGAAATTTCATCATCACATATCATTTTACTTTCGAGATCACTTACAATTGAATTTATAAACGTCAAGTTTGACAATTGAACCTTAATACGTTTCCACAGTAACCCAAGTAATTTCATTCCGAATATCAAAGCACCATTTATTTGTGTTTTCTCAAAATTTATTAATATCTGTCGAATTTTGAACGATTTGCTAAAAGTAATATTTTTTCCTCGTAGGAAAAGCAACATTCTTGTGCTCTGCAATCTTCACAGTCATCGAGAAATGTTAGGATTTTCCTTCCTGGTAGACAATGTAGTACACCCTAATCATTATTCCCATACAGATGCATACTAGTTGCATCTAGAAATTTTCATCCCGTCTTATCATCCATATTAACTACGAAAAACGTGGTTTCTTCTTACTAAACTATTCCCCAGTTGGACTCTAAGCTAATACAAAGGATAAAAAACGCCCAGTCACTTTTTGGATGGCATCGCGCCTCTATACAAGTCGTTTTCTGTTCCGCCACCAGTCTGCTATATCGAATCCCGAATCGAAAAACCTTCACAGTCTCTTCTAATTGTCGTGACATGAAAGAGGCGCGCCCCAGAGCCACCTGATCCATTAAGTGATCAACTTCGAACGGCAGAAAAAATGTTCCGAAGGAACTCTCGAGATCGATTTGCTTTCGTGAAGGGTCGGTATATACTAGCCAACGAGCAGTGGACGATTTGGAAACTACAAAGGGACATACTTCTTCATCAACTAGAGGCCTGGAACTGTCAGACGTCAAGTAATGAGACAATTCCTCCACTCTCACACAGTAACTATTCGAATATCGAAGCACATTTATGCTTCCCAAACATTATAAAAATTCATGATACACTATAATGCCTGGAAAAAATCAACCGAAAAGATGGAAAAATCGTGCTGAAAGCTAAAAGTCATATTAACTTTGAAATGATCCTAGTGAAAATCGTCTTTGGACAGGTATATACATTATATAAGTCTAATAACATAACTACTTCCTTCATTTTCCTATTCACAAAATTTCAAATCACTCACCAGAGCTATTTGCGAGTACATACTTTTGAAAGAAGACCATGACTTAGACAATGAAATTGTCTATTGGATCTACATCCCAACTATGATAAGACACAGTAAGTAAACATTTTATCATATATTGTATTTGATGAAATTTCCAACGGCAATTGAAAAAACGCTCCAATCAAAAGACTAGAGAATGAAAGTAAAGCTTCCTCACTCCAACATTTGACATTGAACAATAGCCTTTCAAATCCTTCATTGAACTCAACGAACAAGTGAAATTGTCTACAAAAATCACATTGTGCCAAGTCATTATGATGGTACATCGCATGTTATCAAAATTGGTTGTCCTTCTTCTCATAATATTTCCTGTTGGTCCCATATAATGATGGCGCCAGAGTCTTATCTGATCGATTTCAAAAAAAATATGTTCGTAAAAATATTTCATGACCAAACTATGGCTTATTTTCATTATCAGCAATCGTCTTGTTTGTACAACATACAGTTTCTGATTTATATATGGCTTGCATGTCAAATTTACAGGGAACTAAAATCCTGTAGTCTTCGGAGAACACCAATCTGTATATCACAAAATATATGTAATATCATACTGTTCATGTAATTGTGGATTCGGATTAATGAACGTCCTATTATTATTATTCACATCGTTAGATACATATTTGATTTTTTTTTAGAGTTAATAAGTGCGAAAAAGTCACTTTACTCACGAGTTAGGCTTCGGTTATTCAAAGTCTCAAATGAAAAATGTCAGATGTTTATTATTGTTTGACATTCATTTAATGAGGCTCATACTAGATTAAAAAAAATTTAAACATACTTTTCTTTATTAAAAATCATAGCAGAATTCTGATGAATTTCTTCATTTTTCGGTCATTTTATAAACTGCAACCATACAAATATATATTCAACTGTCAGTATATGCCTCAAAAACTTAACCGATTTACTTTTCCGCAATAGTGCGGAACACTGAAATGAGTAGACAAAAGTTAGTTTGAAGAATGTCGCATAACCAGTAGGCCACAGAAAACGTACATTACGTTTTGAAAAACTTTCTGTACTTGCCTGGTATTTGCTGAAAATGGCAAACTACCCTCATTCTGTGTGAATACGGACACAGGTAAATTCGTACAATGATATATCTTACCAGAAATGTTTGTAAACCTTGTGCGAGCTGAAAAAAACTCGCGCTTCGCTTTAACCCTACGCCACTGTCTCCCCCTCTCCTCCCGCCCCGATAAAAACCCTTCTCTGATCCGTGCATAAGTTGTCGCTTCTGCCACGCCGTGATTAATGTTAGGCGAACAAATTGTCTAGAAAAACATTGGCTCTCTGCGAACGTTAAACATTTGATATCTTTCTCCGTCTGTGAATTCGCCATTATTCGTCAGCTGTTTTAATAAAAGCTTTATTTAGTATCGCCATAAAAGGGGTTTTCTTTTATGACGGCATCGATCATTTCACTGCGTTATTAGAAGGGTCAAGCCGGCGATATGAAGTGATTTTTTTTCAAATGTTTCCTCTAGGCATATTTTCGGGATTTATGTGTGGACGTTGGCATAGTTTATTAGGTTCAATTTCGGTTCAGTGATATGAAAAAAAGCAAGTTGTTTTCAATTGAAATTAGGTCATGGACGGGAGGCAGTATAAAAATTTTAGAATTTTGTTCGCAATGTTTCTTCGAAAGAGTACCTTATTTAAAAAAATGCGTTCATTGTAACATACTGGACACTCTGTACACTACCAACGGTATAAGTACCCTGCAACGCTTTATTTTTTTTTTTCAGAATCCAATTCTTTCCTTTTTTCGAAGGCACACTGAAAAATTGATCTAAAAAACCGTCAGTATCTTAGGTTATATCATAAAGTGAGCAATCGAATCTTAGTATAAATTGTAACCCTTTCAGTAAGATTTTTGAGGTTCCACATTGAATTTTTTCTCTTCACATGTTGTTGAATGTTTGTAAGCAAATCATCAAGCACATCAGAGCATTCCACCTTGTTGATAATGTACTTAAAAACCGTCGATGACACGCATTTGAAAATACTGCACTCATTATCACTAACTATACATAAATCCATGAACATTTTATTTTGAAACTGTTGTAAGAAGGAGTGAGAGAGAGGGAGAGAGCTGTTATCATTAACTTTTTATTTTTTTACACGCTTTTATTAGCTTATGTGCCAGTAGCGGAAACTTTTAACGCTGTTCTGACCAATTGATCAATTTAAATTTTTGCATACTTCATAGGAACCGGTGACAATACTATAAAATTTTCTCGATAGCCTTTCTGAGACCTTCAGAAATAAAGATTTGTATTTCTAGCGACCTTGAATAGAACGAAATTTTTGGCGAAGGAGCCAGTTTGCAAACTTAAATTTCTACAATCTGCAAAAATATTTGCAGTTGTTGATAGTATTGTATGCTTCTGTAAAATTTCAAGACGCTTTGCATGTTGGGCATTTTGGTGTGATGGTCATTATAATAATCCATGAAAACATCATAATTTTCAAAAGAATATTATACGCTTTCATGAAAAATCTAACTGAAAAATAAAAAATTTACAAAAAAAAATTTTTCAAATAAAGAAAGAGGCTTTCATAAAAATCTAACTGAAAAGTAAGAAAACGGCTTAATGGTTTGAAAAACTAAATAACACGCTTTTCTGAAAAAAGGAACTAATAAGTGAAAAACATTTTTTTTATCTGCATTATGGATACTGTAAATGATAAAAATGTATTGCAATGTAATAAAACTGAAGGGGCTGTTTTAGTAATCTATTGACACCATGCACCCCACGCTTTTACACATTTCAATTTACAACATTCTCAATTAAAATTTCAAAACTATATTTCCCACTTTTCAGAAGATTCTTTCACAAAAGGATGTTTTTAAGTTTTTTAAACTATTATTTATTCCTCATTTTTAGTTGGAATTTTCATAATAGCGTAATTTTTTGGTTTTGCAACTATTTTTTATTATTCTAAAGATAGCATGATCTTTCCATTGTCGAAATCAATCAACTATTTTTGATATTGCTCGAAGTTATGTGGAGATATGAGGTCAAAACTCAATATCCGGCGCGGTAATAGCCAGGAAAGGAGTAGTCAGTCTTTCGCCAGATACCCGCTTAATGGTTTTCAACTCTAGTATCTCGACGAATTGCAGAGCGTTCGTTATTCCTGCCTGGATTATGATTTTTTTAATCCGACAGTTCGCACGACGGGGCCTTATTAAACCGTTGTTTATAGTAAGGAAATCAGATGTCGCGTCTCGTTGCAGCAGCACACGCGCTTCGTAACATGGCCGTCGTCGTCGTCGGAGCAGCGCGAAGTTATGAATGTACCCAATTACATCTTAAAAGCTGCGCTCCATTAATTCTCGCAGCTGCTGCAGCTTAATTGGGATCCACACGCTCGACAATAAACTCTCGGGCCATCGTCTCGTCGTATTTTCGCGTGCGCAGCCGGGGTTGATTAGGTGCGATGCCTATGATTCTTAATAACGCCGCAGATGTCGGCGATTAACGTTGAATATTTGCATAAGGACCCTTCGACGTCGAGTGGATGTTGCCTTCCCGCTTTTTCTGGAATATCGTCCATCGTTTCGCCTTTGGGGGTTTCATCGCGGTTGAACCGATCAATGTACTCCCCCCACCCTTTCGGTGTGAGTCCGGCGATCTATCAAAATTCATGTCGATATTGAGTCGTTTTTCTTCTTCTTTTTATGTATCACATTGAAACCTCTTTCAACTGCTCACATCAAGGCTATCTCCTATAAAAAATGTAGAATCAAAATTATACTATTGGCACAATAAAAAAATATTTATCAAAATGAGAAAAAAATCTCATGCGCATTATAGCGTAAAAAGCGTCTAACGCGTCGTCTGAACCGCCTCAAAAACATTAAAAACGTCTAACGCTTCTTAAAACGTTCCAAAGCATCCCAAAAACGTTAAAAACGTTTAACGCCCCCCTAAAAACGTCTGACGCTTCTTTAAAAACGTTCCAGCGCATCCCAAAATCTTTAAAAACGTCCAACGCTCCGTTAAAAACGTTCCAGAGCGTCTCAAAAACGTTAAAGAACGCTAAACGCTTCGCCAAAGGCGTCTGATGCTTCTTTAAAACCGTCTGTCCTTTCATCAAATGCGTCTCAAAAACGTTAAAAACGTCAAAAGCATCCATTAACGACTGCTACTCCAAAATCAGAAAAAGTATGCTCAAGTGTCTTACTATCTACTGATTTTCTTCTGATTTTGATTGAATATATTATTTCCTTTCTTCCAAGAATATAATTCCGATTCTAGATTTGGATTGTGTTATTTTTTAAGAAGGTTCATTGAACTGATTGTCAGTTAGGTGTAACAGTTCTCCGAGTTGTGCATTACTAGAAGAAAAGATTCAAGACTAGGAAAACTCAAAAAGATCTGAGATTTCTACCCTTTCTCTATCAAGAAATCACACTGAAAAACAAAAGCCTGCTGCTACGAAGATGCTCATAAAATAGCAACAAGTCATTCTGTTATAAAGAAATCCTCAATTTTTTCATTTAGAAACCCATAGCGAACATCTTCGAACACTCACGCTGTATCAGCTACCAGAAACAGTTGAATGATAATACTTCCATATAGGTGGCTGTGACGAATAAATCAATAAGCCGGTAAATTTCTTTTATAGCTTATTCTTCCACATCGAACAACATCAAAGCCTTTGTGCTGCAGTTCCGTATTTAATGATGTTTTAAGTACTATAATTTCCCCCGGCGACTTTTTTCCGTTTTTGAAATTCAAAACGTACACGTATAATAACAACGTGCGTTTTTCTCCGGAAAGTTATTCAGAATTATAAGTAATAACAAAGTGTATTGGCCGATGTCAGGCAATAAAATTGTATGTTTCAGCTACGTGACATCACTGAGAAAAATATCGAAGAGAAAAAGTTTAATGACATTAAATAATTATTGGTTTATAGGATGTCAATATGCAACCAGTTCGGAGTTCCCAGCGTCTCTTTTAATGATTCCATTAATGTTCATTTCATGATCTTGGTGAGAATAGAACCAAACAGACTGCGATCAATATATCTGTTGACCAGTTATTTATAATTCTTCGTTTATGACTGCTGAAGAACTGACCTTCATTTTTTCTGGTAGGGTTTGCACCAGACCTAGCTTATAATCTCTGACTTTAAGAAAGTTTGCCAAAAGAAAGATCCAATTTTCTTTTTCATTCTTTCAAATACTTTTTGTTTTCACCCCACATCCTAAGTCATAGTTATCATCCTAAGTCATAGTTATCACGATATTCTACCAGTCTTTCATGATCAAAACCAAAGATACTGTGGTGCCAAAAATTATGTTCTGCAGGACTTCCACTTCCACTTCATTTATGTTTGCTTACGCTGAAAATGGTTTTGGTGGAGTACAGTTCATTGATTTTGAAATTGAATTTAACAAATAATTGATCGTACGCCATCTTCATTGGAGTTCAGGAAATCTTATACATTCTAATCGGTAATAATTGCACGAGTGCATGAAAATTACCAATAATTTTGCAAGAAAGCTTGATATCTAAAAATTGCAAGTTTATTTTCACATGTTGGCGAAAGTGCCCGAGTCCGAAGGACGAGGGCTCTTTTGCAAAATATGAAAATAACCAAATGCAATTTGTACAAGATATCACGCTTGAATGCAGAATTTTCTGGTCATTTTTATGCACGAATGTAATTCATTGGAATATTTCACGAATAAAGAAATTCTCAAGGAAATGTTATTTTTCGTTCATTTATACTTTCCTCTATAGATTGTATGGAGCACTCACCAAAACGCGAAATGTTTTTCTATTTTTGAAGCCTATCTGACATTTATTTGTGTTGTTTACTGACGTCTAGCGATACGGTTTCAAATGTGTTGTTATGGTGACTTGATACAATGCAATTACCGCTGTAGGTTTTCGATAATTGCATTGCTCTCATGGGACATTTTATATATGAGGTAAATATTCGGTCTAAGGGCGGGTTGTAACACGACAGGTTAACTGTGATAAAAGTGAATCGAGTTCGGTTGTCAAGCAACAAACGATTCTATTTGCTAAAAGCGGCTACAGTTCACTACAACGTAAGTCGTTGTTTACAATTTGCAATATCTGCTATAAATTTAGTTATGTTCATGAGCATTTACGTGTGTGAAATTTGAGAGTTTATTGAAATGTGTCGTTTATGTTATTATTATGTGGACAAAGTGAAAAGTAAATGACTATTAATAATTAGGTACCTTTTCAGTCATAATAATTTATATTTCAACCTTGTATATAAGCCAGTTCAGTAGAATTGACGCTGTTAACCTTATAGTTCTGACAGATCAAAGGTAAATAACGTTTTATCAAGGAACAGGCAGTTTTATCAAAGGTAATACCACGAGTCCTTCAAATTTAATCGATAAATTTTCATTTTCCACAAAAACTTTTTTATTTGGCAAAAGTATGAAAACAAACCGATTGATAAAATCACGAGTCCGTAGGACGAGTGATTTTATCTAAATCGGTTTGTTTGAATGCTTTTGCCTGAAAATGAAAATGTTTGAGGGTTTCGAAAATGAAAATGTATCTTAATAAATTTGAAGAACGAATTGTATTTGGAGAGATTATTTCTTGAACAAATAGAAGGATGAACAATTTAATTGATCAGTATTTCATTTACATAAGAAGGAACAGAGAATAGGTGAAAATTTTACAAATTTGAAATGTCAAACAACGATGTATGCCCTCTATGATCCAGAAGAGATATGATGCTTACGCATTGAATATGATAATGCTTGCCGACGATACCAAGAGATGGCGTCACACCTCTCATTGTACAAGGTTGATAATTGAAAATTTCTTATGAAATGAAAATCGCGCCAGAAGGAACATAAAATCATTCGTTATGTCGTCGTATCAAAATCTTCATACAACGGTTTCTTCTCATACAACAAAAAATGAATTGTATTTAATAAAAACTAATTGTACGCCATCTTCATTTGAGTTAAGGAAACCTTAAATATTTGAATCGGTCGTTCGCTATATCTGTCATAAAGTTGGGGTTATTTACGTGTTTGAGTGTTCATTGAAATGTGTTATGGTAGTATTATGCTGAAAAAGTGAAAAATGAATGACTATTAATAATAAGGTAACTTTTCATTCATAATAATGTATATAAATATGGGCCAGTTCAATAGAATCGACGCGGTAAACCTTATGGTTTTGATAGTTCAAAGGTAAACAACGTTTTATCGAAACAATCGAAAGGACCAGGCAGTTTTATCGGTATAATACCCAATGATTGGCTAGAATAACCATAGAATAAATAATCCGCTACTATTGGTTGAAATGCCAAAAACGTCACATTTTGACAAGTGAAAAAAATAATCAGTATAAAACCGACTGATTGGCTAAAATACTCCGCTACTATTGGTTTAAATACCAGAAACGTCACAATTTGACAAGTGAAAAAAATAATCGCTCTAAAATTCTGTTTTGGCTGCCTAGACTTCAACTTTCACCACTTTCTCTCATCGAAGATAATTATCGAGATTCAACTACAGGAAATTCGGGAGGTATTGGCTGGAATAGATAAGGAAAAATAATCCTGGTGAACCACCCCAGGCAAATGTTTTCTTGTCTTCGACACACAAACACATGCAGCAATCATCCAGCGAATGTCATTTGTTCGAATTCCCGCCCAGAGGCAAATCTTCCGTAATTGTTTCCATGTCCGACCCTTTAACGTCTAATCCATCATTTGTAGAGGAAGGGTTGCCGGCTAAGCGATTTCTCACCCCGGAGCGGAAACGATAATTGTTCGAGAGCAGAAATGGAATAACGTTTATTTGTAAAAGTCGGCCGATCGGAAATTCTGACAAGTGTCGACTCGAAGGAGCATAGTCTGCAGAGATGATCATTAGGCCGGATTAGGGGTATAATGGGGCGAATTCCGTGAAACCTTACACCGAGAGAAGGGTTGACGAAAACAATGAGCAGGGCCACTTCGACGCCCTGATGCTGTTTGCTAGCTCTCTGTGAGCGGTCGATAATCGATGTTGGGAATGCAAACAAAGTTATTTGGGAAGAGAAAATTGTTTTTCTCGTTTAATTGCCTACAATTTCGCTCAATATGATACATGACAAGAGTCATCAAAAAAAATTAAAAGGCACTGGAATAAAACCACCAACTTCATTCTCTTGAGGAATCTATCGAGCATACAAGAAATACTTGTCAATCTAGGAGATATCTTTGGTCAGTTCCTTATAGGATCAGATCAAGATGCATAAAAACCCTAGTGAGTTGAATTATACCTGAAAAATCGTTAGTCCAAATTCTCGATATCTCATATTCTTGATTTCGAACAATCTTAACTAAAGATATCCCTTCGAGAAATTGCTATTACAGGCGCACTTTATGAGCCTGGTAACGTTACGTCAAATTTCTTGAACGTCAGACGGCAGTTTTGTAGGTTATAGGTATTTGAGAACACTCGCCTGAAAGAAATTTTAATCCATGATTTCAAATTATCTTTTTTGTATCCTTTTTTACTAGACCATAGAAACCATTGTCACTAATGCTGGAAAAAATATGTTACACTGGGAGATTCTGAAAAAACAATCAGTAATTTACACCAAGATAACTTATACCCAAGTAAGTTGAGAAAGATCATTCAGAGTGAAGTTTGTTTTCTTCATCATCAGAAAAGTCCCGCGTTCTAATATCAATTGGCATTAATTTTCATTTTGGAGTTTTCGAAACTATCCCATTTTTTCGAATATTTCCCTCATATATAAAATGTCCCATAAGAGCAATTCAATTATCGAAAACTTACAGCGGTAATTGCATTGTATCAAGTCACCATAACAACACATTTGAAACCGTATCGCTAGACGTCAGTAAACAACACAAATAAATGTCAGATAGACTTCATAAATAGAAAAACATTTCGCGTTTTGGTGAGTGCTTCATACAATCTATAGATGGAAAGTATAAATGAACAAAAAATGACATTTCCTTGAGAATTTCTTTATTCGTGAAATATTCCAATGAATTACATTCGTGTATAAAAATGACCAGATAATTTTGCATTCAAGCGTAAAAGAGCCCGAGTCCGAAGGACTTTCGCCAAAATATGAAAATAAACTTGCAATTTTTAGATATCACGCTTTCTTGCAGAATTATCGGTAATTTTTATGCACTCGTGCAATTATAACCGAATATGTGTTGACTCTATCATATATTTCCTACCACTACTGCGGTAACTACTTGATATATAATGGAGATGGATATAAGATTCGGCGTTATTCATATAACAGATAATGAAATTGATTCATTATAAACTTACTATAGGCGAGGAGTTCACTTAACAGTAGCAATAGTAACGGTAAAAACGTGGAAAGTACAACGTGGAACAAAATGAACAAAACTCATTGTAATAGAATTGAATATTGAGTTTATCGAAACTCTCAAACGTATTCAAATTTCAATTCAAATCGAAGTATAAAACTGTCAAAGTTGTCTCTCTCCGGTTTCCCCCCTGCCCTTTCTTCTCCCCCCCCCTCTTGGGGTTTTTTCTTTTTTTTGTTCCTTTCTTGCCTCCTCTGTAAGGAGTGAGCTTTCTATAAGGTGGCCTGTCAACCCAAATTCTGTGTACTAATGATTCTATTGGTGAACGAAAGATCTCGCCAGAGTTTAGCCAATGATATCATCAGTATCGGAATCCTCTCGTGAGCTTTCGCTTGATTGGAATTGCAACTTTGAAAAATCGCATTTCCATCATCACCTACCGTCGAAAAACGTAAGCTTTCGCCTCGATTTCTCACATCGACAGGAATTGACTGAACAAAAGCATATCAGTCAAGGCACCAGGGCTTTTACGCATCTGGGATCAGATTAATGAAGGATCGACGTACTTTACGCAGCTTATAAGCGATCGGGTAGAAGCGAACGATGACACCGTTTCGACCTTTTTACGCCATCTTCAGTGCTAGAGAAGTCGAAACGATGAAAACGTTTCGGCCTTTTTCGCGCCATCTTCAGTGTCAGAAAAGGCGAAACGTCGCGTAATCAACTCAGACCGTCGTGAAAGACAAAGGCCTCCACTACCGACATATCGTCAGGTGTACCGAGCGAGATAACCCTCGTTACGGGGACGGTAGGAGGGGGAGGGGGGACGGAGGGGTGCGTTAATTCCGCCCGTACAGATTACGCACGTTCGCTCCATCGGCAATCCTCGTGCAGGCACAGGCCGCCTCGCTCGAGCTGTATGGAAATGTTGGTCAAATATATCATTCCGGCTTGACAGTGCAATTCTCTTATCTGCGCGCCACCGGGCCGGATCCCGAGGGCTGCCGCCGCTGAAAAACGGGATCTAGTGAGCGTGAGCCGACGGGGTCGAACTCCGGATCGCAAACAAAACGCGAGAGGCGCCCCGGCGCAGGGACGGACTCGGAGGAAAATCGACTTTGTAGGATGAGGAATGCTTTTGGAGTTTTTTGGGAGTGGTCAGAAGAACAAAAATAAAATTTTATGAATGTCGACGTTTCGACCATTTTGTTCATCATCATCAGGATACTGAAATTAACCCGAAGTGAACGATACCACTGTGTAATATGACTCAATTACATTCGAGTATAAAAGGGGAAAGGTATCTAATGCGAAAAACCACAAGCACACCGGGTGAATTGTTCTCATGGTGAACCTACCGGCGGATTAAATTTCCTTAGTTCAAGAACTCATCGAAAGATTGTTTTTGATGTACTTCAAAGAAAGATAACTTATCGGAATTATTGTTCTCTTCGTGTTAATTCAGTGTCTCGAAGATGGTCCATTAAATGGTCGAAACGTCGACATCGACAGGATGTAATTTCTCTTCCACTGATCAGTTCCAAAAAACTTCAAACCAAAAGATTTTTATTTCAAATTGTTAAAGGTCTTCAATCCAGAAAACTAAGAAGGAAAGATTCATCCACCTTGAAATAACAACTTTCGAACAGTACCTAATAACGATGTCTTGTCGCGAAATCACAGAATAATTAAACTACTATACAGAAGCGAATCCAATGACATATTCGGTGAAAGCCACGCCTTCTCGAAGTGTACCAATGAGAGCGTACTAAAATATTCTGTTGCTTTTGCTTCAGTGAATCAGATGAAGACAGCCGAATCATTTGACGCATGTCACTTGAGTTTTCTCAGTGTAGTTTCCTATTGTTGGTATATATTGTCAGATTTCTCAGTGTCGATGAAAGTGCCAGAGTTCGATCAAGGTCACATATTTTTGGGACAATTGTTTTAGGCTACCGATTCGCTTCTGTATAGTAGTCTAATTATTCTTTGCTAGTACATTGATCCTAAAGTGGCTATATACTGGTGTTTTCACTCCATATGAAAGATTGTCAGCAAATCAGACGACCGATCTGGCCTGCTTGATCAAGAATTGATGACGTAGACCGTAGTAATAACTCAAAAAATTCGCCAGGTATCGTCACTCTCGCAGTTGAGATGAGAGTCATGTCCTGTGTTGCCAAGTGGCTATGTCGTTGCGAATTCTAGTCTATGTGCTGAAAAAAATAGTTGATTGTTGATATTTTCATTTGAGCAATATAATATTGTGATCTTAATTCAAAAGCTCGGTTTAGAAGTAGTATCACAATTCAGCCGAATATTATTCACGTTGTTAATGCGTGTGAGCCAATAGGAGTGAGAATTGTGATCAAATTTTATGGATATGTGAAGTGAGAAAATGCCATTTTTCTGGTGAGTGAAATCATTATTATTTTTAACAATCATCTGGGATGAACTGCTAATATTTAAAACACATATCACTGCATTTATAGAATTTTCAGAACGCGTGCACACTCTAGAATGTTGTTGCCAGCAAACTTCTCTTGTGTTTCTTTATGATCACTACGAAATTTTCAAATGGTTATTGAATATACTACAACGTGAGATTATTCTTGGAGGAAGGTCATTCAAGATGAAGTTTGTTTTCATCAAACGTCAGATTGATCTCGCGTTCTATTCTCTGTTCTAACCAAAAGTGATCTGTATTGGCAACAACGTGTTCCATGGATCGAGTGATCTCGAAAATTTTTAGGAATTTCAACCACAAGCGCACCCTTAAGGCGTAATTTTGAACAACTACACCCTGTTCACAGGTTTGTCTGAAACAATATCGCAACATTGAAAGCACCAGTATATAGCCATCTTAAATGATCCTATCACAATTTTGGGTCGTCCGGCTCTGTAATCTCTCCTTGCCAACTCTGGCAAATATTAAAAACAGAGACGGGGTTATCTGCGCGAGAAAACATGAAAAATTAAACGAATAAGGTTTTTGGGACCTCCCACGGTTTCGGCTTTATACATTCGAAATTAACCGTGCCCGAAAAAAATCATCGCTCAAACGATTATCTCGACGGGATGGGAAAAAGAACGACGTGCATGGAAAGCGTGGAAAGTTGAATAGGCGGGAGGAATGTATTGTGGGTAGGAAAATGAGTACAGCACGAGGCAAAAGTGTGGGTCTATCAGTCTATCGAGATGTTCTTATTTTTTTATTCTTTCTCAGTCTCATCCAAGACTATTGTATGGTTCACTGCTCTAAGAATAAGCATTTTCATTATGATTGGTACCAGCGAGATAATTTCTCCATTTTGAGAACATATAGATGAAAAAACAGTCTACAACTTATTTTTAATGAACAAGAAAGTGGGAAAAATATAATTGAAATCTATATTGTCAAATATGGAAAGTTGTCATTAATTTATTCAAATCCATTCAAACAAATACATGAATTGAGAGATGTTTCAACCTCAACTACAATATTCTAAAACAGAAAAACTCAGTATTTACAATTCCATTTTTTAATAATCATTGACATCAAATTGATACGTTTATAGGATATAGGAATATGAAACAATCTCCAAATTCGCGAACCTGCACGGATGCATGCTAAGCATTCCACCTTAGTACGGTGACCGGAGCAAACTTGCAACCTCAGCATATGAATCTTTATAAATATTGAGGGATGTCAAGATTCGGTATTCAGTAAATCAGTCAGTATTCATTGATCACTCTTCAGAAACGGTTCCAGAACATTTTTGAGAATACAGCACATCTCCTTCTCGACAATCCTGTTGGTTAGCCATATATTGTAAGTTTTTGATGTTTTCTTTGGATTTTTCGTTACCTATTCAATGTCAGTTCATTTTCGAGCATATTTTCTCATTTTTTATTAAGAATTAATAATTAAATTTTCAAATGAGTTCTTTCATTATTTGTATGAATGAACGTTGGGTGAAACAGCCAAAATCCTCTCGTGAAAAGCCAAGCGAGTACCGAGTTTCGAAATATGTGAAGGCGCCGGGCACCGCCCGGCACTTCTCAATAGACTGATGATGGATTAGAAGATAATAAGCATCTAGAATACCCATATTCTTTTCCCAGCATTTAACTTTTATACTATGATGAAGCTTGGATGAAAATTTCTGAAAATATTTCCAGAAATCATCATTTTCCAGATTATTTTCGAATGAAGGTACCAATAATCGTATTCTCAACAATGAATAATGTTTTCTGTCAGAGTAGGTAACAAACTCGCACCAATGTTTGTTATTGTTAAAACTGCCATGTCATTTGGGGGTTATGACCAGCTCAGTCTTTCTTCAGTATGTTAGCTGGTTGCTAATGATCAAAATGTTGCTAACTTTCTGAAGACACGAAGAAACTGTGTTGTTGGTTCAGTCTATTCATCCAAATGACAAAGAGTGTTTTTGACAAGTCGATACAAATGCTCTGGAATCAATTGAAATCAGCTGAAATGGTTGAACCACAAACACTGTAAATCAAACTGAAATCGAAGACAATCAAATCAGTAAAAATAGTATAATCTATGCCACTAGTAGAAGTATTCATCAATGAAGTGGAAACAGGGACGGAGAAAAAGTTGATTATTCTTGAAACTGTACGTATTCAGAGAGTAAAGCTCCTGGAGTAAAAAGTTATAGAATCTCGGATCTAGAGAATTGGGTGAAGTTGGGCGCTACATTAGATATGCGAGTTATTAGATTATATTGCTGAAGGAGCAATTAGTCTCATCGATGATAATATCTTGAACCGCATAAAAAAACAAGAATTCAAAATCTCAACTTCATAAAACAACTCGAGTAATTTATCCGTATTCCTTTTGAGTGTGCAATGATATAAATGCAATATATTATAGACTGAAGATATATCTCAATAGTGAACTGGTTTATACATCCACTACCAAGTACTGAAGATGGATTGAACACAACCGAAACGTCGCAAGAATACACTTGGCTTGATTCAAGGAGATGAACCATCATTTCATTTTGATTCTTCGAATTTGCACCACCTACCCCCCGAACACCCCCCCCCGTTCCGGCAGCTTTTCCGGCCGTTTCGTCTTATTTCGCAAAGTGATCCGTTCGAAGAGTTTTCATTTGGTCGGGAGCTTTTCGGTCGTAGAGTTTTTTCACGCTTTCGGCCCCGGGGGAAAACGGCGTTGCGACACGGCAGGTTGAACGTTATTTATGGGCGCTTTTCCGCTTTTCCGAACCGGCTGTCGAGGAAAGGCGGACGTCGAATAAAACACGTATCGCGTCGGATGGCAGCGAAACGACGCTCTGATCCAGCGCCGTTTGATCTATCGGCGTCTGTTTCGCCGAAACTCGTTTCCGCGACCCAAATTTCATTATTACATCGTGTTTTCCGTCGGTACGATACAAATGACTCAAAAATCAAAAAGTTTTTCAGTGGCAACGTTTCGACTTTCAAATTGTTCATCATCAGGATACCAAAACGATTGACGTGTTTCACCACTGTGTCTCAATTCAAGTGCTCTGAAGATGGTCGAATAAATGATCGAAACGTCGAAACCAGTTGAAATTTTAGTTTCTGAATTACTCGAACTGTACCAACTGAAAACGCGATAATGAAATCAAAATTGTTAATATTTTGCTACATATCATAATTGGTAACCAACTTATATGTCTTTGAATGGAACGAGAGCTAATTATCCGTTGAAGAGAAACCCAGGTAGCTCAACTTCTCCCCACGACCTACCTTAACATTTTCTTAATATCTCTTTTTACATGAACAAACATGAAAAAATCCATACAAGAATATTTCAATTCTATAGCCTCCTCATGTCACCGGATTTGACTCCTATAGACTTTTTTGGGGTCGCAGTGATTCAAATGTGAGTACTGAGACACCGGACAAAATTACAATGAATTTTACTCAAGGTGGATTTATGCAATAGTAATATCCACTTTCAATATAAAAAATAAACCTTCCATTCTCTATTGACCACTTCATGCCCCAACTTTTTCACTTCTACTTCAACTCCAGAAAAAACACCTTTTCGAGATGGAAATGTAATATGATTACTCAGAAAAAACACTTGGTGGAGAGAAGTAATCCCTAATTCTTTTTAATTTTTTTACTTTAAACAATTGTAAAAATTTTTTTTTGAAACCTGCAGTCATTACAACATTTTCACCTTTTAATAAAATGATTATTTATCAGTACTGTTTTTTATGACAGTATACGGATATATATGTATATATGTGACATATTTTTATATTTTATTTAATTTTAAGTGTTTTACTATTCTGTGTATTTTAGATTAGACATTATAGATATTTGAAATCAATGTGAATTGTTAAATGACTATGATAAAGGAATTACATATAAATCGTGAACCGCGAACCGGGATCCGCGCCACCATCAAACACCGAGATCCGGAAGAGCGCCATTTGACTAATTACTAAATCAGTTTCTTAATAGACGTCCCGACACGAACGGGACGGCCCCCCGGAGGATAGCGGCGTGCAATATCCCGCAGGAAGGGTTGTAATCAGCCGAAGATAACGTTCAGGCCTCGGTCCGCGTGTACCCGACTGAAGACTGAACGCCGGAGACAGAGAAAGAGAGCGCTACGGCGGTCGTTATTGTTCCAGCGTCCCTATTTTCATTTCCTGCTACAATAGTTCATTAAAAAGGTGTTTCGGAGGCTATTCGGGAGGCTATTAGGTGCCCTGATATTACTCCTCGGAGAGCAGTTCGCCAGCGGCATACGACGACAATGACGCTCCGTCGTAAATTGCCGCCGAGGAGATCCGGGATGCGAGAGAGACGGAGATAGGGGGAGGTGATGCGACTTTGGAAGCCGGGAAGTATTCGATTTGGGACGATGAGTCCTGTTGGAGAGACAGAGATGTTGATCATTTATTTTAAAAAACATTCGTTGAGTTGTAGATTGAGACATTGTGTTGTATTCACGAGTGATCAAAACTCAGCTAATTCGAATCAAGAGTCATAAGACTTCTTTATTGTGCACGATACTAGGAGAATTGCTTTCTATCAAAAATCTTCTGAAATTAAATAATTGAAAAATATTTGTGATTCACGAGGTAAGAGGTGGAAACGTGGCGTTTCTAAGTTTCATTGTTATTCAATTTTATAAAAAATTATGGAATCTATCACCGTAATTATTGATGATCAAAATAAATATACATTAAAAGATAACTCTTTCTCGTAATAATAATCATCAGTACAATTTAATAAGAAAAGACGAATGTTGGAATAATTTTCCAATATATTGACAAGTTCAGCACCGCTTGGAATATACAAACATACATTTTTGAGAAGTACATGTCAAGGTCAGTCTGCGTATATTGAAGATATGAAAATTTCACTCGATATAAATGGAAAAGGATTCCCAAGTTTTGATCCAGTATCTCATTCAAATCGTTAAAATCCATGGAAATATATACTTCATCGAGCAGGATTGTCACCCAAGTTTTTAATTTCAGTTTTTAAGTTCATTGGAAGTGGTCAGTGAGACAGAAAACCAAATTTTGATAATGTCGACGTTTCGGACTTTAATTTGATCATCCTCAGACACTAAAATTAATATGGAAAGAACAATGACATTGTGAATTCATGGTTGAAATCATTGGAGATATAAGTAAACAAAAACATATGAAATTTGAAATATTGCAAAGCTCACAGATATCACAGCATATGAACTCCTCATGCACTGAACTTACCAACAGACTGATTTTTTTATTGTATTTTAATGAAAGAAGTCCAATCTGTTGGTAGATTCAGTGTATGTGACCTCTGCAATATTTTGAATGCCGAATGTTTCTTTACTAATATTTCCAATGTTTTCAACCATAGGTTTTTTTCCATTTTTTTGAGTGTCCTGAAAATGAGCAAATAAAAGTTCGAAACGTCGATATTAACAAAATTTGATTTGCTATTATTCTATCATTTGTCCTTAAGCACAACAACATTAGTTATGCACGGGCCCTCGAATCTCCCGAGTCCGGCCCTGCCCCTGCGCCCCCGCAACGTGACCGTCGGCTGATAAGGCCGTTCCCTAGCTCGACGACGCCAATTTATCACCGGGTAGCATTAACCTGCACGCGGCGGCAACGAAAGAAGGCAAGACAATGTCGCCGAGCGGTAATGGCACGAAGCCGTGAAAAATGATGATGACGCGGCGCGCTCGAAACGCCGAAAACGAAATGTCCTCAGGCGGCAAAAAGCGGCGATCGAATCCCGAGCGAGTCGGGAAAGAAAGGATGGAGATTGTTCGAATGTATTTTTTTCGAGTGAACATTTAGTTTTTTGTGGTTGGCATCCCTGCGGTGTTGGTACTAGTGTCAATTCCCCACAATAAAGGGACAATCCAGAGACCTGTCAAATCGAAACCAATGTGGCGGCTGTTGGCATACATTGCATCTCTTTATTAGTGGCCATAATCACAAACAGTTCCATTGTGTTCTTTTCTATGCGTATTGGAGTGTCTTGTGAAACATGTAATTAATGAACGACCTAATCAGGTTTATTCTATCATCACTCTATCACATGACATTGAAGGGGTCCTTATGCTCAGTCATTATGCTCATTATTCTGCAGTATAGGCACATTCTTCTTCAACAGATTAAAATGTTTATAAAACTCCAAACTTTTATGAACCTTCATCTTCAGTTGGGAAAAAATCTCAATTTCATCTATACATGTTTCAATAAGCCCAATTCAAATGAAAGATTGAGATTTATTCTCAAGTATAGGTACCTATCACTATCATCTCTATTTTTTGACATTAATGTCTTCAGGTAATCACTCTCCATTTGAATACCACTCTTCAACCTCAGTTAAACTCCAAAATATAATGCTCAAAGAATATCAACAATCAACTATTTCACCACCAGCGCAGGACTACCCTTGGCAACACAGGACGTGACATACTTCATCAACGGCGAGAGTGCGACCTAGATTTAGTGTGCCAACGGTAGCCATTTTGTGTCACGTCCGATATCGGATTGCGTACAACTCTTTTATATGGAGTGAAAACACCAGTATATAGCCACCTTATTGACGACCTAACCAGGTTTATTCTATCATGACTCTATCACATGACAATGAAGGGGGTCCTTATGCACAGTCAGTATGCCCATTATTCTGCAGCATAGGATTCCACAGCTGGTTCTCGAACATTCTTCTTCAACAGAAAAATTAAACTCCCTTAACCTCCCTCCGGCCAAACCAACACAAGCCGAATCACTTTGTGGTTAAACTTTCTTTCAGATCAGAAAAGTCGTATCGGAAGAGTTCATTTGACTTAGAAACCTGCATATAAAAGTATTAAGAATAACTTCATTGTCAGTGTCTGTTCTTCTCCTAGTCATGCCAATTCAGTTTTATTAAACGCGCTCCGAAAGCAATCATTTATAGTGCACTGTTGAGAGAAAATCTTCCACAAGTAACAGTTGTTTTTCGTAATCAACAGTATTTCAACTCGGCAAAATCTCGGAAGGAAAATTCCCTGTTTTTCTATTGTTTCTTGAAAACAGCTCGACAACCGCAAGCGAGCACTCAAGCAAGCGGAACTGGCCGGCCACCCTCCTAGGCGGCCATTTCTTCAGCCGAACAGACTCTAATCACCCCTCTAAGACTCGTAAAGAGGCTGAAATGACCGGCCAGACGGTAAGGAGCGCAGTCATGGATTCGGTGGCAACGACTGGGAATCAAGAAGTGTAAAAACCCCTCAGAGTGCATCGAAGAGATAACTCTAAAAAATCCTTTTGTACGGTCGAAAGGGATTTTCTACTTGAATCATTTTTATTCGATCAATGTCTGATGGTTTCTGGCGATGTAAACATGTATGTCATCGAGCCGCTTTCGAAATTGTGATTTCAAACTTGGTACACTCCAAGATTCCGTTCCGGGGCCGTTATTCTTCATCTTCAACCGCTTCCAAGATTGTGGCTGAGCCGAACGTTTCGCTCATTAGAATAAATTAGTTATCATTCATATATATCAGATGCAATCTTTTCTTATATTGAATTTCAGAACCCAAGTAAAAGTCAATAATAATAAGTTTTGTTGCTTGAATTTTTTAATGTCTCTAAGTATCTTTCTTGAACCGAGGTTTTCATTTAAGTGCTTTTATACTATCAAACTAAACAATTAATCAAAACCGAAACATGTTTACGACTTAACATTCTCATCGATGATGATCCTTATATTCCTGAAAAGAAACTCCTGAACAAGAGAATTTCGACCACCAGGAACGATTTTAATCAAAAATGAGTTTGAAAATTGATTTAACAATGGAAAGTTGAAGAATTTTCAGCCGTCTTATCGTTAAGTCAGAAAGATATTGTGAGACAAGACAATCTGTCTCTATCAGTTCCATTGGTATTATTTTTCCACTCACTTTCACATAATAGGTTTCACATTTAACCAATTTGCTGAGTCAAAGACCTGTCGACTATATTATTACTTGCTTCTTTCGTTTGAGTTTGATTAAGGTTCACTTCTCGACCATAACGCATGTAAATTTCATTCCAGAAGGCTTCCTTCTTCAGTCTCCTATTTCTTCATCAATGTATCCATCATAGCTAATCAACAAGGGGTTCTTTTCGATGCTCTTTCATACTGACGTCTGATATACATTTGGTCACTCCTACATACATGACTGTAAATTGTTTTTCAATTGCCTCAAAAACTGTCGTGATGTTCTTTGATACTGGAGTCGAATGATCCCTCGATCACTCCTACGTACGTGACTCCTTCCCGCCTATTTGCACGTCTTTGACGACGCGTAGTACGCCTCGCCAAGCCGGCGTATCGTGGCGATCGAGAAGGAACTTTTCCGGAATGGGACCGGATTGATTAATCGCCGTAATTACCGATCAGCTTTCCTCGCTAATTAGATTCCGTCCCCCGGCAGCGCGCAAATGAGATTACGGCTGGAAATGGCGTTCGCCACATAGCTTGTGCGGGGCGCAGGCGTTAATTGTCATCGATTTTTATAATGCCATTATGTCGGTACACGATTTATCGCGTTAGTCGACGGCAACCTTCCGTGCTGAGGACGTTTGACAAGTGGTACGTGGGAGACGCACCAGAATCTCCAGTAAGAGGACGCAGATTTATAGTATATTCCCACTCCTGATCGTCTTAACGCTTCTGTAAAAAACTACAAGATTATAAGAGTGTAACTAAGATGCCTTAAAATCCTGGCATAGGGACTTATACCTGTAGTAGTTTGGGGTAGAATTAGCGACAAATGCCTACTGTGATAATAGGCATTAGGACCTCTTCCATCAAATCAATTCAGATGACGTTTACAACGAAAAGAGTTACAAATTTCCTGGGAGATGTATGAACACCGACCAGCAGACTATACTTTTACTTTTTGACGCTGACCGATCGACAGCCATATTATTTGTTCAGAATACCGGCCAAATTCCCCATTATTGTGTACCTTTCATTTAATTTTGTTTTTCATGAATGACATTAGATTTTGCATATTTTGTTGACTGCTTGAATCAAAGAGTGTAGTTTGTCGATCGATCGGTTGACTAACTGAACTTCCAAAGAATTTCCCATACTTATATACGTCTATATAGATATAATATTTTTCTCTACCTAAATTATGACTTATCGAAAGCTACAATTACAATATATACAAATAAAAAGCAACCTTATATATAATATGGCAGATACGTGTTGAGGAAAATATATCAATTTGCCCGAGAAACAGATAGCATAAGAAGTTAGCTCTTTCACGGGGAATAAATCTCAATGAATATATTTCGAAACAAACGACGAAGGTGTGGATCCAATCGAAAAATAACTCGAGGAATTACCTTTTGTCCATTTGAGAGGTAATATATAGATAATATAGATATACAGATGGATATATAAATAGATTAAGGTTTAACATTGTATTGTATTGAAAAATATTCAGTCTTTCATCTCTGGCAATTAGATGAATTCTTCGGAAGGTTATTTTATATTCTATAACTCTTTGATGAGAACGTTTTCGTGTTCCCTCATAACAGCGCCGATATCGAATATTTTCAGGCCTGTGAAGTAAATCTTCGACATTCGAGGTGTATTCAGGCTTTCATCAAAACACCCCCATCCAATTCCCGTGTTAGATTATTGGTATGCACGATCCGATTTCCGTAGAAATCGGACTCCACATCCAATAATCTCATCCCGCCCGATATCTGATAAATCCGGGACCCCTCCCGAATTTTTACTGCCGACTTATCCTTCCTGTCTAATTGCCTGCCAATTCCGCGGCTTCCGGCAAGGCGCTCCGGCCTGCTTACCGGCCATTCCCATGCGCGTCGCGACGCCTGGCGATCTTCGACGTGGTCAGCCCGACGTTTCGATGATTTGTCGCGGACGTGCCGTCGAAATTGGCGTCCCCGCTTGTGGGGCTGACCCCCTGGCGGGTAATTGCGTCGTTAGCGAGTGGTGCGGCCGACGACGGCATCTGGGCGTCCCGACGCCCTCGCCAGGGTCAGCGCGAACTCCATCGACGAGCGTCAGCTTGCGACCCCGCTCGCGTTTATGTGCCGAGAGATATTAAAGCCGGAATTTATTGCCGCCCCCGCCCATAAAGACACGGCTCGAGATCTACAATTACTGTTTCTTTATACGCGCGCCACATGTGCCAAGAAACACGGGCGGAACGCGGTGGTTTCGGTGGGGGGGTCGCGGTCGAGTGTTTTCTCAGTGTGTAACAAAGAACGTACACTGAGAAAACAGACACTATGTCTCATTTCACAAGCGGAACACCTGATGGATGTTACAAAATACACAACAAAAGAAATTTGAGAAGATTTATTACCATGAAGTCAACCAAACACATAAACTATTGAAAGTTATTTTTATTGAAACTTATTCAGAGTGGCATGGCAAATTAACAATATTAAATAACTACTATTCCATATAAGGGATGGAAAAATGATCAATCAATTGATGACTGACACATACATAAACTAACAAAACAGAAAATACAAAGAATTTCTTGTTCTTGCGTTCAAAACTATATCGGTGAAACATCAAGATCTCTGGAAGCGGAAGAGTCAACACAAGATGCACATCAATAACAGACTCATTGGTGGTTCTGAATTATCAGAAAACACTCTTACTGTTGATGGAGATTATACAGAGGAATGAAATGAAACCAAAATGATGGCAAGGAGAGTGAATGGAATCATAACCTTATTGATTTAGCAAATTTTCAGCCCTTCTATATTTGTACAGATTCCTTTTTTAATTCTGTTTATTTTTCGGATCGTGGTTGACAACCTAAAAAAGCAGTAATCACGAAGCAACTTTTTCTATTAGCCTCCAGATGATGAAAAATGTTTTGACGAAGACAGTTCGAACCTACTTCTGGAAAATCACATGATTAGATAAACGTACACTGGTACTAGTGTGTTATTTGATAGTTTTTTCGTTCAATATAACATTAATAATTACAGTCATAACTGTCATGTGTGGGATAAAATATATTAAGCTAATAGGTATAATAGTTTTTCCTTTGATGAAAAATATTGGTCCTTCGAGCCGGATGCTTTTTTTTATGCGATTTTCTGTGAAAAATCTCCAACTAGTGAGTTGACTTGCTCCCTTGATTTGATTCTGAGATATCCCAGTTCACAACATAACGAATTCCTCGCGGCATAGCTGATTTCAAGAAATTCCGTCTAGAAAACCTAACACACGTCGTCCTTCTCGCCCAATCGGAATGTTCCCACAGACCGAGCCTCGTTCGAAAGGTGCCATTAATTACGTGGCCGAAACGGCCGTAAGACAGCCGAACAATGACGTGGCCGATGTCGTTCTCTTCGATACAAATCGCACGTTCAAGATGCCGGCTCGGATGTGCCAGAAATTCTACGCTTTTTTTCGAATTTCCATCGGATTTTTTTCGCCCGCACCGAACATCACAATGGCTCAAGATAACACGGTATTGTGTCCAGTTGGGATTGAAGGAATGCGACTCTATGAAAGCGGACGGACAGGAATGTCTCGGACGATAAATGTCGAGGGAGCGAAACGCTTCAGAGACGAGATGCAGTTGTTATTGTCACGGCGCGGCGTGGTCGATGTCGCGAATAATTCGGCACCAATTATCGCCAACGGAATCAGAATTTTGAAAATCCGGCTCGAAGGACCATACTTTAATTTTATTCTATTATTCATTCACTTGTCAAAATGTGAGGTTTTTGTGATTTCAACCAATAGTAGCGGATTATTCTAGCGAATCATTCGGTTTTATACTGATAAAACTGCCTGTTCCTTGATAAAACGTTGTTTATCTTGGAACTGTCAAAACTATAAGGTTCACCGCGTCAATTCTATTGAATTGGCTTACATAGAAGGTTACAATGTAAATTATTCATGAATGAAAAGTTACCCAATTATTGATAGTCATTCCCTTTTCACTTTTTTAGCATTATAATAAGAAAAACGACACATTTCAATAAGCACTCCAATTTCTCACACGTAAATAGCTCAGAAACATAACCAAATATAGCACACATCGCAAATTGCAAACGACGACTTACGTTGTGGTCAAAATTTTAGCCGCTTTCAGACCGATTCTAATCACGGTGTCCTGAACTCAAAATAAGATGGCATACCATTATTTTTCGTTAAATTCTATTTGTTTTTTGTGGTTTTGTGAGACGAGACCGTTGTATGAAGATCTTCGTACAACGACATATCGAATCATTTTATGTTCCTTCTGGCGCGATTTTCAATTCATAAGAAATTTTCAGTTTTCACCCTCGTACAATGGGAGGTGTGGCGCCATCTCTTGGTTTCGTAAGAAAGCATTAGTAAGGTTTGCTTCAAAATATCATAATTTCTAGATATCTATATAATATGCACCTCGTGAGGATCATATCTCTTTTTTTGAATCATAGAAGGCCTACATCGTAGTTTGATATTTGAAATCGACTGCCGAATGCTCAACAATGTAATATCAACCAATGACTTGGAAGAGGCATCAAGTGTTTCTGCTGCCCAATCCATTTACAAAAATTTTGTATTCAATAATTGTATATTTTCGAGTAAATAAATTTCTTCTTTTCTCCTCATGTTAATGAAATACTAATGATTTGAATTGTTCTTCCTTTGATTTGTTCAATGAATAATTTCTCCAAATACAACTCGTTCTTCAAATTTAATGGAATGAATTTTCATTTTCAAAACACTCAAACTTTTTTCATTTTGACGCAGAAGCATCCAAAAAAACCGAATTCGTTTTCGTACTCTTGCCAAATAAAACAGTTTTCGTGAAAAAAAAATTATCGATAAAATTGGAAGGGCTCGTGGTATTACCTTTGATTAATCGAAATGAGCGATATTCCACAGGCGAGAATGCCTTCCTGGGTTGTCCAAAGGGCTTCGATATAATGAAAACAGCTCTACTTTCCCGACAAACAAACAAAACATTTTTGTTCACCTTCGTCTTATCGATAGCTACACCATCCGCAGTAAACTGCGTTTCGCTCCTAGCCTTCATCTTCTGTTGATGTCACAAATAATTCAGCACCAATTATCGCCAACGGAATCTGAATTTTGAAAATCCGGTTCGAAGGACCAAACTTTATATTTCGATCAAGCTATTATGTCCAGTTGAGAGTGAAACAATGCAATTGAGGGGATAGGGAAGTTTTCGAAGATATTATAATTGATTCAGTACCAATTGTACCTGAATTTAAAAATCCGGCTCGAAGGACCAACCTTTCATTTTATTCGATTTATCGAAACGAGCGATATTCCAGAGACGAGGATGCCTTCCTGGGTTGTACAAAAGGCCTCGATATAATGAAAACAGCTCTACTTTTCCAACAAACAAAAGAAACACATTTTTCTTCACCTTCGTCGTATCGATAGCTACACCATCCGCAGTAAACTGCGTTTCGCTCCTAGCTTTCATCTTCTGTTGATGTCACAAATAATTCAGCACCAATTATCGCCAACGGAATCTGAATTTTGAAAATCCGCTTCGAAGGGCCAAATTTTTACTATTCGAACACGCTATTTTGTCCATTTGAGAGTGAAACAATGCAATTGAGAGGATAGGAAAGTTTTCGAAGATATTATAATTGATTCAGTATCAATTGTGCCTGACTTTAAAAAATCCAGCTCGAAGGACCAACCTTTCATTTTATTCGATTTATCGAAACGAGTGATATTCCAGAGACGAGGATGCCTTCCTGGGTTGTACAAAAGGCCTCGATATAATGAAAACAGCTCTACTTTTCCAACAAACAGAAGAAACACATTTTCCTTCATCTTCGTCGTATCGATAGCTACACCATCCGCAGTAAACTGCCTTTCGCTCCTAGCCTTCATCTTCTGTTGATGTCACAAATAATTCAGCACCAATTATCGCCAACGGAATCTGAATTTTGAAAATCCGCTTCGAAGGACCAAACTTTTACTATTCGAACACGCTATTTTGTCCATTTGAGAGTGAAACAATGCAATTGAGAGGATAGGAAAGTTTTCGAAGATATTATAATTGATTCAGTATCAATTGTACCTGACTTTAAAAAATCCGGCTCGAAAGACCAAACTTACATTTTATTCGATTTATTGAAACGAGCGATTCCACAGACGAGGATGCCTTCCTGGGTTGTACAATGGGCCTCGATATAATGAAAACAGCTCCACTTTTCCGACAAACAAAAGAAACACGTCGTTCCGCCTCCCTCGTCGTATCGATAGCTACCCCATTCACGGCAAACTGCTTTTCGCGGTGTAGGTTTTTGTTGAGCGTAATGTCGTCGAGACCTTACCCTTTGTTAACCCGAATGAAGCAGATAGCTTTTCGAAAACACTCTTGGCGGAGTGCCGTACAATTCAAATTGCATCGGGGAGGGCGGTAATGGTTCTGCCGGCATAATGGATGGAATTGCATTAAAATGTGATCTGCATAGCTCGCTTACAGCTCCGTCCTCGCAAATGTAATTACCGAATCTTTCCGGTGCTTCCGGAAGAAGCTGCGGGGAGAGGAGCGGGAATGTCGCTTAATGGATCAGGTGGGTGTAGGCGCGCCTTTTTCTTGTCTCGGCAATTGGACGGGTTGGCTGAGTTTGTTGGGGTCGCTTCGGTCCTTCGATTTGAAGTGATATCGGATCTAGTAGCCGATGTTTTATAATGTGTCACTGGGATTTATCAAAATACTCACGGGTCATAATGGTAATATAGAGAAAAACTATTCGTTGAAAATCGTAGCTCGTCATAACGTACTTCATCATAGTGTAAAATATTTCAATATAAGTGGTTTCGAGAGAAAGGTAAGGTGAAAAGCATATCTCGTGAAATACATATCATATCATATCTTTCCTTTCTTCTTTGTCTGGGCAGGATAAGAACAAACATAGATATGACCTTTTTCTTTAATTGAAAAGCATCCAAGAAAGAAAAGCGTCCCTTTTTGATTTCGGATTCATTTCCAGCGATTCCAAAAAATCTAGCTAGTAGAATATGTTTGTTTTAAGAACTGGATGCTTTCGATCATTCACCACAAATTGATTGATGTCCAATCATCTTTCATTAAAATATTATTCCAATAAAAAACAGATATCTGCAGCGATAAACAGCAGGATCTTACGCTATAAGAATAAGACAACCGAAAATGTTCCCACTGATCCTTTTTCCATGGACTCCATGGCGATATTGCGGACATTTCCGAAGTCGCGTATGGGCCGTATTTCGATTATCCCGCTCCTTCGGGTTTTCAGCATCCCTCGCGCGTCGCACATAAACAAAATTACTAGGAATTTCGTAGGATCAATTTCCCCTATCCATTAGGGAGCAGAGCGAGACAGCCACTTCCCACGCGACTATTACGTACCATCCTCCCCGACCATGTTATTCATAAAATTGCGTCCGGGTTACGGGAAAACGGCAAAATCCATCTCGATGTTTTGTCCGAGATCATTCGCAATTTGTTCGGGAATCAACGCAATAGGTTGGCAAATTTGGATTATTATCTTCATTATCATTTGAAAAACTGCCTACTATTACAACAATCCAATTCATTTTATTGTGGTTATCATAGTCAAAACTAAATACTCTTCGAAAGTTATAATTTCGTGGTGGATGACGGTTTCTTGATAGTTTTTTGGGTTAGTGACCAGCTAAAATCTTGTTGTTGTTGACGTTTCAGAAAACTATTTTTTCATAACTGAACCGTGTTCATAACTCATTGCAAAACACTAATCATCTATTATATTCTATTTTTTGAAAAAAAAAGTCAAATGTGATACATGTGTCAAATCATTATTTGACGTTTTTTCAAAAAAATAGATGAGAAGTGTTTACGATAAGTTTTGAAAACGAAAACAGTTTTTTTTTCTGAAACGTCAACAAAGATTGTGTTATTTACGAAGAAGAAAAAATATGTGTTTCACCCCAAGAACCATTGATGAAGGCATTTTTCTCCATAATGTTTATCAGTGATCATCCACTAATGAACTAATAGTTCCATTTTTTTGTGTTCATTCCCATTGAAATTTCGATGGAGTATATCAATCGAATGAGTCACTGTACTGATATATGTCTAAACGAAGAAGATTGAAGATACTGAATACAGTTTTCGGTAGAGAAAGTACCTACAAGGTTAGTCCAATAATGTGAACGTTCTTCAACATTTCTTTCACTTGTATCATCTCTCTTCGGGATCAAATTACTGAGAACTTCATCAAAATATACTTTGGGGATTCTGGAACATAGATCTCACAATTCTTCCTCTGCATCCATTTCAATTATGACCATAGTCATAGTTTCATCGTGCTGTTTTTGTACAAATCTTCATATAGAAAATTCAGTATTTTGTGGCGAGATTAAAGTTTGAGGAAGTAATTTGGCTTTTCCTTCTCAGAATCAACGAACAGAAGACAATAGAAAACTTTATTGAATTCAATATTGAACGATACAATTTACTTAATGATGATGAATTGAAAAAGGGATAAACAAAAATTCGGTATTGGTGGGATTCGAATCATCGACCTACAATTTCAAAGGGCTTACACCTTAACGAACAAGGCCGTTTGTACCGTACAATTTCATTGAATTTTGGGTGTGAAGAGTAGATGTTAGTCCTTCAATTCCACCGAATATTTCCCTCATATATAAAATGTCCCATAAGAGCAATGCAATTATCTAACTAACAGTGGTAATTGCATTGTATCAAGTCACCATAACAACACATTTGAAACCGTATCGCTAGACGTCAGTAAACAAAACAAATAAATGTCAGATGGACTTCAAAAATAGAAAAACATTTTGCGTTTAGGTGAGTACTCCATACAATCTATAGAGGAAAGTATAAATGAACAAAAAATAACATTTCCTTGATAATTTCTCTATTCGTGAAATATTCCAGTGAATTACATTCGTGCATAAAAATGACCAGATAATTTTGCATTCAAACGTGATATCTTATACAAATTGCATTCGGTTATTTTTATATTTTGTAAACTCCCCACTTTCGCCAAAATATGAAAATAAACTCTTACAATTTTTAGATATCACGCTTCCTTGCAATATTATCGGTAATTTTTATGCACTCGTGCAATTATAACCGGAAACAACATCAGTTATTACAATTCAACCTCTAATCAATTTGACTAGAGAATATCAGATTTATTTATTCTTGAATAAAACAACTTCGATTTTGTGTTTCTAAATAGATAGATCAGAATTGTTATTTTCCTACAAGGTTGTCCCTGGTAACCAAGTATTTTGTTTTCTGTGATTGGTGGAATTCTTTCAGTAAACTATGAAGAAATGACCATGTTTACGGGTGGGAGTAATAAACAAATAGTATAACAACTGGCCAAAATCGATCTACTCATGATATCCACTTCTTAGACAAAACTTTCGGATCTTTGTGCAGTTCGGTGGACGTAGAGCATATAATACCTCAGTTCTAACCATTTGCTTTGCTGTTTATGGCAGAAAAAACTTGCAGAGGTTGTCTTCGGCCAATTTCCTCATAACTTTTTTCTGCAGAAACACGCATCTTTCCGATGCCCGCTCCCAGCGAATTTTATCTGGTCAGCAAATTCTCTCACGCCATATTTTTATCCTCTGCACACGCACGCATCCAATCCCGTAGGTTGTCGCGCCGAATTTCCGTAACGGCGGTTTTGACGAAATGTGACAGATCCGCTAACGCACCCCGTTTTTGTTTCAGGTTCATCAACGCGAGGCGGAGAATAGTGCAACCGATGATCGATCAGTCGAACAGAGCAGGTAAGTGCACTTTCCGGTAGGATTTCACGAGTACGAGCAACGTGACGCGTCATGTATATACGAGGGGCGGACGAAAAGTATATTTTTTCTCAGAGATTTTGTTGGGATTGAGATCGGTAAAGTCGACGAAAAACTATTGTTTTTTGGCGACGTTTCGGACTTCATTGAATTCATCGTCAGGGCTCTGTAACGATGGATTTCTCGTGTGAACATAAAAGTAACTATATAATACAATGAAACGTATTTTTTTTTTCATTTAAATTTACTTGCCACCATTGCTTATACATTCACGATGAACAAAAATGATTGAATATTCAAGGGGACTCACCAAAATTGTTGGTTTTTCATAGTTAAAATCCTTGAAATATTTATGAAAAACACAGGCATGTTAGATAAAACGAACGAAAGACAATAGCACATTTCGTTCCATTCACCTAACATGTCTGTGTATTTTATGAATATTTTAAGGATTATAACTCTGAAAAACCAACAATTTTGGTAGGTCCCTTGAATATTCGAAACCATTTTCGTTTATCGTGAATGTATAAGCAATTGTGGCAAGTGAATTTTGAAAATATCTACTTTTCATTGCATTGCATAATTACCTTTATTTACAACCATATGTAATTCTGTCATTACTAACGTCATTGAAAGTTGGGAAGTGTCATATTACACACCTCTACTTCCCACCCTCACTTCCCGCCCTCATTTCATCTATTCTACATTTTATCTGTCATTTATTGACTTTATCTGACATTTGTTCATACTGGTGACATTTGTATACCCCGTAGTCACGGTAACAATATAACTACTTGATCATTCTGAGAAAATCGCGTTGGTAATTTGTCGTTCAATGTGATATTTTAGATATGTTCAGAACAAAACAGAGATTTATTAATTTCAATCGAAATATGATGGTTGTAAATAAAATAGTATACAAACCTCGGTAGGAAGTTTCATTCCTCTCTCGAGATCATAGCTAACCTCGACGCAAAGCGTCGAGGTTAACTAACTGATCTCACGACAGGAATGAATCACTCCCCACCTCGGTGTGTAATATACTATTATGTTCACAAAATCCATTGTTACAGAACCCTGACGATTAATTCAATGAAATTCGAAACTTTGCAAAAAAACAATAGTTTTTCTTCGACTTTACTGATCCCAATCCCAACGAAATCTCTAGGAAAAACAAATTTTTGGATCACCAAACTCATCAGTTAATTCTCGAACAAAAAGTATACTGCTCAACTATAGAGTATCTACAAAACCAATTAGTGACGATCAGTCAGTCAACACTTTTCCATGCCAGAAAATCCGTTTTTGAATTCACGATTTCATATCCACTGCCACTTGATGAAAAGTAACAGTCTGAAATATATTTATTCAGAATATTGAAGACGAATATCATGTTAACAAGAAAACAAAGAAACTGCCTTTTATCTGTTCATATATTGTTGATAACGCAATAACAAAAACAGCAGTAAATGAAATTTACTGCTTTTTATGATGGAGATATCTGAAGTTACGTTTTTTTTACATTGAGATTCTAGTTACTGCTTCCTTGTGTTACAACTGTATGTTATAACTATCTTATGAACGCAAGATAGAAGGATCCAGCTCAGATTTGTAAATACTGTTCTAGTAACTTGTAACTTGATAGTAGTAACTTGATAGTTACTGCTTCCATGAAGTTTTTCAGGAAATTCTGTTATTGAAGGCAGTAAGTGTTTATTGCATTTTTCGTAGTTTACTGCCACTTCCATCGGAAATAGATGTAGAACCATAAAAATCAAACACAGCAAAATAATAATTATGATTGTTTTGTAGTTACTGCCTCTCTCCATAGTTGGGCTGTATAGTGATAAGATTTCATTCAATATTTATAATTTGGTCGTATACGGCTTCAGAGTATCTGGGATAGAACGTGTTTTGAAGCTTTTATGTACTGTATTCTCGTTTACATTTTTTCACACTTCTTGTTAGTACCTTATAAATCCATCTGGAAAATTGTTATCTTTTTCCAGCCTACATTGCTTCGGTATAATTGCCATTTTTATATTGTCTTAATTGGTTCATTGAAGTTCTTTCTCATAGTGTTTGTACCAGTTTTGTACCCTGTAGAATCATTTAACAAATTAGTACAAACCATTCTTCTTCTCTTAATCAATTTCCCATCTTGTAGGTTCTATAGTACGACAATTCTTCATTTCCTTTTTTTTTGCTGTATTGACTGACCAGATGTTTGTTATCTTCGTCAATCTCACTCCGGTCATTTTTTTCTATAGCACAATTAGTAGATCAACATTTTTTTCTCTTCGTAGAAACTTATTTCTTTCATTGTTGGATCACTCTTCCAAGTATAGTGATTGAATCTTCATATCAATCGTTTCTTCACTGCTCTTAAAATAGGATGTAGGTATTGTCAATATTTTGATGATATTTTTTTCAAATGATAAATCTCCAGGTACAGGTATATTAGTTTTTCCTCCTCCAAGATGTCTTATTGTTTACCCGTTGCAACATCTTTTGTATTTCCATTTGCCTGAAGTATACATATATTTCCTGGGTGTTATTATTCATTATAATGGATACCTGGGAGAAACTATTTTCTATAAATAATAACATAATTTAGATATCAATAAATAGTGCAGATATGTCGGCAGTCACTGTGTATGGGTTGTCCCATTTGAAAATTGTATTGTAATGGTTTTTATGTTTTCTACAGCTATATTTCCAGTCACTAATTTTTCCTGACTCCGGCTCTGCTCTCAATTTTCTGTTAATGGATTAAGTTTGTAAGTTCACTCAGTATACTCTGAATGCTGTATTATGTTATCCTTTCTGCAAGAGTCATTTTATTCGCTATGACATATCACAACGTCAAAGAATTATCGTCTATTTATTGCATATTACTCGTACTCTCAACATTACTACGACCTCCTTGTACCAGATGCACAGATCTACACCAGCGCCGAGCGCTTCTCGCGCCTCTCTTATCACGCTTTTTTCAAGAATCGTGATTTCCATTAAAGCTTAACGTTGTCGTGCATTTTTACGGAGATATGGGCCAATCCCAGTGCGGTAATCGGCTCGATATGAATTGTAAGTGGAAACTCTTGTATGATCGGTTATCTGTATTTTTATTTCGCCAAGAATGCCGATGTGGGTATGGAAAGGCGTTGGGTAAGGCATGGGTGGCTAGATGGAACGCGTTGGTTTTTATCCGGTTCGAAGGACCAGTACACGTCAGAGCGTGTAGTTTTATCAGCTACCAACATTAAGAGAAGGATGATGCTGTGCTTGAAGAGTCATTTTAATTAATGCTATCCTGATAACTGAATACAAACAACTATCAAAATTGAAGGCATCACTTTTAGTTTCGTTTCAACGAATTTTTCCAATTGTTGTTTGGGAACTTAAGTAACCTATTGTCTAAATTCCTTTTGAAAAACTTGGTCACGAAATCTATATCTTCAAATTTCTCTTCAGTATTCACTAAATGCAGATAATAGCAAACAATTTTCTCTCTTTTCCTTTCCTCGAAGCTATTTAGGATCACTAGTTTCAAAAGAGATTTTCTCGAATTTTTCATCCCCGATTCTATTCCCACAACATGTTTTCTAAACCCCATATTTTTCGTTTCAACAAAACCCAGAAATGACGGAAAACCAGCTCAATTCTCAATTTTGATAATCTCACAGTTTCATTGTAAAATTGCTGAACTATTGAATTACAACTTCGTTAGGTTCTTTCTAATTGAAGAATTATCGTTTTTTGTTTCGAACTCCACCAGTTATTAGAAATATCGCTTCTTATAATGGAGGGTCAAAGATACCTACTTTGAACTTATCACAAACAGTTATATTGTTCTTTCATCATTATGTTATAATGCTCAGATCATTTTGATAATAGTATTACTCCCGATCGCGAATCAATAATTTTCAATAACAATCCCCATAAAGGTTCATACCTCAGAGCTCCACCCTGCTCCAAAATATCTGTCTCGAAGGACCAACTGATCTACATCACCCGGTATGCGGACCCTTAGACAGAAATTGATAAGCACCAATGCTGAAATCATTTGATGAATGTTACTCACGGTCCAAAATCATTTATTTCCAAAAATATCCGAGATTCATCCTGTCCCGAACTATCCGCCTCGAAGGACCAATTGATCTACATCACCCGGTATGCGGACCCTCAGACAGAAATTGATAAGCACCAATGCTGAAATCATTTGATAAGTGTTTCACGGTCCAAAATCGTTTATTTCCGAAAACCTCCGAGATTCATCCCGTCCCCGAACTATGCGGCTCGAAGGACCAATCGCTCCACATCACCCGGTATGCGGGCCCTTAGACAGAAATTGATAAACTCCAATGTTGCAATCATTTGATTAGTGTTACTCACGGTCCGAAATCATCTATTCCCAAAAACCTGCGAGAATCATCCTGTCCAAGAACTATCCGGCTCGAAGGACCAATCGCTCCGCATCACCCGGTATGCGGACCCGTTCGATCTACGCTAGGCCGCCGAGAGTGCGGATTATTAATGGCTGTCGATGTTAGAGTGTTCTTTCGTACGCTATCGATTCCGGACTTTTCTGTTCCTGCTGGAGACAGGCGAAGAGAAATGGCGGCAGCCATTGACCCTCGCGGGCCGATCCATCACGCGAGGCACACAATCGGCCCGAGTGACAGCTCCACGGTCGGCTGGGGAGAGAAAGAGAGAGATCCCGATGAATACGGTCCGGGTTCGGTGCATAACTAGAAGAGAGTTTGTTACGTTTGCCGGAGTCGGTATCTGGAAAAAGGGTTTCGATGTACGTAAAAAATTACGTTCCAGCAATGTCGACGTTTCGGTCATTTATTTGGTCATCATCAGAAATCTCAAAAACTTTATGTAATATGAGTTGAACACATTCAAAAACTAGTGACGGTCGGAAAGAACACTTCCCAGTCTGGGTCTTATAGTCGCTCTATTCCAAAGAATATATATTGGTCAAGTCAGCTTGACCCCAGTATATATGAGATCTGCTCTGGTGCGAGGAGTTTATATATCAGCTTCAGTCCAAGAGCAGCGTGTTACACCACTAATAGTATTTTCTCCACACGCAGGTCCCAGTGGAGCCTACAGTCCGGACGGTACGATGGGCTACATGATGGATGGTCAACAGATGATGCACCGACCGCCAGGAGATCCAGCTTTTCACAATCAGTACGCACACTACCCTGAGTACTATGGACACCACCTATGAGGTGAGCTTTCACTCTCGATTACTTTGTTGAATTCTGAAATACATTAAAATAAAGAAGAACATTGTTTTATTATATCGGCCCAGTGCTTGAGGCCAAGAAATGAACCCTGGGGTACCCCAGAAAAACGAAAGGAATCGTCCGTGAAAGATATAACAACTGCCTACAGATCAGACGGAAACAGTACCGAAATTTGATTTGTTCTGAAGCAAAGCTAGCTCAAGTACAAGGTTCCAAAAGTACCAATAATTCCAAAATACTTATATTCAATTTCCACTTGGATTTTATAGATTTGAAATACAGCAACCTAATACTAGTAAGGTATTTTTTCTTGATTGTGGTTGACAATTTTCCTTACTGAGTTGTAATGGTTCGGACTTTCATTGTCTATATAATTAAATATACCTATTGAAACAAACCTTTTGCAAGAAAAAAATTATGAGAAATTTAAAAGAAATAAGGCAATCAAATCGAAATAAAAAGGTTTGTTCTAAGGATAAAAAATTAAAGGTTTCATTGATCAAAAAAAATATTGTGGCAAAAAATTGAAATATTTATATGAAATAGTAAAATAAAAAATGGAATGAATGGAAGTGATTGTGCTCTAAGAAGTACTTGATTATGATTTGAAGTAATTAACTATAATTGAATATTCATATTTATAAAAACGATCTTTTCTTCCCATGTGCTAGCCTGACAATTTTACCCTCATTCATTCCTGCACTCCACATCTGATGTCTATTAGTTATGAGACACTCTGTAAACACAAAATAACGGGCAAATCACATGAACAACCCTTTTGATGTTTACCGTAACCTATAAATCAGTGCGAATTTATGATAGCAGAAGTGTCAAACTGGAATGTAATAATAGGTAGTCATAAACGCCTCATTACACAAAACTACAAACATTGTTTAGTGCGGTAGGTTTCCTTCAGTAGTAAATCATAAACCCGTTTTTTTTATATTACAAATTGGATTTGCTATTTTGATCTCGCAGGTGTACGTTTGAGATCGGATTTGCATAATAGTAGAGAACATGCTGTCTTTAAATACTTTCTATTCGGTCATGTGGGATGGACAACAATTTATGTTCGAAAAAATCTTCAGTTAAATAATACGCACCTACATTACAATTACAGTGCAGTTGAATAAATTTCAGATCAACTCTCCTAAATCAATTTTATGCCAGCCAATTCAGAGAATAGAATACCGATTTAATATCAAAACTAGGTGACAAAGGAGTTGGTGCTATTTCCCCGCATCCGACTTACGATCCGATGGTCGTGGGTTCGATTCCCTAACAGGACAGACTTTTATTTTTTTGAGAAATTATCTCTGTCGTGTTGGGGAATGATTCTGCCACGTTTCATGGTTGACGGGTACGCGAATAACCATGCTGCTCCTGAGGTATAGCGTAGGGAGTTAGTAACAATTCTACTTTGACGTTTGATATATAATACCACAAATCAATACCACTATTTTGAATAGGATGATTTGCCTGGTTCAGAATTATATTACCTCAGTTATCAGCTGCCATAACTTACAACTCATCAAAATGAATATTATCCCAAATTTGATCAGATGAATATGAGAGCTTTTTTGTGCAGCAAATACTCTCATTGATCTGTGCCAGAGGAAAAAATGAACGCACTCTTGGAGAATTAGAGAATTAGAACAACTTTGCTGTAGACAAATTTTTTCTGTTTTTCCCGGCAGAAAATCAATGAAATCATCTTATTCAGGTATCATATTCATCAAAATGGAAATGTCCAAAAATATCAAATCAAAAAATTACATTATATGATTGTGATATAAAAATAGGTTGAAGCTTGAATTTCAAATCATTTTTGAAATAACAAATCGTTCACTCTAACAAATTTTTTGAATGTGTACAACATGTTTTGTTTTGTAATGAAAATGGCTAAAAAATTGTTTTGTTTCAGGTCCTCCGTTTAGTGTCACAACGACAATGGACATAGAAATATGCAACTCTTAAATGTGATTATTCTTTGTACAAAGTGTAAATGTAGTGCCCCAGTGTTTAGTAAAAACGGGAAGAACTTGTACAAAAAGTATTAGACTACTCGTGCTGACTGCTGTACATAGATAGTGGTGATGTGAGGTTTACCCCGGTAGTGGTTCTCACAAAGAATTAAATACTGCACCGACAGTTAAGCAAAATGGACAACCGCAGAAATCGTGTAAAGTCTTGTGGTCTCGTAGCTTAGGTTCCTCGATGTGTTACCTAAAACACCCCTCGTCCTAGTCCCGTTCAGCCAACTTCCCCCACCCCCACCCCTTCCCAAACTCCCAGTTGTCCTAAAACGATCAGCCGATCCTTCAAATCCATACACCCGTTTTCATCACTGAGATCCCCAGCCCAGATCCAGCCACTAATCGTTGACAAGTTGCTGGTTCACTACTCAGTCCGATATGCATTCTAGTTAATTGATAAAACATTGATTATCAGCTACAAATTTTTGAAATTTTAGTTATTTCATTGCTTCGATCCCCGATGGGTCTGGGCTGTTCAGATCTGAGCTGTCCATCATCACGTTTCTAAAAAAATCGAAAAGTACGACGCCGTACATAAAAAATAATACAAGGTTGTGCTGTTGTAAAATACTAGTTGTTATATCTGTTGTGATTTTTTTGCTAATTGAGAAACCTGGACTCTATCCCTTTAAGTCCCGATCATGATATACGATATACGTAACTACTCAACCTAGATTTCGAAAACTAACCCAGCGAGGATTTCAACTCGCGTGTCTAGGATAATATCAAATACACAAGTATACAGAATGTTGCAAAGTTATCTCAGGTGGTTTTTGGCTGCTAACCATACAGTTATATATCGTACCATTTAGATTAGAAGTCCCGACCATGGCGTACAGTCATTACGTAAATTATAGATAAATTTTATTCGATATTTCGTACCCAAAACCCCACGACGAGATGGTTAGAGAATTTCGAATTCGTGAAAACATAGAATGAACCATCATATACACAGAAATTCTCCCATTCATTCAACTTATTTTCTAAACGTGCGCACGTGGTTTTGTGGGTGTCGATTTTGTATGTTCAATTAACTTTAATTTCATTTTCGTGACTGTACCAATTTAATTTATCAGTCCACCTGTCAGATTATTTGATATTTATTCACTTGCCAGAAGAATCAGGAGTCATCTTCCGGTTTTCGCAACTCATTCAGGTTAACTTTGCAGGTTATGTTGTTAATGTTGTTATTTAACGGAAATTACGAATAACCTGAGGATGACTCCGAGGCGAGGCGAAACTATGGCTATCCGTCTTGACGCCATATACAGACGTATACGAACTTAGTGATGTTATGTAGGTTATTATTATTATTATCGGATACCAATGGCGATCTGACGTATAGCCAAGATACTCTCGCTGAAAGCTCGTCGAAAACTGTCAACTGTTTCTGCACCGGAAGCAATATAATCGTGCAATAAACCGTTTTGTGACAATTCAAAAATACTGTTTAAGGGGTTCGGGAGTTGTATTTGCGAGTAAGATTATTTAAGGTTTGCTTACGATTCAGGAAACAGTTGTTAGTTTTGAAGATTGAACTAATTAATCTCTTGAACATTTATATTCACGTATTTTTCGTTACCTTTGTTGAAGGTGTAGGAAAAGAGCGGGGGTATTGTTGTATACCATTTTGAACGAGACCCATTATAGTTTTTGATCTAATATACTGGAGTTATATTGTATATATTGTATTAAGTATATTTAACGCCTAAGCTACATTGTATACCGACGACGCCCCTCCAAATAGGGCCCCCGTCCCCCGCTCACCCCTACCCCCTGTTTTATTGTAAATATACCTCCGATTAAGAATGTTGGCTGTTCGTTTTGAGTGATTTCCATCATAAATCATCGCCTTATCCAATGTATACGAAAATTTGAAAAATCAATACAGATCAATGAGAGAATATCGTACCTCTGTGTTATAAGTATGAGAGGAATCTTTAATTGTGTTCTGCTTTTTAATGAAAGTATATATTAATATTATAAACGATTATGGGACGAGATACCTCCTAACTGATAATTTGGTAACGCCGTGTCCTCTGTATAGTGTTTTTTTGAAACGTGAGCATTAAATGCTACATCTTGTGTACTTATATAAACTGTGTTTTCAATTTCCATGTCCCAACCCTCATATCCCACTTCAATGCCAATTAGCCTTTTTCCAATGTATAGTATAATTTTTTCTTCTGAAGAAGGTAACCCTGCTGGCTAAACTTATTCTCTTTCATTAATTTATTTTATTTTGATACAACTGACAACGTTTTAATCAACATAATCCCGATGACCGATATCTCAAAGCGATATAACAATTTTTTGTCAATTGAAACGTAAAAAAAATGTGATGATCATCTTGATTCATCACATTACGAAATATTTTCCTACCTATAGGGCTTGTTGTGAGGGACTTGGTCATGAAACCAATAATTCAAAAATTGATTCTGGAGTCGTACAAATAAGAATAACATTCGACATTTGAATTATTCCTAGATTTTTTTTTAATAGTATTCTTCCATGCATATGAAGGTTTTGTGTTCTTATATAGCACCAGATTCTGAAATTCAACTGAAAAACAGAGACACAGAGAGACTCATGAGAGTGAATGAAAGAAAATTTCAGAAATAGGAGATAATATTAATAAATGGTAATGAAAAGTTTTGACGGTGCGTAAAAAGTCTTATATTAATTGGTCACTTATATTTCTCAGCCAAGTTTGAGATTTCGAATTCTATCACTACGAAGAAATCACTTAAGTTCATTTATGGTTGATTGAAAAAAGTCTGATAATGGAGTGAGGTACACCATCGAAAACATTTTTTAGGCACAAGTGCGAACATAAATTTTTTACATATGGACAGTCAATTCATTCTTCTCTTCAAGGAAAGCCATGCGTTTCAAAAAATAAACTGTTCAAAATCATCATTATATACTGACGTTGCAAATAATTCGAAAATGATATTACTTTCTATCACAAATCATTAAGGCCCGGTCTTTTCACCTCCAGATATCCTACAGATAAACTAACTGACGGTTAGAATATTCTTTTGTTTATCGTTAAGTGATAACAAAAGCATATTCTAACATTCAGTCAATCTATCCTTAGGATATCTGGAGGTGAAAAGACCGGGCCTAAGTGGGTGAAAAAGGCCATCTTCATGTGTAAAATTTGAATTTAAACAGTTCTTTCAAGAAATTTTCCGTAACGTGATAAAAAATTCATTTTTCAATCTGGTAGTTAGATCCATTCGTTTTAATTTATGTCTAGTATATGTGATGAAACAGGTGAGGTTTTTTTTCTATCTATTAGTTCGAATGTTTTTGATTGATGTCTAGGAGTTTTGATATTTTTTCATACTAGCCTCCAGCTCGTTTTCTCTGGAATATCATTGATTTTCAGAATCAATATATTTAGAAATTTGAAATATAGTGATATATCTTTTCGTATATTATAATCAGGTTCATATAAACAAGATATATTTGCAATGTTCAGAGACTACCACCAGAGTGAACCAAAGAATAGCAGAGACGATTTCATATGTTTTCAGCTTTCTAAGATAACATCGGTAACATCACCCTCGCAAAGAATTCTAAAGCAACGGTTCTGTGAAAAAGTGACCTCTGAGAGAGAGAGAGAGAGAGAAAGAAAGAGGTTCTATAGGTATTCAGGCTCACAACAAAAGAGAATGAAGACTGTTCTCATCGAGACAGCAGTGATGAAACAACGAAATGTTCAACGGTTGATGAGAGAGGAATTTAACTTGATTACATACTTATATGTAATACTGATTAGGTGGAGAAAATCTTAACTGAGAGAGAGATCAATTCATTTCTACAGAAAGAATTTTACATCCAGTTTGAGAAAAACGTCGTTAAAAAATATTAATGCTGACATGATTGTTACAAGAATGAAGAAAATTTAACAGAAAAATTTTAAAGAAGGACATCAAATACATATTTCAAAAAAATGTTGAGTTATGAATATAAAATTCAAAAACCTTGAATAGGAAAATTATGATCTAGCCTAACATTTTTACACGAAATCATTAGAAAAAAAGTTGCAGATTCAGTCGGTGACACTGAAGTCACATCTGGTGTCTTCAAATGACTGAAGAACAAAAATTTTCGAACAACTGTTATTTCTTCAGAATATTGTTATTTTGAAATGACAATATAAATTTGTTCGTGATGAAAAGTTCCTAGTGAATAAATGAAATTGAAAACAATGAGTGGTGATACAGTACAGACATAGATTAGACAGGTAAGTATGAAAATTATATGCTAAATGAATCACAAGAAATCAACCAATTTTCACCATTTAATTTTATTTACTACATCTGTGCACGTATGATATGAAACGTCAAACAATCTTTACGATCGTTATATGGACCTCAATGGATTTCCATATTTTCACTCCTGATTAATCCCTTATATTCTTCTAGTCTAGTGCAGACAGGTTTTTCAGAATGTTGAACTCTGACATCAAATCGATTTTTGCCCTTTTCAAATCTTCAAGTATTTCGTATATTCAAGTTGGCCGAAGTCATTTTTTCCATAACTGAAACCAACTAAAACAGTTTAACGATACAAATCTCACAATCTCAACAAAACCTGAATCTTCAATACGTCAAGCATTATGATGATTGTGAACACACGTATTGTCTTTATTTAGTACTCGGCATAGGAGTATTATTACAATATGTTCTTTTCTTGATATCTCGATTTGAACAAAATAACTTTCTGCCTTTTTAGAAGCAGCTATTACTCCAAACATCCTGAAAATTTTTAGATTTCGAAATTGTACATAAAAACCTCCTGCTTTACTTGACATTAGGGTTGAAAGTTGGTTTTTTGTCTTTTGGAACAAGCAACTCTTCTCTCATTCCTCAGTGTCTATAAACGTATACCATACATTTACTTGGACTTTACGATATCATACAGACCGTTTTTTCGGTATCATTCGAAATCTAAATCCTGACATACTCATTCTACCTTTTTATAACACCCCAACCCCCCAGAACAAACCTGAAACTTGGAAAATTTTGTTGAATATTTCCCTCATATATAAAAGGTCCCATAAGAGCAATGCAATTATCGAAAACTTACAGCGGTAATTACATTGTATCGAAAACTTAAAGCGGCAATTGCATTGTATCAAGTCACCATAACAACACATTTGAAACCGTATCGCTAGACGTCAGTAAACAACACAAATAAATGTCAGACAGACTTCAAAAATAGAAAAACATTTCTCGTTTAGGTGAGTACTTCATACAATCTATAGAGGAAATATAAATAACAAAAAATAAAATTTCCTTGAGAATTTCTTCATTCTAAATATTCCAAAATACATCTCAAGAAAATTTAATTTTGTATAAGCTGACTTTACTCCCGCCAAAATCACGTTTGTTACACAAAATGAAACTTTTTTTAATTGGTAGCAACAATAGCTAATCTTTTTGAACCATATTGATGATTTCTTAATATACGTGATAAATATTTTTTCCACAACTATCAATAAAAATTGATGCGTAAAACACGCCTTTTTAAGAATTAACAAATTTTATTTTTCATCATAATTTATTTTTTTAACTGTTTGAAAAAAATCGCACAAATCAATAAATCCCTTATATTTGAAGTACTTTCGAGCATAGAATAATGGTTTCACAATGTAGAGGGCTTAAACACCTTGGATTTCTCTTTCAAGTTTTTTTTTATATACAGATCCACACGAAAGGGAAGCTCTGTAATGTTCAAAGAACATCGCGCGAATCAAGGGACAGGAGATACGAATTAATATTCATTTTGAATTTTTGAAGGTTGTAAACCTCAGGAAAAAACTCTTTCGGCAAGGAGTTTCAAAGATCAGCTGTTCTATTGGAAAGAGATCCCTGAGCAAGAGAGGTTCTACAGGTCTCCAAATTCACAACGAGGGGGTGGGAATTCTGTACTCGTCGAGTCATCTGTGTAGATATTGCCAAGGGGGGGAAATGATAACAATTCAGAAGAGCACCGACCGTGAAAAAATCTATAGAAGAGAGACAAGTCTCCGACCCTTCTACGATGTTCGAATGAAGTGAGCGAGTCTGTGAGCGAAGAATCACCAACGCAACGTAGCAGAGCAGTTTTTATTGTGGTTTTTACATTCTTTGTAAAGAAAGAGCCCCAAATTATAGATTTGACAATCAATATTTATTGACAATTGCGCGTTTCCATGGTGATAAGAAATGAGGGAAACTTGATTGATTGATAGTTATTTACTGGCAAGGCTAAATCACCCTGAAATTTTATTTCAAAATCTTAAATAAAAATACAGTTATAGAACAAAACGTTATTTGTATTTCGTGCGAGAAATTTCGTGTGCAATTGCACATTCCAATTGATTTTTGACCTATCGGTCTGGGTCAAAATATACATTCTCATGTATCTTTGAAAATCACTCAATTTCACGCACTTGATACAAGAATAACTATTGTAGATTCCAGAACGATGTATTCTACAATCTACAAGATAATTTGACTCGAATGTTCTTTATTGATTCTTCAAGTAGGATTATTACATTTAGGGAATAACTGTGAAACAACCGAACTTTACATGCGCATTAATTTCCACGTAATCAAGTAACCCGTTCGTCTCTGTTGGTCCTCATTTCGACAATATAATCCAAAAGTATAATAATACCGGTTAAAAATGATATTCGTGAGGACGCTGCGTACCCTTGACGGCAACAAATTAAAACATTGTCGGCCATAAAGTTGAATTCACGACCGATAAAAACTGGAACGATTTTGATTTACATTTTATAGGCGGCTCCGATAAAGGAATCCCATTAAAAGGTATCATTTCATTGACTTTGAAATTAAATAATTATGCAAATACTGGCGGTCGATCGATTTCCAGCCATTAAAATCGAAAAGAAAACATAAAGAAGACAAATATATACGATTGCCAGGAATGGTGTACTACCACATGGTCGAGGGACATCCTTAATGGTAGCGTCTAAGATCCCAGGTGTTGAAATCGCCGAACTTTCATTGCATTTGTATTCCTCAAGGAGAAGAAATCAATTTATTGTTGAGTATGTCTTCTCAAGAAGAACTTGGTTAGCGAAACGCTCGGAGTATTTATCATTTACAGAATTAAATAAAAAATCTCCAACGAAAGCCATACGTTGGACAATATCAAATGAAATCAAAGTCAAATATACTTCATTTTCTGAAGAACGTAGTCCTCATTGACAAAGTCTTTTACAATAAAAAACAAGAAAACAATGATCATTATTAAATATCTGTTGATATGACTGTCTGTAAAAAAAAATAATAATAATCATAATTAGAATACAATAAAATACAAATATAAAACACATAGAGAATAATAAAATCATTATAGACAACAACGTGTAAGTATAAAACACAAGTTAAATATAAATAATTAATAAATATCACTTAAACACATCAAATTGAGCAATAATGTATTACTAGGACTATAAGACAAGGTCGAACTCCACAACATTTACGTTCTGACAATAGAATTCATCTAATGAATAGAAACCATTCGTTAGTAGAAGATTTTTTACAGACTGTTTGAATTGTTTTCAATTTTTTAAAATTTCAATCTCGTTCAGCAGGTGAATGAATAATTTTCTACCATTATAAAATATGGAATTTTTTATTTGTGTCGAATTTGGAATTGGTTATGTTATATTTAGTGTTTGTCTAGTGTTATATCAAGACATCTTATGTATTCCGTTTTTTTATTTGCTATGCATGAGACATAGTGCTTCTAAAATAAAAATACAACGTAGTGGTAGAATTTTCTGTTTTATAAAGAGTGGCTTGCAAAAATCCCGGAATTTAGCTTTACACATATACCTACCTTATTCCTCGTTTCTGCAAGACAAAAATCATATTGAAAAAATATTGATTACATTTTCCCCAAAAACAGATTCCATATCTCAGGTGTGAGTCGATTAAAGCATAATATACACTTCTTGCCATTTCTTCACCAAGTTTCCATGAAATGGTTCTTACTGCGAAGCATCTTGATGCCAATTTTCTTCTGAGTTTTTCACAATGTGACTTTCAAATTTCAATTTATCATCAATACGTAAACCCAGAAATTTCGTTTCTAACTTATAACTAATTACTTGGTTTCCTTTATGGAGTTCTTGTAGATTACATTTATTGCAAAGTAAGGGACGTTTAGTATTTGAATTGTTGTCATTTGACAAGATAGGCTTATTAGCATCACACCAATCTTTGCACTCTTACTTACATCGTTCTCAATCATCTGATGCAGTTGTGAGTAATTTTTATCATGCCAAAGAATTGTGGTGTCATCTGCAAATTGAGTGAACTTTCCGAAAATATTAACTGATAAAAACCAGTTTTAGGGTGATTGCTCTCTGGTCAAGGTTTCAACATTTATATCAAACGTTTCAATTTCCCTGATCATTCGTTATCTTCACTAAAATGATCATGTTCCTATACAATCCAAATTCCATGGAATGTACTTTCTGGATTTTCTCCCCTCTGGGAATGAAAGACGGCAGCTTTGATTTCCAATACTACCTGTTCACAGGGCAAATTTGTATTTGTTATCAGTTACCTTTCGTATTTTTTGTGGATTTGAATATTAATTCGTGTAAAATTCAATTTAAAGATGGCATACACTTCTCCTTGGAGACGTATCCAAAACTAGTTCCCCTCCTTCTTCAAGCCTTTTAAAAAAATTCTTATGGGAATCGAGTTTTTGGTGAGTAGAATCAAAATATGACATGGTTGCTGATTCGAAACTTGTGAGATAGTAATAAATGCGATATTCCCGCTTTTCATACTTACCAGAAGTTCATCGACATACGATATGTGCAGTAACGAAGGAGAGTACCTGGGTTCTATAATATATACTACTAGCTGACCCGTGCCCCCTTCGTTGGGGGTAAATCATTTTTGTGATGCTATTATATTGTGTAGTTCTTAGTACTTTGTTTTATTGGGTTCATAACAGCTCTGAGTTCTAGGCGGACTCGGAAGAACTTTTGAAAGAAGTCGAAAATGTTGAATCCTGTTTTATCCGATAGACAATGAAGTTCAATAGAATATGAAACATGTCTTCCATCAAATCTGTTGGAGAATATTTTTGCAAACTCTGAAGTGAATTGAAGTACGTTGTCCCATACAAACTATGATCCCGTTTTTCACCCCCTTAGGCTTGGATTCTGGAAAAACTTTCAAAATCGGATGCCTACATCATATAAAGGATACACCCTCTAAGTTTCAGACCACTACGATCAGTGGCATAGGCCGTGCGTTGATTAACCCCGAAAATAACTTTCTAGTCCGTTAGACGATTTATTTTAATAAAATACGAAACACTACTTCCATCTTTTCTTTTGAATAATTTTTAATGCAAAATTTGAAATAGATTGGACCTATGAATCACGTTGTCCCATATAAACTTTGAACCCGTATTTCACCCTCTTAGAAGTGGAATTTCTGGAAAATATTTCTTATCGGATACCTACGTCACACAAAGAAGACACCCTCCAAGTTTCAGAACTATACAATCAGTGGTTTAGGCTGTGCCTTGATTAACCCCTAAAATAATTTTCTACTCCTTTTCAACTCCGTTAGACGATGAATTTCAATAAAATACGAAACATGTCTTCCATCAATTCTGTGAAAGAATTTCAATGTAAAATTTGAAGTAGATTAGACCAAGGCATCACGTTGTTCACCAGTAAAGGCGCGGCAAATTTTAAGAATCTAAGATTGGTAACACTAAGCATATATCAGGATTAAACTTTAATAATAAAAATAAATGTTTATTTTTCTGAAAAAAAAATTAGATTTTTAATCGAAGTACAGTTGAAAACACTATAATTGATCAGTTATCGAGCGTGATGAAAAATGATTAAATTATTAAAATGGCCATAAAAAATAGAGGTTGGTGATAAAAAAGTGAAAATTTAGGGTTGTATGTATTTTTAATGCCACATTATAAAAAATAAAAACAAAAAATTCCGTCAAAAAATCAAAGAAACTAATTTGAGGGTAAACAACTCTTATCATTTAGGGGTATGGAAAATAGATAGTAGCCGATTCTCAGACCTACTGAATACGCATATAAAATTTGGTAAAAATCGGTAAAGCCGTTTCGGAGGAGTACGGTAACTAACCTAACATTGTGACATGGAAATTTTATATATTAGAAGATTATAGAATATAGATGAGTAACTCCTCATTTTAACACAACTTCCTCAAGCACCTCATCTTAGGAAACAAATAACGCGCTTCCAAAAACTGTAATGTAAGTTTTTTCGCTCATTATCAATGCCATTGAGACATTACAGCTGAAAACAGATTATATAAGAGTTCACAGCTTTTCTTCCTTTCATTTTCACGGGAGACAAAACCAAAAAAAATTAATTTCATGACACTTCACCTCTTCAAAAAACATTCGAACAGTGTCTAATCCAAAACTCCTTCGATAATATACGATCTGAAATTTTCCTTCGGAATTAATACCCGAGCGAAAAACTCTTTCCTACGTCCCTGACAGAGAGAAAATCTTTCGGGCGGCTTTCCCCGTCCCTTTCGAATCAGATAAAACCTTCGATATTTCATCGGATGCGCGCTAATGGCCTTTTCTAAATGAAATTAACATATCGTCATCGCCGAACGGGGTTCCGCAGAGGGGCGTGGGGGGAGGGGAAGGGGCAGCGGGGGCCGGCTTTTCACTCCGGCCATTCATCTCCGGTTTTCGACCATTAGCCGCTATCGCTTAGCCTTGCGTAATGGTCCGTACTTTGAGCGATGCCCGAGCGGTCCGAAAGCGACCCCCGACCTGTCCCCCCCGACCCCCGTCGTCCGGCGAGGGATCAAAAACTTATTTCGCGCATTGCTCCTACCTTTACTTAAATGCGGTGGGCAGCAGAAGGGGGGAACCCATGTAGCACGAACATATTGGACCGATATTGGTTCAATGTTAACCTCATATTGTAAATTTCATATTGGTCATAAAAAAATGTGAAAATTCGGCGATATTGGTCAATATTCGGGAACAATGTGGGGATATATCGTTTTGACTATATATTGGTTCAAATAAGGTGCCTATATACTGGTGCTTTCAGTGTTGTGATATTGTTTCAGACAAACATGTAGACAGGGTGTAGTTGTTCAAAATTACGCCTCAAGGGCGCGCTTGTGGTTAAAATTCCTAAAAATTTGCGAGATCACTCGATCCATGGAACACGTTGTTGCCAATACAGATCACTTTTGGTTAGAACAGAGAATAGAACGCGAGATCAATCTGACGTTTGATGAAAACAAACTTCATCTTCAATGACCTACCTCCAAGCATAACCTCACGTTCTAGTTTATTCAATAACCATTCAAAAATTTCGAAGTGATCATAAAAAAACACAAGAGAAGTTTGCTGGCAACAACATTCTAGAGTGTGCACGCGTTCTGAATATTCTATAAATGCAGTGATATGTGTTTTAGATATTTTCAGTTCAACTCAGAATATTATAAAAATAATAATGATTCCACTCACCAGAAAAAATGGCATTTTGTCACTTCACATTTCCATAAAATTCGATCACAATTCTCACTCCTATTCGCTCACACGCATTAACGTGAATAATATTCGGCTGAATTGTAATACTACTTCTAAACCGAGCTTTTGAATTGAGATCACAATATTATATTGCTCAAATGGAAAAACCAACAATCAACTTATTTTTTCAGCTCATAGACCAGAATTCGCAACGACATAGCCACTTGTCAACACAGGACGTGCACAGGATTGTCATCTCAACTGCGAGAGTGACGATACCTGGCGAATTTTTTGAGTTATTACTACGATCTACGTCATCAATTCTTGATCAAGTAGGCCAGATCGGTTGTCTGATGTGCTGACAATCTTTTAGATGGAGTGAAAACACCAGTATATAGCCACCTTAGGTTCAATATTGTAAATAATATATCGACAAGAAACATATATTCGATTAATGTCACTCAAAAATTATTAGTTTGAATATCTTAATATATATAAATCTCGTGTCACAATGTTTGTCCTCAATGGACTCCGAAACCACTTAACCGATTATAATAAAATTCGCACACCATGTGCAGTTCGATCCAACTTGAGAGATAGGATAGTTTAAATCTCGAATTATAGTCGCAATTTTGATTTATTGCTAATTATTTGTCTGTTATTATTTGACAGTCACAATTATCTGTTAACTCCAAATGATTCTAACAGATGTCGATACCTTTCGACTGGGTTGAGTAAGTAATCAATAGATGGCGCTGCTGAGCCCATCAGTTGGCAGAACAAATTGAATCAAGATGTCGATACCTTTCGACTGGGTTGAGTAAGTAATCAATAGATGGCGCTGCTGAGCCCATCAGTTGGCAGAACAAATTGAATCAAGAAATCCAGCTCAAAGAATCAGGACAGCAGAAGGTCATGCACAACCACAAATGGTTTAGATTTGGAAAATCCATGTTTTTCTCATGGGCAACTATATGTTGTGTGTTCACGTGTTGGGAAACCGTCGAATCTATTTGTGTTAGCTAAAGACAGGTTAACCAAAAACATTTTGCACCGATTGGTGTTAAATTAAATTGAAATTGATAGTATTTATAAGTCAAAAAAATAGATATTAATGTTTAAAAGTTTAAGACTGTCTGCCTTGCCTACCTCATTCATGAGTTTAAGCGTCACATGTTATTTACTGTATTATACTGTAATATACTTATATTTGTTATAAAATTAAATGGAAATAATAAATCTGATAAATTTTTATTTTGTACCTATTGATTTCTGCTTAATATCAAGTGTAAGAAATTTTAATTAATTGTGTTCAACGTACTTCCCCTTCAAATCTCAATCCAGTGAATTTGTATACCAACATCAACATTTTCGTCTTTGTTCGTTAATAATTTCATTGTACTAAAGGGTTATAGTAGTAGAAAGTCACATAAGGAGATCACTATATTTTTTTACAAATACCATCTGTGTGAAAAAGCATAGTGGACTCCGTGACTGATGTTCTCTTGTTGTTCCTCTTAGATTGTTTACTATAATGTAATATAACAAAAACTTTAGCCACAGCAACGCGTGGCCGGGTCAGCTAGTATATTATAAATTCCTTTTTTACCATGGGGAATTCATTCATTCACATGTACATGTGCATGTACTTATTTTAAAAAGGAGTTGGGTGGTACAGATGTGGTGACCTCAAGTTATGTTCAAGACAACAAAAAAATGTTAGATACTTCAGTTATAATGGAAATATATTATAAAAAACACTGCAAGAACATTGTCTCATGTGACGGCGGTTTGGAATATGAAACTGGACGTAATTTTCTGGTAATTCTTGAAATTCACCACATATCGGTACTTCAAAATTTCCACTTTTTTTAAGAATGATTCATCATATATATTGCATTACCAATATTGATATCTGTTCGAATACACTAAGTGATCACTCTCAAAATCCCAATACACCTCTTAGGTTGTTATTCGAAGATGACGATTTGAATATTTCCATTGTACTTTGAAAACAATATTCAAGCTATATCAGATTCTATATTGTAGTATTATGTCAATATGCCACCTAATTCGATGAATCAACATTATAATCGAATGTTGAATATATATATATAGGAATTCCGATGTTGAAAATAGGATATATAAAAAATATGCAGACAATATTATATAGAAAAGCAATTCCGATTCTCCCATATCTATAGTAAGAAAATTAATGTATATCATATGCATTTATAGATCGCCAATTGGTGATATAAATGTGTTTTTGACCAGGCTAGAACAGCTTCTGAATGAATTATCCGTAAAAACTTCAATTGTCTTAACTGGAGATTTCAATATAGATTATGACGAGTCCTCTGTCAATACTCTGCTGCTAAAAGATTTATTGTTATCTTTTGACATGGTCATGCACGTTCAAAATCCAACTTTTCACTCTTCAGTCTTTTCACTCTGCTACTAATATTGACTATCTTTGTGGCAATATGCACGAAAAATGCAGTTCCTACCTTGTTATGAGTGCCGGTTAATCTGATCACACCATGACATAATGATTTCATTCTGATTATAGCCAAATCAGCCCCTCGATACCCTTAATGTCACTGCCAAATTTTAAGGAAAACGGCGGTTTTTGTTTGACACCTTATATCTTCAAAACGAAGCATTACCAGACCTATGATTATATGAACTTTTTGTTCAAGAATCACTCGAAGAATCACCTTTGAATTTGGCAACGTACTTTAATGAACACCCTATATACGAGCTCGAACAGCTCTGCCTCTCCACACAGAAATGTTCATAAACTCCACAAACAATGCTGTGCAATAGTGGATTTTTCGGCGTTTTCGAAAATGAACGTGAAAAAAACTTGAGAAGTTCTTTGTGGAAATTCAAGCAATCTAGGAGATGAAGTGATGTGATGTGAACAGTGCAAAAATTAGCATGTGAAAGTATCAAAAAAACAATCTAAGCCGGGCGATGATGGTCTGCAAAGAGTACCTGGGTCAAACAAGACGACATTTCAAAACTCGTATCAAGGAGCACATGCTACAAATAAAAACTGTAGTGCTACCAACAAACTGTCATCGGAAGATTGAGTAATTCTCGAATAAAAATAAAGTCTGGAAATAACCGAGTTGGATATTTCCTCAGCTACAAGTCATAAAAAGAATAAAGGCCCTTCAAATTCTCATTCAACCCCTACCGTCTCGCCCTCGTTTCATCCTACTTGTAATCGCATTTTTTGATGGATAATAAATAGCATGGAATAGTAATAAGCCAGGCGATGATGGACATGCAAAGAGTACCTGGGTCAATCAAGACGACGTTCCAAAACTCGTATTAAGGAGCACGTGATACAAATGAAAACTGTAGTGCTACTAACGAACTGTCATCGGAAGATTGAGACATTCCCTAATAAAAAAATGGTCTGGAAGTAACCACCTTGGATATATCCTCAGCTACAAGTCATAAAAAAAATAAAGGCACTTCAAATTCTCATTCAACCACCTAGCGTCTCGCCCTCGTGTGACCCCACTTATAATCGCATTTTTTGATGGATAATTTGCAATAGCATGAAATAGTAAAAAGCCGGGCGATGATGGACCTGCAAAGAGAACCTGGGTCAAACAAGACGACGTTTCAAAACTGGTATTAAAGAGCACATGATACGAATGAAAACTGTAGTGCCACCAATGAACTGTCATCCAAATAACCACCTTGGATATTTCCTCAGCTACAAGTCACCCCGCTTGTTATCGCATTTTTTTATGGATAATTTGCAATAGCTGAAATAGTGATAAGCCGGGCGATGATGGACCTGCAAAGAGTACCTGGGTCAAACAAGACGACGTTTTAAAACTCGTATTAAAGAGCACATGATACAAATGAAAGCTGTTAGTGCTACTAACGATCTGTCATCGGAAGATTGAGACATCCCCGAATAAAAATATAGTCTGGAAATAACCACCTTGGATATTTCCTTAGCTTCAAGTCATAAAAAGAATAAAGGCCCTTCAAATTCTCATTCAACCACCTACCGTCTCGCCCTCGTTTCACCCTACTTGTTATCGCATTTTTTTATGGATAATTTGCAGTACCATGAAATAGTAATAAGCCTGGCGATGATGGCCTGGGTCAATCAAGACGACGTTCCAAAACTCGTATTAAAGAGCACATTATACAAATGAAAACTGTTAGTGCTACTAACGAACTGTCATCGGAAGATTGGGACATCTCCGAATAAAAATATAGTCTGGGAATAACCACCTTGGATATTTCCTTAGCTACAAGTCGTAAAAAGAATAAAGGCACTTCAAATTCTCATTCAACCACCTAGCGTCTCGCCCTCGTTTCACCCCGCTTGTAATCGCATTTTTTGATGGATAATTTGCAATAGCATGAAATAGTAATAAGCCGGGCGATGATGGACCTGCAAAGCGCCTCTGGAACGAGCACAGTGTCACTGAAAAGATGAAAAGTAACTGCTTATCACGCGGAGAATGGAAGAATTCTAATCCGACGCTTCGGAATCATTTGCCAACCCCTCGCGTTATGGTTATGAGGTGCTTCGAATAACTCGCGAGTTATTATAATTTTGTTTTACATTTTCGAGGTGGGCTGTTTTCATATGCATTGCCTGTGGAGTGTGGAGCGACGGAAGATGTAATCTTGCATAAGGTTGGAAATTGATGGAAAATGGGGTCTTTTTCGGGTTATACCGGTGATCTTATCACATTTTACGATCTTATGACGTCGACTGTTCAATTATTTACTGCAGATAAGGCTAAATTGAATGTTAAACTAGATATCGCACATTAAAATATTAGACCCCGTTAATCCGTTTGAAGCTAGTTCAAGCCCATTATGAAACCTACATTGACTCAAACATCTCAACCAAGTATATGATACAAGCACACATAACTCGTAACATTCCTCATTAGGAAAGTTAGTAATAGTCATCCCAAAATAACCCCAGTACGATAGAGAACTTGAACAGATTTTGGAAAAATTCAATATGAAGATAAATGAGGAAACAGAAAAGTTGGAAATTTACAAAATCAGTTTTCAATATTGCAACAATAAATACATTGGCCAGAGCCGGCGAGCTATTAAAATCCGTTTCAAGGAGCATTTTGCACACATGAGATACGGCAGGGTAGAAAAGTCGCCTTACATTAAGTGCTCATCTCTTTCACCTCGCTGTATAGTTTATTGATAAGAAATTATCCATAATGATCAGTAATAACAGACGAAGTAAAATATATAAATATGTAACCCAAATCTCCAGATTCAGTATCAGTTTTCTTTTCCTGAAGATGCTAAACATGTTAGCGAAACGGGCGTAAAATGCAAATAATATCACTTTAGTGTTAGTGGAAGTTGATCTCCAGAAAAAGTTTCAACTTTTACACCGAAGGTTTAAATCTCATCGTTTAAATACAAGAGTGATTTCAAATACCGATTTGTTTATATTTCTGAACAGAAACAAAACAGTCTCCATCAGAATGGAAATAAAGGGGAGCAGAAAGAATTCAGAAAAAATCTTTGGACGGTGTAAAGGTGAAAATCTCTTTGTTTCGCATGATGAATGATTCTCTTTCAATGAAGATTGAGTGTTCATGACATTCTAAGACAACCTGTCACATTTGATTTCATCTTCTCGTTACAGAAGTTGGAAAACATTCATCTCGAATTTCGGAATTACGATCAGCAATACTTTTTCATAGGAAAACTGTGTGAGATCGATTGCTAAATGCTCCTCAAATGCTTGGTTTTCCATTCAATGCTCCTGACCTATATGAAAACTGGAACTTCCGATTGAACCGCGTCTGGAATCGTTCTTCTGTCGACGTTTCGACTCCCACTTTGGAGCCATTCTCAAGACTTTTTCGCAATTCGGTGCCAGGGTCTAAGTCACCCCCACCCCCAGCTCTCATCTTGACAAAGTGAAGACTGTGGTTTTGTAAATAGAGAAAATGAATTCCAATCATGGCTATATCAGAATACGAAGTTGTTGAAACTGTCGGACCATATGCAGGTCTGGTTTGAAAAGGATCAATTGATGGATTTGTTCGATGGGATAGTAATGGTTTCCAGGAATTGGGAAGCCTTTGTGAGTCGTTTCGTTTGTTGGGGCATTGAGGGCGTTCTTCGATTTCTGTTGCTTCGCGAATTATTCTGGAGTGGAGTGTTTTGCTGTGGCAATGGTCTTCGTGTTGTTGAAGTCAATTTTGTGTCCGGTTTCCTAGTGATGTGTGAAGAGAGTCTAGGTCATGTCCGAATTACGTACTGCTAGTTCGTGCTCGTAGGACCTGTTTGATACTCGTTGGTTCGTCTGTCCTATATATATTCTCGGGCAGTCGTGACAAGGAATTTTACATTTTCCTTGTGATTCGTTGGGTATTATATCATCACTTTATAAAGATGAGAGCTTGGGATTAAGGAGATTTAGACCTCGGCACCAAGTCGAGATGAAGTTTTGAGAATGGTTCCAAGGTGGGGGTCGAAACGTCGACAGAAGAATGATTCCAGGCGCGGTTCAACCAGAAGTTCCAGTAATCACTTATCCGAGCACATATAATAAGAGAGTCGTGTTAGTTAGAGTTAGACTATAACTCAAGAGTCAAGAACGGCTGAACCGATTTGGCTGAAAATTGGTGGGTTTTTTACCCCTCTGAAGTAGGCACAACTCAGCTAGTGATTCATATTGCAATAATCCAGACTGCTTTGTAACACTGTTCCCAACACTGAAAACACCTACTTCCCAGACAAATATCACGATGGGCATTGATTTAAATCCGACAGGTACCAGTGCAGGGCTCTACACAAAAAAAAATCTCCTTATACCTATGGTGATAGAAATGGCGAAACTCACTTTCAATTATTGGGACAGGAACACATACAGACCGACTTCTGGCTCCCTGGCCTCATCCTGTCAGTGGAAGATAGTTGATACTAACATTTCGAAAGTCGTTGGTTTCCCGTGATTGAAAATTAATCCAGCACCCAGATCAAACCTCGAGGAACTGTAAAGCTGACAACGACCAAAAAGCTGTCATCGCGCCATCCGCCGATAGACGAAGTAACCAAAAGCAAACCAAGTAAAAGAAAAGGCTAGCATCTTCAGGGGAAAAACTTTGATGCTAAACGTAAAAACTAGGATTAGTTACTTATACACCTACATTCTAATCAGTTTCTCAACATATCAAGTTAAAAGGCCGGCTAAAAGGAATAGGCCCTTTGTCACTACTCGTACTATTTTTACATTTCGCTATTTCTAGACTTCCGGATGCATCAAGTAGCCTTGTGTCATGCACATTCCCAATCAGAATACTTTCATCAATTCAATGATTATTGTCCAGAAAATGGATAAAAAAAGACATTGTAGCCTTTTCAAGGTGTAAAATACTGTAGAACATTATTTTGATCTATCTCGAAGGGTTCAGTTAGCGTTTGCAATGCAAAAAAATGTGTTTATTCACGATATCATAGTGGTAACCTCCAAAATTATCACTGTTTCTCTAGATATGAACCTTCCTATTCAATCACCCTATCTATTGAAAAAATATATCAAAATCCGTTGCGTAGTTTTGAAGATCTTAACATACATAGGGACAGACAGACAGCGTGGAGCAACTTCGTTTTATACTATGTAGTAATTGTGTTCCGTCGAACAGTTTTTGATAGTTCCTAGCCTCTGGCCAATGTAGGTATTTATCGTATCCAAAATGGCAACAATAAATATATTCGGCGGAGGAGAAGTTTTTTGGTAGGTTCCAACTCATAATCTACAGTGTAGGTAATCGAGACTGATCTCAAAAAATTGTTCAGAAGATTATTCGATCTGTCGCCAATAAGCTCTCCGACTATGTCGAGGTCTGAATAAAGATTCATCCATTCTAGCGATCCAACATCTTCATTTCGAATTCCCATTATCCCGAGAAAGGCTGAAATAGCGCTTACCCCATCAGAAATCATAATCCTTGATAAAAATTGGTATTCGCGTGTTGTCGCCTTGACTCTTTTTAATTTATTCCCGATTCGGCAGTGTAGCGTGGTTAATTGCCTAAGAACATAATCCAATTTTTGACTGGAATTCCATTTATTTTCCTTAACTGGGTGGATTATCGTCAGGACGACAGACAAGGACGAGCGGTGCGAAAATGTTTAATCAAAAAATCTGGATTCTCCTCGCGAACGAGGAAAAAAGCGGCTTCGCCTCTAGCAGTGGAGTGCTGTTTTGATTTCGTGGTGGGGGTTGGGGTGAGAAATGAAGAAAAGTAACTGATCTAATAATATTCAAACGATTTTAGGTTCGTTGGAAACTATTCATCTAACCCAAGATGCAAAAAACCTGGTTCGTTGACTTATACCTGGAATTCTGGATCTCTCGCATTCTTGATTTTGAACAATTTTACCTAATGAATTATCTCTGAGAGATTGCCAACAGGGTCGCACTTTATAAATCTGAATATTTCCCTCATATATAAAATGTCCCATAAGAGCAATGCAATCATCGAGAACTCACAGAGGTAATTGCACTGTATCAAGTCACCATAACAACACATTTGAAAACATATCGCCAGACGTCAGTAAACAACACAAATAAATGTCAGATAGACTTCAAAAATAGAAAAATATTTCGCGTTTAGGTGAGTACTCCATACAATCCATAGAGGAAAGTATAAATGAAGAAAAAAAAATTTCCTTGAGAATTTCTTTATTCGTGAAATATTCCAATGAATTACATTCGTACATAAAAATGACCAGATAATTTTGCATTCAGGCGTGATATCTTATACAAATTGCATTCGGTTATTCTCATATTTTGTAAAAGAGCCCTCGTCCTTCGGACTCGGGCACTTTCGCCAAAATTTTAAAATAAATTTGCAATTTTCAGATATCACGCTTTCTTGCAAAATTATCGGTAATTTTTATGTACTCGAGCAATTATAACCGAAAATTTATTTATTATATATATGTAGGTAAATGCAGTTAACACTTGTCGCCGCATTTTCAATATCGGATGGTAGATCATCTTCACTCGAAGATATTTTCACTCAAGAAACTTATGGTCGGTTCATACACCACACTTTTACTTTTACTTTATTTTTTACTTTCACTTTAAGAAAGTTGTCACAATGTAAATCAATCGAGGCGTTCATACACGGCACTTTTACTTTTAATTTTAGTTTAAGGATGAGAACTTTTACTTTAAGAATGAGATAATTGAATAATTTTAGGGACTGCGCATGCGTTCATGTGAAGTCATCACAGCAAGCAGTGCCACCAACATTATAAGGAAACGTATTCTTCTGAAAATTTTACAGAAATGATATCAAATGGGTGTTCTGTGAAATATCTGTCATTATCCGATACAAAATAGCAAATTGCACATCAAAACAATGACGTAACCCACGATTACTTCTTCTTCTTCGTTTGTTTTTGATCACTGCGCATGCGTCTTGTTTACTTTTACACTGATGTATGAACGGTCCAATTCCATTCTTAAGGTTGAAGTGAAAGTAAAAGATAAAGTAGAAGTAAAAGTGTGGTGTATGAACCGACCATTAATGATGGTTCTGGATATCGATCTGACAATTCAATTTGAAATCAATAAACGACTTTGTTTATACCTGCCGTTGCTACGGTTACAAAAATGATCACAGGCAACTTGTGTTTTCAATTATCGGAAAACTGTCATGAGTAGGTACGTCGAAATGGAATATCAATGGGGTACATTTGAAGATAGTTATGAAAACGTTGACAGTTGTAGATAAAATTTGGTACGCAACACGTGGGGGTAATACTTCGGTCGCTATGAGCACCTTTTTTTGAATTTTTTTTTGTGGAACTTACGTAATTCGGTCCCCTTTACAAAAAATGTAAATAAAATAATCGGCGGTTTCTTATATTTTCGGAGATACAGGCCCTTTTTGGTGTGAAACTTCACAATTTTCCACATCAAATTTCTGTTGTTTGAACACACAAAATTCTTCCTTCTTCTGATCAAACGTTAGTCACTCTCTTATTCACTCGTTTCCAACATTTTTAAGCAGAATTTTTTTTTTTTGTTTTTAAAATCCAACTTTCTCCAAAAGTCAACATTAATGCATTTAGTTCTCAACAATAATAATAAGAGCGGCAACACTGCAAATACATCACTTTCGACTGTCATTGCACTATGACATCACAACAAATTGGTTATGGTTTGAAAATAATTGCATTTTTTGGAAAACTAATGGTTTTTTCTGCTTGAAAATCTTGAAAACGAGTAAATAAGAGAGTGTGTGGTGTTTGATCAGAAGAAGGAGGAATTTTGTGTGTTCAAACAACAGAAATTTGATGTGGAAAATTGTGAAGTTTTACACCAAATAGGCCCTGTATCTCCGAAAATATAAGAGACCGCTGATTATTTCATTTACATTTTTTGTAGAGGAGATCGAATTACGTAAGTTCCACCAAAAAAAATCCAAAAAAAAGGTGCTCATGGCGACCGAAGTATTACCCGCGTGGGATACAACATTATTAACGCACTCGCGTTATTACAAGACTCGGCCTACGGCTTCGTCGTGCATTCCTCACATGCGTGCGTTAATAATGTCTATATCCCACTTGTCACGTAAATAACTATTACTTGATTTGTATCTCAATCTTTTCGTTCTTAGCAACAGGTTTCAGTAGAGTCAATAATGGAGACAATGGAAGTCCGAGCCATTACCATCCAGCAACCCAACGGACATCTTAGGACAGTTATTCCACATGCCGGAGAGAAATTTCTAGATGAAGGATAATACTGGTAGTACAGGCCTTGAATATTCAACTTCAAAGTATAAATAAATTATAAGTAGCAACCTTGGTTAATTTCAAGAAAGTAATCACCAGTAAATCCCCTTCAAATTCCAACATGTGAGAAATTACATGTGAGAAATTACCTATTTTCTCTTTCAAGAATGACCCAACCGTCGCAAGGATTGGGGCGGTTTAAATTATGGTATCATTTAGGGTATAATTCACGAAGCAAATGTCATCATAACCCAATGAATGTTTTGATATTCTCTCTTGGTGAATATTTACCTAAATGTGACTAGATATAAGCCGTTACGGTCAGGAAATATAAAGTAATAGTTCAATTATTAACTTGATTTCATACCGTAAGAAGAAGAATATTAACTTATAGGTACATTTCAAAAATTACGCCATATTTAATTAGAATATCTGTTTTACCCATCAATAAATGTCGATAATATATTGAAATTTTGTTTATTCTGACGATTTATTTCTAAATAATGGCTGCATATGACATTTTAAAACCATAACTTTGCTAAAAGAGTGTTTTTTAGAGTAAAAATTTGAACATGTGCAATCAATCTAAATTATTTTTGCATTAAATCGCATATTCAAAGAGGCCCGTGAATTTTATGAAGGTAAGAATTATCATTCTACAGAAAATTTCGCGCCGCAAGGAGAATATTGTTGAGGAGAGAGCATGTAGCTACCGTATGACAATAATTTTTATATTCCCATACTTATTGTCAGCATTTTATGTAGACCAAAGCTGATTCGTTGTGGCAACCAAATCATGAGGAGTTGAGATAGAGTTACTATGTATATATGTATGCTATTCATATAAAGAAACCTCTCTTTTTGTTTACTCATTCGTCCAAGGGAATAATTGGTAACAGAAAGGTTGATTTAAGCTTGATGTTTACTTATTTCTGACCAATTTCATGTCAAAATTACTTATTTTCACCCTCAACCTGGTAAACTAAATGTCCAAATATTCCAATCTCAGACGTCCAGATTACTTCGAATTTTTTCTCCGCATTGGTAATTACAAGGTGAAAATTACGTAATCTAGTCTTCTTTCAGAAAGGTCGCCGACCTGATCGAAGGTAAGATTAACGTAATTATAACTAAAAATGTTAGCTGGGAAGGAACATTGTCAACCACATTCAGGCAAAAATTTGACAAGAATTGACCATCGAACAAAACCCTTTCTAAAAACCTGCCTACTCTCGGAAACTCAATCGCCGCTCTCGATATGAACGAACGACATCACTCGAAGTGACGAAGGGACGAAGGGTGTCAATTCCCTTCCGTCGCTAGAGCATCCCGTCAATCTCTTCGAAAACCTGACGTCCGCCTCTCGACGGACGGCACTGCTTTGTCGGCCGGGCGGCGGATGAATGCCGTTTAACTGATAAAAAAGGAATTAAAGAACGAACGCGAAAAAATGAATTTCTCTGTTTTTGACAGGCCCTTAATCGCGCGCGCACGAGATACGCCGCATTAAAGGGGCACTCGGTGCCCTTTAATTAGAGCGCCGGTGGCGCCCCCTCGCGGAGACGGGCGCAAGCAGGCCGGGGCACGTTCCGGAGGGAACGTGATGGGCGGCTGTGCATGCTGTCAGAAAAAAAACGGGTCGGAAATGTGACGATATATTAATAACTCTGAATCACATTTAATCGAAAATATAGGTACTATTACTGATATTTGGTCGCCTCAAAAAGTCGGGAAGATGAAGTGGAAAAATATTTTTTCTGTGACGGGGAGTCACTGATGAAGTGAGCCGAATTCTGACAAAATACGACATTAAGACAGTTTTCACAGCAAACAATCAAGTATCCTCTTTCCTGCACTCACCTAAAGATATAATACCCAACGAATCACAAGGAATATATATGTATATATATATATATATATATATATATATATATATAAAATTCCTTGCCACGACTGCCCGAGAACATACATAGGACAGACGTACCGACGAGTATCAAACAGGTCCTACGAGCACGAACTAGCAGTACGTAATTCGTACATGACCTCAACTCTCCTCACACATCACTAGGAAACCGGACACAAAATTGACTTCAACAACACAATGACCATTGCCACAGCAAAAATACTCCACTCCAGTATAATTCGCGGAGCAATAGAAATCAAAAAACGCCCTCAACGCTTCACCAAACGAGACGACTCACAGAGGATTCCCAATTCCTGGAAACCTTTACTATCCCAACGAAAAAATATCTAAATTAATCCTTTCCAAACCTGACTTGTATATGGTCCCACAGTTTCAACAACGTCGGATTCTCATACAGCTAAAGTACCATCCCTCTATCCACAAAACCACAAACTTCACTTCGCCGTGATGACTGGATCTCCGGTGTATATATATATATATATATATATATATATATATATATATATATATATATATATATATTCCCAGCTCGATTGGATATTGGCCATATCGTCGTCGAACGTTTGAGCACTCCCCTAAAGCATCGCGCTCAAACTTCGTCCTCGTGTGATATGGCCACAATATCCATGCTTGTTGTACAAATTTCTATTTTCTACTCCCACAATATCGATCCAAACCCCCCAAAAAAATATTTACAAAAATGTTGCGTTTACGCACCTTTCGCGGTTAATGGGTTAAATTCATTTCTAGGATTTTCTCCCCCTTAGAAATGAGAAGAAAAACCCTCAAGTTCTTATAATATCTTTTTTTTTTTTGTAGCAAATTGGTATATTTGCCCTGATACGTAACTGTAAAATTGAAAAGATGTATATTTGAGTGACTGGTCTATCAGTTACCTATCTTATTTTTGTGAATTTGGAGATTCAATTAACAAATTTATTAGAAACTGACAAAACAAACATACGTCTACGACCCATAGTAGGTTCAATTGGATCACCTTGTCAAAATTTGGCCAATATCTTCTAGAAATTGTTAACTCATATGTTTGACATAAAAAAAGTTATATAAAAGACACTCATTTCCTTGAAAAATTTAATAATGTAACGATCAACACAAATGATATTCTATTTAGTTTTGAGGTAGTGAATTTATTTCCGAATATAACTATTGACAAAACTTCAAACATTGAGAAACGAAAGTTGATGAATGATGTTTAACTCACAAATAAAACTAAGTCCAACGTGAATGAAATTATGTAAATGTTAGATGTTTGTTTGAAATTGACATACTTTCAACTAGAGGATGATTTTTATTCACAAAAATTTGGAATAGTCCCCTATTCTTAGTAATATCTTCATGGAAAATTTCGAAGAAAATTATGTTGATAATCATCATAAACACCCAAAAGCGTAAAGGAGATACATCGGTGATATATTTTCGATCTGTCAACATGGCGAATATGAATTCAATCAATTTTTTCAGCATATGAACCAAAGAGACTTACATTTCAATTCAAACCATCAAATCAGTGTGAAAAAAAGTGTCATCGAAAATCATATCAAATCATATCATCAAATCCAAAGATTTGAGACAGGGAAATAGTTACTATAAAAAATGTACTCACAGAGAATGCTTATCGTAATGAATCTGTTTATGAAACCATCCAAAAGTTTGAAAGGGATTCGTATAGAGCAAACAGCAATATTCAACAAATTACAGATTCCTCAGATGAAAATCATCATTACTTATATCCAAGTTTTATCGGAAAAAATCAAAAGTATAGATAACAAATTCAATGTAATAACCATATTCAAATCAGAGAACACGATTAGATCCCTTTTAACTGAAAAAAAACCTTCAAATACGACACAGAATTCCAAATAAATGTGTTTCTAGCATCCCTTGCGTATGTGGCAGTGTTTATACTGGGAAAACATCAAGGCCATTAGAAATATGTCTTCATTGTGGACTGTGTTCGGATTTTCAATCTCTGTAAAAAAAATTTGTATTAATTTTTCTGGATAGGTGGTTCTTAATTATCAGAACACATTCTTACTGCCGATGGAGTTCACACAGTAGAATGGAACGACACTGAAACGATGACGAAAGAGAGCAACGGCAGGAAAAAAAAAAGGAATTTGCTTCCATCATGCTGTCTGGTGAAGCATGCATCTCTATAAGTTCGCTTGATATGGATCGCGAACGGCTGCAGCTCCTGAAGGACAAAATGTTATGTCAATTTGAAATATTTGACATATGTCAATTACGAAGATTGCCTCCAAGAGATATCTGCATTTGAACGAGAATATGCGTATGAGTTTTGAAAACGGAAGCGGATTTAGTTTCTGAAACGTTAAAAGGATATACTAGTTCTTATTAATTTTTTGATGGGCCAATTTGAGTTATAAGAGAAGTTGCTGACTAATTGGGCTTGTTCTATCCAGAGAGAACTGTTTTTCAATAGACGCAGCAACTTTTCGAGGTAGATTGAAAATCTGCGCTTCGACACTTGTATAGATCCCAATATTAACCCTCATTTTTTCAGATTGTGGTAGGTTACAAACCCAGAAAACTACGGAACAAACCTTTCGAGACTTTTAAGATGAGTTTTTGAGATCAAAACTAGAAATTCTAAAGGCAATGAAGATCCCAATATTAATTCTTATTTTTTCATATTGTGGTAGGTTATAAACCCAGAAAACTACGGAACAAATCTTATCCACCACAAAATAATGACATTCAAACGATTTGTCTTCATTTTAACGGAAGCGAAAACCCAAACAGATGGATTCCAGAACATTTCTACTTCCCCAAAAATCATTCACACAGTATTGACAAGACTATCGATATGCACACTACGTCTGCCCAATATTGATTGCTTACAGACTACAGACTACTAGATTACCCTTATCAGAATGGTGTTATTACAACCAAATTTCTTCCGCTTTTCCCATTCGAACATCATCATGAGAGAGACAGAGGAAGAGAGAAAGAGAGACGGGAGGATCCTTCCTATCGGTGGATGGTTGAAAATGCCGAAAGCTGTTCGTCTGGAAACTTAATTATATCGGATATTTCGAGTTCGATGGGGAGATTTACAATCGAATCCATGGTCTGATCGAGGAGCGTGACCCAAAACTCCATCACATCTCGAAACGAGTCGGTGCGGTGGTGCAAGGGCACAAACTGGAAAACTCATTCCTGACTCGGTTGTTTGTCGTAATATAGGTGGCGAGCAGGACCGGACTCAGGCAACGAAGTTATCGGAAGATCATGTCTATATAACGTTAGAACAACATTCAAAACAAATACTTCATGTTCAGTACTGCCACACACTAAACCGACTTTCGTAACAGAAAACACAATGAATTGTATATATCGAATCCCTTGTTGGTGCGGTAAAAAAATATATCGGTGAAACATCCAGACCTCTAGAAATGCGAAAGAGTGAACACAAGATGTACATCAAGACAGACAGATTGGTGGTTCTAAATTATAAGAACATATTCTCACTGATGTGGATCATACAGTGGAATGGAGTGACAGTGAAATGATAACAAAAGAGAGCAAAAGCGAGAGACGAAAGTTGAGGGAGTCTGCTTTTATCATGATATCTGAGGAACTTTTCCTAGAGATCAATTACCCTAACACCAAACTGATATTTTTGCACTCGACGCGCGTTTCGCTAACAAGGTTATCACCTTCAGGAGAAGAAAATTGATACTAAATCTGAAGACTAGGGTTAGTTGTTCATATACGTGAAGTTTTCCGGTCCATTTGGACTTTGTTTGTTACTGATAATTCTTCTAATTAATTTTTCGACAATGAACTAGTGCAGTCACACTACCTGCAAAGTTTGTTGGTCCGTCATCTGTTATTATTGATTGGTCCCCTGTCACCATTCATGCTGTTTTTACATTTTACTATTTCTAGACTCTCACATACATCGAGTAGTCTTGTGTCATGCAAATGCTTGATCAGTTTAAGATTGCTTTCACAAATTTTGTGGTCATTGTCTAGAGCGTGTTGGGCGACAATGGATTTTAACACCCTTCCATATTTCATCTGTTCAAAATTTTCCTTGAAACGGGTTTCAAAAGCTCGTCGGCTCTGGCCGATGTATTTGTTGTTGCAATCTTGACACCTGATTGGGTGAATTCCCCACTTCTCTGAGTTTTCTCATTAATCTTTTAGGTTAGGCTGTTGTAATTTGTAAGAAGTTATATTCACTTCATCGAATATCTGAAGAAGTCCTCTAGTGTACTGAGGTTCATATGGGATTACTATAAACTTTTTATTACCCTCATCTTTTTGAAAAGTTGAAGATTTAAGAAGTGTTTCTCTAAATTTACATTTTCTTATTATCTTATCAACATTCTTGAACAACTCTAATATTATTTTTTCCTGCTCTGTATACTAATCGATCAGAAGCCAATCTAAATGCATGTTAGTTGGTTATCCAACATGCACCAACTCCTGTCGGTATCTAAATTTGGGTTGCGATTAATGATGAAATTGCCATTTATTGCACACATTATACCTTGGACCTAACTGTATATTCTGGCATTTTCTTAATTGGAGTTTGAGAATTATGGATGTGAATGCCATTAAATTTGTGCACCCACACTACCAAAATCATAACACATCTTCTGTGCAAAAAGCAAATTATTTCGGAATATATAGCGTCACATATTTTATGAAAGCAGTTCTAAAAAAATCCATCTTAAGCAAGTAGGTAATTGTAGGTAATAACTAGATGCAGACCAATCAGTGGCGGATCCAGGATCAGGTCAAGGGGGGTCTATAACAAAAAATGTATATATATATATTACAGACGCGGTTCATCCGGAAGTTCCAGACAGCATATATATATATATATATATATATATATATATATATATATATATATATATATATATATATATATATATATATATATATATTTATATATATATATAAATATATATATATATATATATTTTCATATATATAAATTATGAGCCGTATAGCAACAACTAGTCAAGATCCAGAAAAAAGGTGAAAGAGATTGACATGAGCAAAATTTGAAGGTGTAGCCAGAACGTAAAGTAGGTTCGAAACTTTACATTTTTTAAATCGATTCGAGTTGATTTATCCTAATCAACAGCATATTCTACTCATACATAGTATATTCAAATCGTTACCGGCATGCACAATACTCATCACAAATGTAACAAGTCTAATTTTTCAAATACTACGCCAAAAAGGATCCAATGGCAGCACTGTCAGAAATTTCTCGAACTTTTCCTCGATAAGCCTGACAAGTGTCAATTTTCTTTAAAGTGTCATCGAGAAAAATTGCAATTTGATAGTTGAAAAAAAAGCATTTTATTTTGAACCTACAACATGAAGAAGACTCTATTATCATATTTCACTCGTCTGAACCGACTGAACGGGAAAAAAAAAGGAAAGAACAATCGGTGAGTCCAAAAATTTCAAGCGAAATTTGTTTGTTTGGGTAACATTCAATCCAGATCTTGTTTGTACTATTTTTAATTCTTGAGAATTATTTTTTTAAGAATTGGAGGATTATCGAATTGAATAAATTGATGAAATTGGTTGTTGAAAAATGAAAATTTACTAATGTTTAAATGTAGCGTGCTCTTTAGTTTTCAATGGAATGTAATAATAATTATTAAAGTTCTTCAATTTTAAAGCAAAAAAATGTATTCTATTTTATTTTTTTGTCTTGCTCATGTGACATTTTTTCGTTCCCTAACAAATTTTGGAAATTAGGAGCCGATAAAAATTGAAAAAAAAAATCTCTTATTTTTCCAATGGGGGGGGGGGGTCCGGACCCGAAACCCCCCCGTGGATCCGCCACTGAGACCAATTCACGAACTGTTAAGCTATAAATTTCCTAAAAATATCATTTTCGATTCAATTTTACAAAGAATTGTGAACGAATATCGCTAAATTTTGTTTTTGGGTGATTGAATGTGGTTATGAGATCAAATCTGTCAGGTCAAATTTTACATATCCCATCGTTTCAAAAAAAACAATTCCAAAAACGGCCGCCATTAATTTAGAATACACGTGTACTGTCAATTTCGTAATGAACAATCAGAAATAGTAGCAGTAGAAAAAAAATTCTGTATTCTGTGGACACAATCAGCGTGAAGTTCTCATTTTCCCATCGAACTATTGCCTGCGGCAGTTCCAGCCCTGTTCTCCTCTTTTCCGAATGCTTTCTTTTCAACTCGCGAGAGCCGGATAACATCTAATTCACACCAACTAGAATTTATGTGTTTACTTCACTTGGGATTCTTCTGGGTTGTTTTGCTCGGCTCGATATGGCCGTTCTTCCATGGCGGAAAGAATTCGCTCTTTCGCCGGCGGGTTCCATTTTTCATTTTCGGTCTGGTAAAGTGCGCGAAGAGTATTTTCCGATCGCAGGAGTAACGACGCCGGGGAGTTTTAATGAGTGATGGTTGTCGGTGAGAAAAAAAACGTGGAATCGTGGTCCACATAGGGAAAAACCACGAAACGTCGAATCGGGAAACATCGAAAGCATGAAACATCGAGTTCACAAAAAATCGAAAGCATCAAACATCAAATTCACAAAACACCGAGTTTACAAAACATCGAATGCATAAATCATCAAATTCACAAATCATTGATAACATGAAACATCGAGTTTACAAAACATCGAAAGCATGAAACATCAAATTCACAGAACATCGAAAGCAATAAACATCAAATTCATAAGACATCGAGTTCACAAAACATGAAAAGCATGAAACATCAAATTTACAAATCATCGAAAGATGGAACATAAAATTCGCAAAGCATCGAAAGCATAGAACATAGAAAGCATGGGACATCACATTCACAGAACATCCTCCTTTCAATCGGAAGACCGGAGTTCAAATCCCCTCCAGGCCACCGTGCTGGGTAATCGCACGTTGAAAGGTGAGGCCTCGTTAATCCATTTGCTCGAACAAATTTTGACTTCTGAGGGTTGATGTTCGTCAGCTGATTAACGGGATGAACAATGAATGAAGCAGGAAACATTACATTCACAAATTATCGAGAGCATGAAACATCGAGTTCATAGAGTATTGAAAGCATGAAACATGAAATTCACAAATAATCGAAAGTATGAAACTTCAAATTCACAGAACATCGAAAGCATGAAACATAAAATTCACAGAACATCGAAAGCTTGATACATCAAATTCACAAAAAATCAAAAGCATGAAACATCAAATTCAAAGAACATTGAAAGCAAAAAAACAATGAATATACATTCGATCAAATTCCTAAAACATCGAACATACAATACATCGACAAAATTTTGAAGTGAAAATACTTATTGATTAATTTTCGACCATAATTGATTCGTTTATATGTTTAGTGGTTTTACTATATTATAAACTAAATAATATATTTGATCAAAGTTTTGTGAATTCGAAATTTTCTGTGTTCTATCTTGACTGATGACTCATGCCAATATAACCTTCAAATTCCACGTGTTATCAAAGACCACAAGGTGGATCTGTAACCGCAATTTTGAAAAAAAATGTTTTGGCGTATATTTTGTATGGATAGGTATCACTGTTCTCAAGTTTAATACTATGTGTCAACTGACTCTAATTCACATCAATCAAGAGAGTTTCCTCTTTGGTAAATTATCAGTGGGCGAAGGAAAGAAGTAAATTACGGAGATGACATTTTCGAGTACATTGTGCAATTTTAATTAAAAATGTTCAGAATTTCACAATATGTTATCCGAAGGAAGCGCAATTTTAGATGAAGTTGGTGGGAAAAAATAGTACCAACTAGTTAGATAGTTAAAAAAGGTTGATAATATAATTCAAATACTAAAGATAATCTTTAATTTTATAGTTTTATACCCAGAAAAATAGTATATGCAGGCACATCCATAATTTTCAAAATTACGCTTTCAAGCAAATGCTTTCTTGTATAATCATTTAGAATAAAACTCCTCGACCTGCGGACTCGGAATTCCATCAAATTATTATTATACACTCAAGTCACTTCCAAAAAAAAAATTGAGAAATTCACGGATGTGCAGTTTGTGCACACTTTTAACCGATTAAACTTGGTACACTCGAATATTCAAGTGAAAACAAGCATTGATACCTAAATGATCTTCATTTATTTCATTGATCCAATTTTTCAGTGTCGCTATCATTCAATTTATCAAATCATCGCCAACGTTCTAAACGTCGGATATAAACTAATGATAGAAATGCTGGCCAATTCTATGAATTCGGTAAATATTTCCAGAGAAATTCATCAGCCATTATTATTTAAATCGAATTTTATGCAGATTTTTGGCATATCATTGCTGGTCATTATTTGATGTTCGTAACAGTACAAATATGTGAAATAAATGGATTTCTATTCATTTGAAACTGATTCGACAGGACGCGTTTCAGTTTTTCATGACATGAAAATTTGATAGACTGAATGGGCTTCTACTATATTGAGTGAAGAGTTTTTTGGTTGAAGTATACAACAGATTTTGCCTATGAAAAAAATGCAGTGCCGATATTTTATGTTGTGGACGACTCTATTTATTGTCAACATAAAATGACAGTACTGTAACTTCTCGTCCTGAGACTCATAACATTTCCTTCAAAGAAAGGTGAACGGCGCGTAACTGAAGTGAACGGTTTTAACGAAGGGAAAGTAGATTGGGTGATTGAAAAATGTGTTTTCATTAAAATTCAAACAACGAATTATTATTTTTTTGTAGAAAATATAAACAAGTAAGCTTAGACTCATTGTAGAGCAACAATTCTGTTTAGTTTTCAAATAATATGGAATATGTAAGTTAAATTCGATACATTCAAATAGAAATCTAAACGCACTCTGACGTCAGAACTCATGTAGATGGCAGTTTGTTTGCATTTGAAACATGGTTTTTGGGATAGTTGGACTTGTATTGTAGATTTCATCGAGAATTATTGTCTCCTTTTCATAAAATGCCTTCAGACAGCTTTGTGAAAGCATCATCAAACAATTCACCAACCTTAGACATATTGTTGGTGATGGAATTCGTGATTAAGGACGATCGTTTCAATGCCGCCGAATTTTGAAATGTAAAAAGTGTAAGGACTCGAACTCTTCGGTTTCTATGTTGAAATTACTCGAAACATTTCTTCAAAATTAGGTTAGGTTAGTTTTCATATCATTCAAAGAACAATATTTATATTATCTCATTCAGAGTTCCGTAGTTTTCTGGGTTTTTGACCTACCACAATAAGAATTGATATCGGTATCTAAACAAGTGTAGAAGGGCAGATTTTCAGAACGGATCGGCAACAGGTATAATGTTAGAACAACATTCAAAACAAAAAATACTTTACGGTCACTACAGACACATACCAAACCAGAATTGTATCATTCAAATTCCTTATTCGTGCAGTCAAAAATATATCGGTGAAACGTCTCGTTCATTGGAAGTGCGAAAGAGTGAACACAAGATGTACATCAGGGACAGACAGATAGGTGGTTCTAAATTATCAGAACACATTCTTACTGCTGATGGAGATCACACAGTAGAATGGAACTACACTAAAATTATGAAGAAAGAGAGCAATGGCAGGAAACGAAAATTAAAGGAATCTTCTTCCATCATGCTGTCTGGTGAAGAATGTATATCTATGAGTTCGCTTGATATAGATCGCGGGTGGCTGCCCCTCCTGAAGGACAAAATATTATGTCAGATTCGAAATATTTGACAAATGTCAATTACGACGATTGCCAACAAGAGATATTTGCATTTGAACAGGAATTTGCGTTCTGAGTTTTGAGAACGGAAGCGGATTTAGTTTCCGAAACGTTAACGATGAGTATTTTGATACTTTGTCTATCAAAATTTGAGTTATATGTTATTGTTAGGTTACAATCACATCATGGTTTGGATATTCATATTCTCATTTCTGATATCTGAAATTTTTCGGGGTAGATTGAAAATCTGCCCTTCTACACTTGTATAGATTCCATTTTTAATTGATATTTTCGGATTGTCGTAGGTTACAAATCCAGAAAACTACGGAACAAATAATATTGATCCACCACAAAATAATGACGTTCAAACATTTAGAGGTTATGTTATTGTTAGGTTACAATCGCATCATGATTTGGAGATTCATATTCTCATTTCTGATATCTGAAATGAATCGTGAGGCATACGGGGATGATTGTGTGGAGTTGCAAATGGAGTTTGTGCACTTTACAGTGCAAAGTATGCCTATAGCACAAAGTTTGTACCAAAAATTATTCTGTCCAACTAATTGTTGATAAAACAGAAGGAAAAGTTTTGGATGTCGTCTGCAAAGATTGTGCTTCCTCATTAGACACATACTGGTTGTGTGAAAAATCATAAGCATTTGTTTTGTATTTATCATTGCTTGTAAGCACTTGCATTTGTTATGTGGAGAATGGGTGCAGCTCAGAAACATCATTTAACATATTTCACAATGATCTTCATATTTAAAATACTCTCCGAAAAAGCACCACATTATGAATTCATTACTTATAACCATCAAATTCACAACTATGATACCAGAGAAAGAAATTACTTGGTTGTCCCACGAACAAACCTTTCAAGAACAATGAACTCTGTTTTTCACAGAGGGCTCTTAGACTATATAGTCTGAGGCCACGACACTAAACCCATAATCATAGGACTCCCAAAAGTCATACATATAATTCGTCGTTTCATTCATAGAACACAAAATTGTCATGTCTACGACCGGTCAACGATATAAAAAAATTTTTAGGTTTCAAGGCGTATTTGAATAATACAAATTAAAAAAAAAAGCTGATTGCAAATAAAACTGAATTGAAACGCAAAACTGGTTGCGCGGATGGCTACTTTCAAAAGCTGCTGCCGCCATGTCGCCCACTGTTTGGAAAAGGCAGCACTGCTTTTTCATATAGTCCTACCCCTCTCCTGTTTGGAGGAACAATTACAATACGGGAGACTTATCATTACAGAAACCTAAAAATTTTTTCTTCGTTAATCTTTTTTATGGCGTTAACCGGTCCTGAAATGGCAGCATGGCCATTTTGTGTTCTCCTATGAATGAAATATCGAACTATATGCATTAATACTTTTGGGTAGCTCTAGTGACGTGGCATCTCAGACTAATAGCTTCCCAATGGAATTAAACAAAGTAACACCCTCCAACTCTTCAAACGCTCAAATACAAATACAAAATATTTATTTCCATAGACTTTATTGGATAATTTCAAAATTAAGTACCTCAATTGAACGAAATCAAGGAACTTTGGAAGAGTTGGTATACAGTGAACACTGAACATACATAATCAGTAAAAAACAAACCAGGAAAAGTTGCACATACAAAAAAGAGGTAAAGGTATTAAAGCTATGCACTGGATGCGAGGTCAGAGACATTGCAACTCAGAAAAATCATTGATTGAATGAAAGGAATTTTTGATTGAACTGACTCTGAGGTTATTTTTGAATTTATAATTATCTGGTAATTTTAAAGTCAATTGGCAGTTTATTATATAATTTAATGGTAAGCACAACGGGACTATTAGCTACCTTGGTAAGTCTGTGCTTAGGTAATGCCAAATCCAGGCTCTCTCTAAGATCATATCGATTGTTTCTGGAAACAGTATAGTCAGATAGGTTATTCTTGACCTGCATTATTGACGCAAGGATGAACAGCTCCTTATCTCAATATCTACGAGCACACCATATCATTCCAACTGAGTTCTTCGTCGTTGTCCTCTCTCTTGATTTCTGTATCACTTACTACTGCTTATTTTTACACATTAATTTCTAATGTATAGGTCTTATATATTTTGTTTTATAACTCATACATTTTTGTAATCTTTAGAATATCAAATTATAATAAATCCATCTATCCATAGAATAATGACGCATCCAGTGACTACGATATGAGTAGTGACGTATGCCAACCTCTGTTGGAACTAGTCGTTTAATTTCGTTATTTTTGGTATATTTTGTTTTTCGTGTAGTTGGCTGTTAACCTGTTCTCCTGCATATTTTTCAAAAAAAAATAATGGAAGACGTCTAGTTTTCCTAAAAACACAACAAACACTGTACGAACAGGGTTCACACCAATTCTCCCCTTTCCCAATTCCCCAGCTTCCCCAAATCCCACTCCATCTCGCGATTATCTGAATTCCAAAGCTGCCATACATATACGTCATAACACAAAGTGACCAAGTATAATATTGCATTAGATAGTATTAAATTTACAGTCCTTCCCTCGTCCTTTTCACGTAGGAGTTCACATCGGGCCCGGCGTATACATATTCATATAATTGTAATCGTATCATGCATGTGTCATTTGAGCACTGTAACTACATTTCCTGGCCATTGTTGGCGGGTTATCGCGCTACCCTTCGAGCATCCCTCAGCGTTGCAGAGTCGTCTTTCTCCCCCCCCCCCGTTTTTAATGTGTCATTATCATTTAGGCGAGAAATTCGACGGGAATGGAAGATGACAGGCAGAAACAATGAGATATTAGGTTTGGATCGGGGTTTTCGGTCGAGAGATTTTTCACAACGTAAACTAGAGTTTTGTGGTTTGTTCAGTTACGTTACGACACTATTTGGAAATACTATATTAAATAACTAGTGCGGGAAGTGACATCTTTCACTTCGCACAAGTAATGTACACTATTTTTCCTACGACCACCTACTACGTACATATCAGATCTAATATACGCTACACTTTGAATTCACCTTAACAGCAACTTGACAGCTGACAGTCCCTAGAGGGGACCTTGTAGTTGACTATTGATGAACATAGATTTGATGGCGTCGCCAGAATCGTTGCTACAATGTAATAATTATAAATACTTATAATTTATAATATGACTGTTGAACTTACATTATTTTTGTGTGAACTGGGAATAGACAATTAGTATTTTGGATTGCCTGAATAATCTCATGTTTTTTGCGTCAGTCTATGTTTGAATATTGTTTCTATAAAAAGTGCACATAAATTTGCAATAACTTTTATAGTGAAATGAAGAACTAACGACAATCAACGTTTATTTCACAATGTGACAATATGTAAGTACTTACGATACAACAATGCTTTTTCCTTCTTTATTTTTTATGAATAATCAGTTACGTATCAGTTCAGTTTTCAGATAAATAATAACAATAATCTTCGATCTTGAATGTTTTCGAAAATGTTTTAGAGAATGTTATTATGCAGAAATGTATATACTTTTTTGATAGTTTTTTATCTGAAAATAATTTGTTTTAATTATCGAACGAACCCCTTTCATTTTAGTTTCATGCTTGTACCTTGAAATTTTTCAGTATTACTTTCACCTGAAGATTTACATACAATTCATTTTGTCTAGAGGATAATAAATACAGTATTACTATAGTGACATTCGTTGGGAGCTCCATGAAATTTGTCTATTTGCCTACCCGAAACACAAAATATATTCAGAACAATCTTACAAATAAAAATAATTTGCAGTCGATTTTATGAAATTACTTCGAATGATTTGGAATGAAGTATTATACAAAGCTCGGCATAAGATAAGATTTCTCTTTCAAGAAATAGCTGAACCAATATCAACAATCAACCAATATTCACATTTTTTATGGCCATTATTATATTATGGTCTAATTTAACTACTTGGGTAGTGAAAAAAGATACAAAACCCTGGAGGAGACTGCATTCATATATGACTGCAAGAGATTTTAAAACTGTTGGATAGTTATTATTTTGTGGTGGCTGAACGTTTTCTTCTTAGTTTTTTGGGTTAGAAACCTACCACAGAACAGTTCCCTCTGAAATACTAGGGATTATTAATAATAATCTCTCATTGGAAAACTATCTGAGATCGCTATGGGTGCTCCTAGAAACTTGGATTTCTATTTCGTGCCAAGAAATACTTCACTTCTCGTCAGCATCCAATGATCTACAAGGCTAAGATACGGCCTGTCTTGAAATATAGTTCTCATGTATGAGGCTCGCCACCAAAACATTCGTTGAAGTTTCTTGATTCCATTAAGAGAAAAGCAATTAGTCTTGTTGGTGATTCTTCGCTCACAGACTCGCTCACTCCATTGGAGTACCGGTCGGAGGCTTTTCTTTTACAGATGTTTTCACGGTAGTTGCTCATTTTTTTTTTATATGCAGATTCACACGAAAAGGTAGCCCTGTAATATTGAAAGAACACCGCGTGAATCAAGGCACAGGAGATAAAAATTATCATTCACTTTGTATTTTTGAAGTTTGTAATCCTCAGGAAAAACCTCTTCCGGCAAGGAGTTCCAAAGCTCAGCTGTTCCATTGAAAAAAGATCCCTGAGCAAGAGAGGTCGACAGGTTTCCAAATTCACAACAAAGGGGTGGGAATTCTGTACTCGTCGAGTCATCCTTGTAGATATTGACAAAGGTGGAACGATTGAAAACAATTCAGAAGAGCACCGACCGTGAAAATATCTATAGAAGAGAGACAAGTCTCCGACCCTTTTACGATGTTTCAATGAAGTGAGCGAGTCTGTGAGCGAAGAATCACCAACAAGACGAATTGCCTTCTTCTGAATAGAATCGAAAAGCCCTAATGAATGTTTTGGTGCTGAACTCCACACATGAGAACTGTATTCCAAGACAGGTCGTATCTGAGCCTTGTAGATCATTAAAAGCTGACGAGAAATGAAGTATTTCTTCGCACGAAATAGAAATTCAAGTTTCTGGGAAGCACCTTTAGCGATCAATCTCGCATGGTTTCCCCATGAGAGATTATCACTGATCGCAATTCCTAGCATCGAGATACTTGACTTTGTAGGAATAGTTACTCCTGACATCTGAATACTAAATGATGATAGATCAGCTTGAAGACTCTGAAAAAAAAACTGGTATGAAGAGTACTGTCGTCCGCAAAACTATGAATTGAACAAGATGTTTTCTCGAGCAAATCATTGATATGAAGCAGAAACAAAGTGGGCGCCAGAACTGAACCCTGTAGAACACCTGCATTTATTGGGAGAATATCAGATGATACTCCATCAACAACCACATACAAAGACCTATCAGACAAGAAACTCTTCAACAAAGCACACAACTGAAGAGGCAAACCATAAGACGGCAGTTTACAAAGGAGACCCCGATGCCAAACTCGATCGAACGCTCTCGATATATCGAGTGGAACAGTTATTGTTTCTCCGAATTTCTCGAGTGAATGTTGCCAAATATGAGAAACATCAGCCAATAAGTCACTGGTTGATCTTTGAGGGTGAAATCTGTATTATCGATCATCAATTATTTCTGATTTCTCTAGATATTTGATAAGCTTCATATTGATTGCTTTTTTTATGACTTTGGAAATGATAGAAAGCAATGCAATTGGTCTATAATTACAAGGTAAAGTTTTATCCCTTTTGTAGGAACGGGCTGAACTCTTCCTATCCTCCAGGACTCAGGACAAACCCCCCAAATTATATGAAAGGTTGAATAATTCGCAAAGTACTGGTGTCAATTCGGGGGCACATGCTTTCAGAACAATTGCTGGGATTCCATCAGATCCGCAAACTTTATTCGTCTTCGTCTGAATTGTCCTCATTGGTCCACCTTTGGAAAACCTTTTCGAAAGTTTTTCCTGAGGTAAAAACTTCAAAAATTCAGTGTTAAATTATTTCGTATTTACGGTCCCTTGTTACACGCGGTGTTCTTTGAACACTACATGGATTCTGTTTCGTGTGAATTCGTATATGAAAAAAGAGCGGAGGAGCTAAAAAAATTTCTGTTGTTCCCACTCAAAGATACAAAACCCTGGAGGAGACCGCATTCATATCCCGACTGATAAAAGACAGTGAGACCTTCGTATTTCACACAGGCCCGAAAACCCCCGTTACCATTTTCCCCTGCCGCCGCCTCCCTACCCCCTTTCCGTCCCCTCGGGGCCGCCGCTGGAATTTACGTACTACAGGTGTGCTCCTAATACAGCGAAGTGTTTTCGGCGTCCTCATGGGAGGCCGGGAAATGGATTGGAAAACTTCCATCCATTGATTTGTATTCGTTTCGCGTTCCGCGGCCGCTTTCTGTGCTCACATATTCGCAGAACAGTTACTTTATTTGCTCTCCGGCCGGCGAGCGGTCTTCATAAATATTTTCCGGGGGCGGGGGCTATATCGGAATTGTCGAGGATTTCGGGATTGGGGATCTAACGGAGGGGTCAAGTCTATAATTCTGAATTCGATTCGATTGGGTTGAAATTTTTCTGAAAAATTTCAAAAAGATGCCTCACTATTCACTAGTTATCATGGACACTAAAAAAAAATGCAGGAAATTTTTTCGAGGCGCCACGATATTCAAGATAGGAAAATTTGGGCCTTTTCTGAAAACATTTTAAACGCTTTTGAATGCTTATAAATGAATCATATAGTAGTACTTTTCTTTTTTTTCCAATCTAGGATAATTTATTATATGTATAGAAACAATAATAACTTCTTATCAATTGAAAATAAGTTATCAACCAGGTTTCTGGGACTATTTATTGATAATAAACTACTTTTTAACAATAACGTAACGGCTATATGTAAAAAACTTGCTTCCGGATGCTACGCTATCAGAACCATCGCTACCGAATTAGGATTTGCATCAGCCAGGACAGCATACTTTGCTCTTCTTGAAACCCACCTAAGATATGGTATAGCATTCTGGGGGGCCTGCAGCGACCAGTTGTTCCAGAGGAGTTTTGTTTTGCAGAAAAGGGCCCTGAGATATATGTGTGGGGCAACTGCTAGATCCTCCTGTAGAGAATTATTTAAAAAATGCAATATATTAACGGTGGTTTGTATATACATTTTAGAAACAGTCTCACTGATTCACAAAAACAGAAATACCTTTGAGGTAGTCTCGACAAATTACAACACAAGACAGAGTGGCCAGGTCAAATTGATAATACCCCATTCCACTCTGATCAAGAAGTCAATTATTTATAATGGAATAAAATTATACAATCATTTGCCAAATGCAATAAAAAATATCTTGTGTATTCATATGTTATGTACTGAGGTGAAAGCATTACTTATCGCAAATCCTTTATATAATCAGGCATCATCCTTCATTAATTATAACATTACAGCTTGAAAATTCTAAAATGAGAGAATTGTGTCCAACAGCTTCCAACTAATTCAATTTTAGAAAGGCCAATACTGGTCTCATGTTCCAATTGTTTGCAAATGTTAAGTGGTGTGGTCTAGAATTACTCACAGACGCAAATTCAGCGGTAAGTCTTTTTTATACCAAAATGAATGAAATTTTCACTGGTTGTGTTCCCAAACATGCAAGAGCAAAAAATACCCTCCTTGGTTTAATAAACACAATACGAGATCTGGGAAAGAAAGACAAATTGAGAATAATGAATCAAACTAATCCAAATTCGGAAATAGAATTTCAGTTTCAGAACTTGAGAAAAAAACTGAAAAAAGATATTAATGTGGCATATGATACATACATACAAAAAATTCAACATGAAATAAAAAATGATTCCAGGTCTTTTTGGCAATATGTAAATAATAAAAAAAACAATGTAGGCATACCAGGGAAAATGCACTCGAACGGTAACGAGTATGCCAATGGAGCTGATATATCGAATGCCTTTGCTGAACACTTCAGTTCTGTTTATGAGGATGATTGTAAAGACGACTCAGATACACATTTTAGAAAATATCTCGAAACAGTTTCGATTGAGTATATTGATTACGAAGATATCCGTGTAGCCGCTAGAAATTTGAAAGTAAAGAAGTCTGTTGGCCCAGATAATATTCCACCATACATGTTCAAAGATTTGATTGATTTCTTGTTGTATCCCTTGAAAATTATCTATAACTTATGTTTGAAAACGAAAACTTTTCCAAACTTTTGGAAAGAAGTTAAAATTTGTCCAGTTCATGAAAAAGGCGATAAAACTAATATATCCAATTACAGACCGGTGGCAGTGTTGTCTGCACCAGCTAAACTTTTCGAGTCAATTATTGTGAGACACATTTTTTATTGTTCCGTCTCCCCCCAGATCTCCCAATTTCAACATGGATTCATGAGGAAAAGAAGCACAATAAGCAATCTTAGCAATATCACTCAATTTATAGCAGAAACCATGGATAATCAGGTACAAGTTGACATAGTGTATACAGATTTTGCAAAGGCTTTCGATAAAGTATCTCACCCAATCCTTCTAAAAACTCTTGAATACGAATTTGGATTCCATAGCAACTTGGTAAAATTTTTCAAATCTTACCTGGCTAATCGCAAACAAATTGTTATAATTAAGGGTCACAAATCTATGCCATTTGTAGCCAAATCGGGTATCCCACAAGGTTCCAACCTCGGACCTTTGTTGTTCTTACTTTTTATCAATAGCCTAGTAAAAGAAATTGAATCTACTCACTGCTTATTGTTCGCTGACGACTTAAAAATTTACTCGGCAATCAAATCCCTAGAGGATTGTGAAAGATTACAAAAAGACCTAAATAGTGTTGTAGAGTGGTCAAAAGAGAAGAAACTGCTATTTAACCTCAGTAAGTGTAACATCATGACGTTTTCGCGTAAAAAAATGAACATTTTGTATAGCTACAATATGGATGGTGAAATATTGGGCAGAACAGAGGAGATGAGAGATCTTGGAGTTATTTTCGACTGTGAGTTGTCCTTCAAATCCCACATGATAGATTTAACGAACAAGGCGGCAAAGATGTACGGATTTGTTGTCCGTAATTCCAGACAATTTAGCAATATTAACTGTATAAAAAACTTATATAATACATTTGTTAGAAGCATTTTAGAATATTCATCGATCATATGGAGCCCATATTATCAATGTCACAAATATAGTATTGAAAGGATTCAAAACAAGTTCATAAGATATTCAAATTTCAAAGAAACGGGACAATATGACACGGATATCTCTAAAACTGAATTGCTTCAGAAATATAATTTGCAAACATTGGAGAGGAGAAGAGTATTGGCTTAGCTAATATATCTTCACACGCTCATAAATAATGGCATTGATGATTCTTCTTCTCTGTCACGAATAAACTTTAATGTACCTGCATATAAAACAAGATCGACTCTTACTTTTTATGTTGAATCTGCTCGTACGAATTATTGTAGTAGTGCTCCCCTAAATGCTATGTGCAAAGCCTTCAATGAAATACAAGTTAACAACGATATTGATATTTTTGCTCAAAAACACTTGACATAGTCAGTGGGCATACTTGAAGACTGGCGTTAAATCAAATCATCTTTCGAACAATCTGTTCAGGCCAGTCTCAAATTACCTACACAGTAGGTTTCGGCTGGCACCTGTCAGAAAACAACTACTCCCCTGGCTAATACCACGAAGGGCATTGCATTGTACCCGACCATCGAAAGATGATTTTTGCTCAAAGTTTGAGTAGCTTCAAAAACGCTATTATTAAGTGTTAGTGTTGCTGAATAGATGTATACGTAAGGTTCTGATGTGTACCTACGTAACCTCTCCTGCTCTGTTATTGGGCTCATGCCTGTTGAGTTTGTAAAATCAAATAAATAAATAAATAAATAATATGGATGTATTGTGTTTTGATGTTGGTTCAATGTTTTTAATCTCGCTCAATTTTGACCTGAACCTATTAGTGTTTTAAATATCTCAACGATGGCTTTACATAAGCTTATTTTTACAATACTGTATTCATACTTATATTATGTTATATTACAAGCTTTGTCAAGAAGTGTGTATGTATTTACGACAATAAAGCATATTTTGAATTGAATTGAATCATTTTCAAAAAATGCGAAGTGGCAATATTGCTTTTCAATGATTATTTGAATGATAAATTGTCAAAGCTGACATTTTCTTATTAGAGTTGTTGAAAACAAATAAATGCATAGTTTTCTTATCGATTCATTTGATTGAATTATTCGGTATAACGGTTAATATTTTTTGATATATATATTGCATTTCTGTTATTTCATTTTTCTACTTCAATTTGTAAACCTACATACGTCCTACTACCATAAGGACAAGTTATTGTCTAGTTCCGAAATATAGATTTCAATCGTGTGCTAGTTTGTTGGGATAATTTTTTTTAGGAAGAACAAAGGAATGGAATAAAGTTCAGATTGTCCCATTAATAATTTTTAATCGGATATCAAGTGACTCAAAATTACAGTTCTACACTACTACTTAGTTCCGAGATATTGCTTGCCTTAATCGTCGTGGAACAATCTGTACTTATTTTTTTATTGATATATTGCAATATTTCATCAATTATTTTTTATGCTGTCGGAATTGAAACATTCGGTTCCTTTGGCCCTCAAGCTTCAGAATTCATTCAAGAAATTGGCAATCGAATCACCAAAGAAACCAATGATCCAAGAGCTACTTCATTCCTGATTCAAAAAATCATTATCCTGATACAGAGAGGAAATGCAGCTTCCTGTTTCGGAACAATACCTCATTCAAAATCTCTTGGTGAATTATTTTTGGTTCCCATGAATGAAGGAAATTCTGTAAACCCAAAATTATCTCGTGAAACAATCTTTAGAAACTGTCCGGATCGCAAAAATTCAGAGAAGATTTCGAAAAAATACGAGAAAATTATGGTAGCTGATGAATTGGATGAAGTAGAAAATGAATATGTCACATTGAACACTAGCTCCTCATCGAACCCTACCCTACATGAGCAAAGGACAAAATTTTTTGGGAAAGAAAAACTGAGGTCTATCGAAATTCTCGGTCTGAAAGGTTTGAAGAACATGGGTAACACTTGTTTTATGAACAGTGTGATCCAATGCTTATCAAACACAAGATGGTTGATGGAATATTTCAGAAGAAACGACTTCATGGAGGATATTACCAACAACATTTCTAATTCTGAAGAAACCCTAGTAGAAACGTTCGCCAAGCTGATAAGGGAATTATGGTCAGATAATTCAGCTAATAGTGTGGTGGATACAACATTACTGAAAATCCAGATTCAAAAACTCGCCCCTTGCTTCAATGGTTCCGCCCAACAAGACGCCCAGGAGTTCTTACTATGTTTACTGAAGGGTTTACATGAAAACGTAAATCGAAGGAGAAAGGAAAAACTTGAACGTATTCAGATTGAAACTAATGAAAATTCAAGTGACGTTGAAAACGCTCGAAAATCTTGGTTGAGTGACACCGAAAAAGCAAAAGAATCATGGTCGAGGTACCTGCACATGGACAACTCGTACATAGTAGACATCTTCGTCGGCCAATTAAAATCGACGTTGAAATGCACACATTGCGGGCACTGTTCTGTAACCTTCGACCCCTTTTGGGACCTGTCGCTACCTATTCCACAGAGAACCGATCAGCTCAAATTATCTCAGTGCTTGGATTCTTTCACCAGAGAGGAGACGTTGGATGGGGATGAGAAGCCGACGTGTTCCAAGTGTAGAGAAAGGCGAAAATGTACGAAGTCATTATCGATCCACAAGTTCCCTCGTGTGTTGGTGATCCATCTCAAACGTTTTTCTCCAACTGAGAGATCCAGAGGAAAATTGAATGTCACCATCGATTTTCCGTTGGGAGGTCTAGACATGAGCAATTACGCTGCAGACAATGGAGCCCATTGCCCTTACAAACTCTACGCGCTCTCCAACCATAGCGGCACTACGTACAGCGGCCACTACACGGCTTACTGTCGACACCCTTACTCCGAAACGTGGTACGAATACAACGATTCCCATGTGTCACCGATCTGTTCAAAATCTCTCGTAAGTGGCGAGGCGTACGTTTTATTCTATGAACAAGAAAACACTTATGAACAGCAGGAAACGGAATTTTCTCCTTGACATTATTTTATATTTTATTCTATTTAATTTATTTTCACTTTTTTTTTTATTCATTTATTCTTTTTATTGTTATAATTTTTATTTTTACTTGTGATTTTATATTATATTATATGCACACTTCATATGATGGTGGGAATTATTTATCCATTTGATTAGGCCAACAAGGCATGTGTGGATAAAAAATTGATAAAATATATGAGTAAATAATAAATACAATTAAAATATGTGACATTTGATGGCTGCATTTAGGGTTTTGAACCATACAGAACTTTTTATAAATAATACATTTTTTTCGTAAATAATGTATTATGTGTAATAAATACTTATAATTCATAATATTACTGTTGGGTGGACATTATTGTTATGTGAACTGTGAATACAGAATTAGTATATTGAATTGCTTGACTAATCTCAAGTTTTTTTTGTGTCAGTCTATGTTTGAAAACTGTTTCAAAAAAAGTGTACATGAATTTGCAATGACGAAATAACGACCATTAAAGTTTATTTTAAAATGTGACAATACTCAATACTTATAATATTCCAATTCTTTTTTTTTGTTATGAATAATCAGTTACCGATCATTCCAGTTTTCATATAAATAATAACAATTCTCTTCGACCTTGAATGTTTCCGAAATCATATTAAAGAATTGTCGTACCGAATTATACTCGAGCTTGTTTTTGTCGGAGAAAACTTGACATTTATGATTCGAGTTTAGTTGCCTTCCGGCAAATTAACCCAAAAATCTGCCAGAAAAATTACTCGTCCAACGGACTCGTAATTTTTTCAGAGGCAGTTTTTTTCATTGAGTTGCCAGGCAACGAAATTCTCATCGAAGTGTCAAGTTTACTTCGACAAAAAAATCTCTTGTGTAATTATACAACAATGTTTTTATTATTGAACGAAACTCTTCGATTATAGTTTCATGCTTATACCTTGAAACCGTAAGGTGTGTGATCGTTAGCTTCGAGAATCATGTGCTCTGAGTAAACTCAAGGAGGTGAGAATTTAGGTCGAGCTAAGAATCCTGGCGTCTTCCTTGACATTATTGATACATTGAGACCAAGGTTGTACCTCAACATCCCGGTAAAACGACGCGATGTCATCGAGACAAAAGACGAACGCCTCGCTCGCCCCGGAAATCGCATCGGTCATGTTCAGCGGACACTTGATTGACGCGGCACGCCACCTTCGTTTGTTATTCGCGCGGCGCGTCTGTCTGTCCGTCCGAACCGCATTTCTCGCTCCTCTAATTAATGCCGACTTTCGAAACGCGGCCCAGCCCGAGAAAAAACGTCGCGAGGTACATCTGTACGTCGGCGATAAATATTTATGACGCGGCGTCGACTTATTGTTCGATCTCTATCGAATTCGAGGTTGATGTCATAATTTTGATTCATCAACGTATGCAGTTCGGTCGGAGTTGGGAAACGGGTGTAAATCTGAAAAAAAACACAAAATAATGTTGCGTTTTCCAAGTGTTCTGCGATTAACGACACTCAGTATAACGAAAACAATAGGAATATATTCACCAGCAAGATGCATATATTCCTGATGCGATCTCCGATTCGATATTGTTTCGTCAAAAACTTTATACACGTTCAGTCATATCCACGGAATTTACTGGGATTTGCAGTAAATGGTGCAAGAATCGAATTCTATCATCTCTTGACATTTGCATTCCAATTCATTCGAATTTTGCTACAAGTTTTGCATAATTTTACTGCTCCTTTCAACCAGCTATTTGTTGTTTCCTGATCAATTCTCAACCGTAGTTTTCTTAGTTATTTATCGTTTATCCGCCGTTGCTTTCAATTTTCAGTTGTTTTCCGTTTGTTGAGTTTTCAAGTTGAGTGCTGTTTAAAATAGTGTTCCATAATGGATATCAAACGCGTTTGTATCATTTGAGGACGAAATAATCAATCATCTATTCATCTATATCTAGTTATGATGGTTAGTACAAAATATGCAAAACTTATGTACTCAAGTTCAACTGGTCAATATAACGCGGAATTATTCTGACGCTGATAAAAACAAAGTTCATCCTGCACAGTTTTTACTTTGGTAGAAGTTATTATTTGTGTTATTTGCTGATTGCTTTTCAGAATTTTCCAGTTTAACATATTCATTCCAAGTTCCAGCATCAGTGACAATGGTTATTACATGCCCAGTAAAAGGATGCGATAAAAAATTAAAATCATGGAATAAAAGTTCTTTCGGGAGAGTGTTTTCAAATACGATCTTCTTGTACAGCGTCATTAATAGCTAGCACTATAGCAATCTTCCTAATGAATCGAAATTACTTCGGTTAATCTGGACTAAGGAGGGTCCAATTCATCTCCAATTGAACACTATAATGCTCAATAAACTCCATATTGGCATACTATTTTTTCCATGTAATCCAACTCCACTACCTTTCACGTCGATACCGATATTTCGAAGAATCTCATCAAATTATCTGAAGCAGCACCGAATAGTATGAGAACTATATTCCAAGGCTGGTCGTATCTGAGCCTTGTAGATCATTGGAAGCTGACGAGAAGTAAAGTTTTTCTTCGCACGAAATAGGAATCCAAGTTTCTGGGAAGAGCCTCTATCGATAGATTCCACACAGTTTTCCAATGAGAGATTATCACTGATCGCAATTCCTAGCATCGAGATACTTGACTTTGTAGGAATAGTTACTCCTGACGTCTGAAAACTAGATGATGATAGATCGGCTTTCCTCGAAAAGAGACATGCCTGGGTTTTCCTAGCATTAAATTCCACCAAGTTCATGCTACCCCATTCTATTATTTTTACCAAGTCATCGTTAATTTTATTGACGTGAATGTTTCTCAGAATTTTTGTTCCTCGAGCTGGTATAGAGACTCTGGAAGAGAAACTAGTATGAAGAGTACTGTCGTCCGCAAAACTATGTACTAAACAAGATGTTTTCTCGAGCAAATCATTGCTATGAAGCAGAAACAAAGTGGGCGCCAGAACTGAACCCTGTGGAACACCTGCATTCATTGGGAGAATATCAGATGAAACTCCATCAACAATCACATACAGACACCTATCAGACAAGAAACTCTTCAACAAAACACACAACTGAGGAGGCAAACCATAAGAAGGCAGTTTAGGAAGGTCTTAGCGAGACGCGTAATTAAAAAAAAACTGTCTCAATATATTTATTACAAGCCGAGATACAACCATTTTTTACGATGATTTGGCACGACTGATGTTGAAAAGAACTCACGTTTAAGTCTACTCGCCTACAAGTATTTTCCAGCAGTCTCGCGTACCGACCCAATATCTCCGGCCCGGATATGCAGGGCCAAAGGGCCGAAAGGGCGAAATGAGAAAATCCCGGCGCACCGAAGTCATTTCGGTCCAGGTCCAGCATCGACGAGATAAGGGCAATGAATCAGAGGGCGCACGGTAAGGACCGGAAGCGGAAGTCGACCGGACACGGTGCAGGACACAATTTCCGGGACGAGGGCCTATATAGAAACTGTCGCCGGCGACCAATCTGCGATGACCAATGGTCGTTAGACGTTGTAAGGCGGAGAGGGACTTTCATAGGGTTCGATAATTTCGTTGTTGGGTTGTACGGATTCGTTTCGTGCTCACTAAACATCAGCTGTGCTCAGTGTTACAAACGTAACACTTTTGTTACATTTCGCACCCTGTGTTACGGTATCACAACCTTCCAAAACAATTGCGAAATGTGTCATTTACGAATGAAATCTAGTGTTTGGTATATTAAAATTTCTTCGATATCCAAACAATCAAGTTTATCAAGTATAGTCTTTATTCGCTCATACCTATCACATCTCAAAATCACTCTTATAGCCCAATTTTGTACAACAGAATGTGAAATGGGCAATATTACGGTATTGTACACAAAATTTGTTGAAAATTCACTCAAATTTTTATCAACTGTACTGAGTACACCAATTTTGCCATAATTTTTTTTAACAAATATCATCTATGTGATGACTGAATTTTGAATCACAGTTATCTATAACACCAAAATACTAAAATTTTTCAGTCAATGTTAACATTTCCAATTTCAAATGTGAAGTTATTATGGCTGATTTTTGTCTATGTGATACCAATATCATACATTTTGTTTTATCTATATTCACTATCAGCTTATTGAAATTTGTCACACCTATATCAACATCGATTACCCCAAATAAGTACTCATTGCAACGAACAACTTTTTTTTTGTTGATTATTTTTTTTACTTGTCAAAATGTGACCTTTTTGGCATTTCAACCAATAGTAGCGGGTTATTCTAGCCAATCATTGGGTATTATACTAACAAAACTGCCTGGTCCTTTCGATAAAACGTTATTTACCTCTGAACTGTCAAAACTATAAGGTTTACCGCGTCGATTCTATTGAACTGGCTCATATTTATATAAATTATCATGAATGAAGAGTTACCTTATTATTGATAGTCATTCACTTTTCACTTTTTCAGCATAATAATAACGTAAACAACACATTTCAATGAACACTCAAACACGTAAATAGCTCATAACCCTAACTTTATGACAGATATAGCGAACGACCGATTCAAATATTTAAGGTTTCCTTAACTCAAATGAAGATGGCGTACAATTAGTTTTTATTAAATACAATTCATTTTTTGTGGTATAAGAAGAAACCGTTAGATGAAGATTTTGACACAACGACGTAACGAATGATTTTATGTTCCTTCTGGCGCGATTTTCATTTCATAAGAAATTTTCAAATATCAAACTTGTACAATGAGAGGTGTGACGCCATCTCTGGTATCGGCGGCAAGCATTAGCATATTCAATGCGTAAGCATCATATCTCTTCTGGATCATAGAGGGCATACATCGTTGTTTGACATTTCTAATTTGTAAAATTTTCACCTATTCTCCTTTTCTTCTTATGTAAATGAAATACTGATCAATTAAATTGTTCTTCCTTCTATTTTTTCAAAAAATAATCTCTCCAAATACAACTCGTTCTTCAAATTTAATAAAATAAATTTTCATTTTCGAAACACTCAAACTTTTTTATTTTGAGGCAAAAGCATTCAAATAAACCGAATTAGATCCTACTGACACGTGATTTTATCAATCGGTTTGTTTTCATACTTTTGCCAAATAAAAAAGTTTTTGTGGAAAATGAATATTTGTCGATTAAATTAAAAGGATTCGTGGTATTACCTTTGATAAATAATTTTCAAACCAATTGAATGCTTTTTTCGTTATTTTCAATTGTTACGTATCACCATTACATCTATCTATGTGTTTGCTGGGTTCTAAATGCATCTTGCAGTAACTTGTGGCGGTATTCAAATTTCTTTTATGTATTCAGATTCAAACGAAAAGCAAGCCATGTAATGTTCAATGAATAGCGTATATCGAGGGACAGGAGGTACGAATCAACATCACTTTGAATATCGGAAGTTTGTAACCTCAGGAACACCTCTCTCGACAAGCAGTTCCAGAGCTCAGCGGTTCTACTGAAAAAAGATCCCTTAGCAAGAGAAATTCGACAGGTCTACAAGCTCAAAACAAAGGGGAGGGAATTCTGTACTCGTCGTGTCATCTGTGTTGATACTGCCGTGGGTGGTACGATTGAGAACAATTCAGAAAGACACCTGCCGTGAAAATATCTATAGAAGAGAGACAAGTCTCCGACTCTTCTACGATGTTCCGTGGGCGAGTCTGCGAGCGAAGAATCACCAACCAGACGGGTTGCCTTTCTCTGAAGAATCCCCGAGAATCAAGACGCTTCAATGAATGTTGTAATGCCTAGCCCCATACATGGGAACTTTATTTCAAAACCATATCTGTGAAAAGAGACATGCCTGGGTTTTCTCAGCATTGAATTCCATCCAGTTCATGTTACCCCATTGTATTGTTTTCGTCAAGTCATCGTCGATTCTATTGACGCTAATGCTTCTCTAAATCTTTGTTACCTGTGCTGGTATGGGGACTCTGGAAGAGAAACTAGCATGAAGAGTACACCTAATAAAAAACTCATTTGTTCTACACCTAATGGACCACACTGTATATACGTACTACAGGAAGTTCACAACTTCTGTCACAATATCGAAGTTTGTGAATGAGTAGGTATCAAATGATTCATAGTGTGAATGTCTCCGTGAACTATATACAGATTCACACGTCAATCTGACTTCCATTCTTCATCTTTCATCATCGTTTTCAAATATTGACATAGTGGACAGGCCCCTTCCTCCCTACAACCTGCTGCACACGATCAATTCCCTACAACCAATCCATCAAAGCCGAACCTCGCCCATCACCCTGTAGCGCGCGAGTAGATAAAACCGAAACAAACAGCGATCAAGTCGGCGCTGGTTGAATATCTGTCCAGCGGCAAGCAAAAAATCCTCCTAGAGAGGATATCTGGAACGGGTAGACAAATGGGTGTCGCTGCATATGTAAAACGAGGAGCCCAGTCACCCTTTCGTCTGTCATTTGTCACTGTCCGAACGCAGGGGGCGGCACACGTCGCCATGGAAACACGCACACGCGACCGTTGACGGCGTCGTCATACTCTCGCGTTTGTCGTCGTCCGCAGCCTACTTTGCATCGAGTCGATGGCTAGAGGAACTCGACGTTATTTATCGGAATGCGATGTTTGCTTTTGAAGATCCACTTCGGAGCGAAGTGGTCGGGTAGTTTTCTTTTTCCGCTCTTCGAGGAGATACTTTGGGGGTGATTTTATGTTAGGAGGCCCTACAGGGTCGTGAAGTGTCCGAGATATCGTAATGGGGCTGGGAAGTCCTACTAACACAAGTTTTTTACTGACGTTGGGCCTATATTGCATTCAAATGCGTTGCTTGGAGATACTGGAGCTATTTGTTGTATGTTGGATACATCATACTTCAACTACTTAGGTCGGGTCCAGATAGCTGATAAATGAAGAGCGCACGGGAAAAATGAAAAAAGTCCTACGCATGCTATACATTGTGCCACTCCTGTCATCGCTTTAATACGTTCAATACGAAAGATTTCTCACGCAGTGAGAAATATCCGCCATTACAGTGAGAAATAATTTCTCACTGTTATCACGATAACCCAAGTCAGTCATAAACTGTTACATCTCAAATTGATATTATGACACGTTCTCCATGTTGACAACGCTACGCCGACGATTCGCGTGCAATATCCAAGTAGCCCATTGTTGGCGTTTCCATAACAACCAAACCGAAGCAATGCATAATTATTTCTGTCGACTTACCCAACGAAAATAGTTTTATTGTTGATTGTTATAGTATAAACAGTTCAGATTTATTAAACATTGAATATAATGGAATACGAAGATTTACAGTTGGAAAATACACCTCCAGAAATTGTTCAGAAAGCAATAGATGTTTGCAATAATTTACTACCAATCATCAACATTATGGTCTCAGTTTTCGATGCTGGGGAGTACCTTAATTTTTAAAAACTGTGTTGAAATATCAAAATACGTAAAACTACGAGAATATTCCCATACAGCACCCGATATCCTATGGACGTCCAATTCATGTCCAGTTGATGTCCGAATAGCCTTGGACCAATTTTGGATATCCATAGGATATCCAAATTTTGGATATCCACAGTATTCCCAGTAAAAAATATCCATACGATGTACAAAATGGATATCCTTTCGGATATCCACGATGGATATCCATGAAGGATATCTTATGGACATCCATTTCGTACATTCATTGTACAAATAATTAAAGTTTCTTCCGCCGTGGCACCCTACGAATTGGCAACGTGATTGGGCCTTTTACATGGACATTCCAGCAAAAAAGTTGATATATTTAACTTTTTACCCTTTTAAATAATATTTGAAAATAGCGTCACCTCAGAAGAAGTGACGCGCGACGCGAAATGCAAAAGCGCTGCATTGTGAACTCATCTTGAATCGGTTTCCTGACGTGCAACCGTCTATGGCGTCTGTCAAATGTCGTAATTTTGAGAGTCGTTGAGTGTTGGGTCGGTTTGAAAAAAATATGCTGAACTGAGTTGAAGCGTTGTGGTGTGCATTGTGCAATAATTGTGTTTATAAAGAAACGAAAAATAGCGGTGTGTTAGTTAATAATTGTAAACTGTGATCATTAGCATTTACCGTGAACGTGAACTTTTGGAAGGAAGCAAGTGAATTGTCGAGTACTATATTCATATGTTATTCAAACTGAGAACCATTTAAATTCATCAATAACTTTTCTGGTGAGAACTCTTGGCAAACTATTTTTCAAATTCAAACTATATCAAGTATTTTGTTTGAGAAGTAATGAAAAAATTAAAAATTATTATTAGCGACATAAGTTTTTTGATCATACGTCACCAACCTGTACGTCCATAAAATATCCTTCATGGACATCCATGAGATATCCATTGTGGACATCGATAAGAATTTCCTTCATGGATACCCATATGATATCCATCATGGATATCTACAAGATATACTTCATGGACATCCATGAGATATCCATCAAGAACGTCCATAAGATATCGTTCATAATTCTACACAATTATTTGTGCAATTCGTTACAGAGAAACCAACCTAGCTTGAGACGTGAAAAAGTGCTGCACACTTCTTGGACAACGGATTATAGTCAGTAATATATCCTGTGATGAGGCACTCAATGTGACCGTATGTGCAATTTAAAATGTTCTGCTAGATTGGTTTCGCTGTATTTAGAAAATTTAGACAAGCTAAGATAAACTGTAGAGTGGTAGACGAACGATTAAAAAACTTATGTCGTTAATAAGAATTTTTTATTTTTTCATTACTTTTCAAACAAAATACTTGATATATCATAAATTTGCCAAGAGTTCTCAACAGAAAAGTTATTGATGAATTTAAATAGTTCTCAATTTGAATAATATATGAATATAGTACTCGACAATTCACTTGCTTTCTTCCAAAAGTTCACGTTCACGGTAAATGCTAATGATCACAGTTTACAATTATTAACTAACACACCACTATTTTTCGTTTCTTTATAAACACAATTATTGCACAATGCACACCACAACGCTTCAACTCAGTTCAACATAATTTTTTCAAACCGACCCAACACTCAACGACTCTCAAAATTACGACATTTGACAGACGCCATAGACGGTTGCACGTCAGGAAACCGAGTCAAGGTGAGTTCACAATGCAGCGCTTTTGCATTCCGCGTCGCGCGTCACGTCTTCTGAGGTAACGCTATATTCAAATATTGTTTAAAAGGATAAAAAGTTAAATATATCAACTTTCTTGCTGGAATGTCTATGTAAATGGCCCAATTACGTTTCCAATTCGTAGGGTACCACTGCGGAAGAAACATGAATTATTTATACAATAAATGTACGAAATGGATGTCCATAAGATATCCTTCATGGATATCCATCGTGGATATCCGAAAGGATATCCATTTTGTACATCGTATGGATATTTTTTACTGGGAATACTTTGGATATCCAAAATTTGGATATCCTATGGATATCTAAAATTAGTCCAAGGCTATTCCGACATGAAATGGACATGAATTGGACGTCCATAAGATATCGTGTGCTGTATGGGTGAGTGCCTTAATTATCACAGTATATATTACTGACTATAATCCGTTGTCCAAGAAGTGTGCAGCACTTTTTCACATCTCAAGCTAGGTTGGTTTCTCTGTAACGAATTGCACAAATACACAAACAAAAAATTATGAACGATATCTTATGGACGTTCTTGATGGATATCTCATGGATATCCATAAAGTATATCTTGTAGATATCCATGATGGATATCTTCTTTCCATGAAGGAAATCTTTTGGATGTCCATAATGGATATCTCATGGATGTCCATAATGGATATCTCATGGATGTCCATGAAGGATGTTTTATGGACGTACAGGTTGGTGGCCTAAGAATGTCCATTGGACGTCCATTGAATATCCTTTGGATAAAAACTGTACGTCCATCGGATGTCCAAAATATCCATAATGGATATCCATTACATATCCACTGGATGTCCATGTGTTGTGTGGGTTTGAATCGAAAAATCTGAAAAATATGCTCCAAAAAAACAGTCAATAACATTAACTTCTGAAGAAATTCAACAATTTTTGAAAGATGGACCTGATGAAAAGTATTTGCTGATAAAAATGAATTGAAATTTTTTAAATAGTTATCGAATAATGAATGTTTGGTTTGATTTCAGTCTGCTTTAGCTATTGGCCTTACAAGGGCATGCCGTTGTGAAAATGAAAAATTGATGACATGGAAGATCTTAATTCGGCCCTTTCAATAAAATTACCCGATACTGAAACCAAGGTTCCTACAAATTTCACAGTCACAGGAGAATTCTACCAAATTTACAAAAATATGTGAAGCTTCGACAAATGAAACACATTTTTTTTTAATTACAAAAATAGCAAATGTACGAAACAGCCTGTGGTGATAAATAAATTTGGCACCATGGCGAATGAAATAGCGAAATTTTTGCAATTAGGTACCGAACCCTGAATTATATACAGGCCACTGTTTCTGAAGATCATCTGAAACTTTTTTAGTTAATGCAGGGGCAGATCTTTCACCTTTAAAACGCCATGGGGGTTAGAAATCCAGCAATGTTGCTGAATCTTATATCGACAACCTCATAGCTAACAAAATGAAAATTTCAAAAAGAGAAGTAGAATCCATTCAGCCTCCAGCGCCATTAGAACCTGAACACAACAATGCTGTGGAAGCTTGGTACGTTTCCCCATCAACTTGTTGAAAAAAAAAACAACCCACCAGGAGTTTACAAAATTGTTCAAATATAACTGTTAAGTACTATTTTTAATAAAATATAAAAATGAATTAATGACAAACAAGTATTATTATATATGTATTTTAATTTTCAATACTTGAGAACAACGCAACCGTAGAAAAAGTTTAGTGAACAAGGCGTGAGAAAATGACATATTTCTCACTTGCTGTATAAAATACTATTTTTATCTGATTCATTTGTATATATAATATTTTTCATCTCTGAAAGCTGCATCTTTTGGTACCTTAATAAACAGGAATATCGAAAACAGCCATATGAAAAAACGTGAATTTGAAAATACACATACTCTGGAAAAACGATGAAAGGTAATCATATTGCATTTCGAGTGATATCTTCTTATAGGCCAATTTGATAGGTAAAACACGCGTTTACATAAATAAGATAACATATAAGAAGGAACTGTTTTTCTTACTTGCTAAAACTGACTTGCCAATAATCCGATTTTAATTATTAAACGCTTTCTCAAATATTAATGGTTTTTGAACCGTATGCTCTTCAAATTCTATCCACTGCTTCAGTAGACTGGAGCGGGACCAAGATGCATAAAAACCCTGGTGTGTTGACTGATATGCTTTTGTTTAGTCAATTCCTCTCGATCTGAGAAATCGAAGCAAATACGATTTTTCTAAGCTGCAATATCAAGCAACAGCTCACGAGTAAATTTCGATACCGACGATCTCATTGGCTAAACTCTGGCGACATCTTTCGTTCACCAATAGAATCATTAGTACACCAAAAAAGACAGACCACCTTATAGAAAGCTCACCTCTTCAGACAAGTTTGACAGTTTGATACTTAGATTGGATTCTTACAGAAACCAAGAGTTCTGCGAAATTCTATGCACTTTCACGTGCTGACACAGTAAATCATAAGATCATGGTGAAAAAGCGATCAGGGCAGGTAACCAACTGAACCTGTTCCAAACATATCTTGTAGACAGGAGAGCCAGGGTGAACTAGGAAATGAGAAATCCGATTTTGTAGTGGTGGAGCGTGGAGTGCTACAAGAATTAGTTCTTGGTTCTGTGCTTTGCATTATTTATGTGAACGATATGATGTTCAAAATATCTAACCTGAGTCCTTCCCTTCACCTCATTGGATATGCTGACGATGTGTGATAGGAATATAGAATATTCATCAAAGCAAACTAACTCAAGAATATTTGAGGATGGTCTATTTTTCACTATTTCATTCGACAATGAGGTATGCCTTATTAATGTGGGGATCTTCGGGTCATCCGGCATAAATATTTACTCAACAAAAAAAAAGTATTCAAAAAATCGTAAGGGAAAGCCTCAATGAACAATGTAAACCCTTTTCAAGATTGTCCATTTTAATAAAGAATTAAATTTCATAAAACAAATAGCAGTTAACAATGGATATCAAGTCAAATTAATAGAAAATATTCTGGCTAAAAAACTACATAGAAAAGCTATCCAAGAAGTGTACCCCACTTCGAGGAACCGTGACAATAATTATAGAATTTTAACTTATTCAGAACCTGCTACGGAAAAAATAGCTTCATATTTGCATATACAAAATTTAAGAGTAGCATATAGAACAGATAACACGTTGGGAAGGTTTATCAAGAATGACGGAGATAAAACAATAAAAGATGAAAAATCGGGAGTTTGTAAATTGAATTGTGGATCTTACTCCAAACTATATATTGGCCAGACAGGTAGACCATTCAGAAGCCGCATACGTAAGCATCGTATAAATTATGAAAAGAAAACAACTCATTCATCATATGCCAATCACATTTTGGAGGAAGGCCATGACTTCGATGAAAATTTCGAAATTCTGCATGTTGAAAATAAGGGCATTGGACTCAATTATTTAGAATTTTTGGAAATCAATAAACTGAAAAATTCAAATTGTTTGCTAAATGATCAATTGGATCTCAATAGTTCCCCTTTGTTGAACTTATTCAATTAATAAGTAGTAACTATGTTCAGATATCATAATCATTATCAGTTGTAATTCTAGGAATCAGTATCAGTTGTATAATTTCAGGAATCAGCATCAGTTCATAAGTTTAGGAATCATCATCAGTATCAGTTGTATTATTCTAGGAATCAGGGATAATTAGAGTAGGCCCTGACGTATTTAAGGAGCTTTTTAGTGTTTATAATACATTCGCTTGAAAAAGATACAGTGTATCGAAACATGTCACAAAGACAATGAAAATTTTGAGGAAATTTAATCGTGTTCTACCTCATAGCGTAATAAGATGAGTGAGCCTCTTGAGAAGCTACGCACTCGCTCTAGTGAAACGTCAGGAAGAAATTCCTGTAGTAATATGCTGTTTGAATGTCATTATTTTGTAGGGGATGTATTTTTTCTTCTACTTTTTTTTTATTCTCAACCTACCACAATCTGAAAGAATAGGAGTTAATATTGAAATCTATACAATTCATGGTAAACGTTCACATAACAAGTGAAAAAACACTGAAAACTTGCATATTATTTGAACTAGTTGTTCAAATAATTTTACGATTTGGAATTTTCAAACAACGTCAAAGTTCTAACCTTATATAATAGTTGTCAACTCCAGAAAATTGCACGTGTTCATGCAAGTTTTCGAGTTGCATGAATCATTTTTTGTGCGATAAGTTGCAGCGACTCAGTTATCTCTATGGTGAATTTGTTGCCGCAAACCACAAATATGTGGTGGCATCATTGTAAGAATATTGATTTTGAACTTTCCAATTACTTTTCGAGACTTGAGGAATCAAGTTGAGTAATAAGGTGATTTAATCACAATATCAATTATTAGAAATGAATGAAATCATATATCAGTTGTGATAATGTAGGCGTTCATCTTGGTAACATTCGGTACTATCTTTCAATATTGGCAATGCAAACTGACAGATAGATGACATTTCTCGCAGCAAGAAATTGCAGCGAAAAAATACATCGTCAAAACAGGGAGTTAGTTTGAGTTTTCTCGATTTTGGCGCTGTGATCAAAACTTTAAAACCCACGTCATCAAACAAATGAACTTCTTCGTGGCCAAGTAGATAAGTTTCCGAAATTAGATAAGCACAACTCCAAAATCCATTTCCAATCGGAAATCTGAAATATCGTTCATCAAGTCCCGAAGTAGCCCAATAAAATCTGTAAAATTCCGGAAAGAGGAAACCGCGCGCAAAACCAAACGACCGAATAAGTATGAAACCATAAAATGATCTTCATCATAACATTTGATTCGGGTTTATGGTATCGTCTCCATAACAGTGATCACCTCGTTCACTTTACGAGCTGTATCTCTCGCAGTTTACTCTGGCTACTACATTTGCACTAGATGAGTACTTCCACGATACTTTTATAGGACAATAACAACCGCCAAAGTAGTTATTAAAATGGTTTATGGCTGTTGGATTGGCCGGTGCGAGCGAGACTGCTGGCGACATCTATCGGAGGGTAGCCGAAGAGTAGCTATTTATGCGAGGGTCCCAATCGAAACAACGACTGTCAAATATTGCAATTGAATACAGAGAAAATGAGACGGATGAAGCATAAGAAAGAGCTTCTGAATTTTTCTGGGCAGATATGAGGATTTGAAGCCTTTTCTTTTCCATTTCCAGAGGCGAGAAAACTAAAAAATGGATTTCAAAAATAGTGGACTATTTGAGAAGTTTGTTTGGTTACCATGGTTATTTTAGGGAAATGTGAAATATTCGACATTGGAAAAATATGAAATGACCATTGAAACACTGGAGAAGAATATCTGCTACTGGCAATTTTCGGTATTTATAATAACTCTCTCCAGAAAATCATATCAATTCTAGTTTGAAATATCAACGTAGTTCATCCACACTATCTTAAAAGTCTAACGATCGAATTGAACTTGATTATACGACAATTCAACTCCCAAATCCCATAAGCCGCCGTGATTTCGTCATTATGACAGCAAAAAACGTTGCCCTAAGTTTTTCAGCGACAAAACGGAACCTAACTCTTGAGAGCATGGCAACCAGAATTGTAAACAAATCTTTGACGGCGTCTTTGTCAATTTTTTACTTGCGTTTTCAAAAGAGTATCTCTGATCTGTGAAAATGAAATATAAGAATTGTGTTTTTAACAATTGTACTTTTCTGTTGAACTGAATAAACTGAACTGTATTTATTGAAATGTCGTACCGAATTACACTCGAACTTTTTTTTGTCGAAGAAAACTTGACATTTATGATTCGAGTGTAGTTGCCTTCCAGCAAATTAACTCAAAAAACTGTCAGAAAAATATCTCGTCCTACGGACTCGTAATTTTTTCACAGGCAGTTTCTTTCGTGAGTTGCCAGGCAATACAATTCTCATCGAAATGTCAAGTTTACTTCGACAAAAACAGCTCTCGTGTAATGGGGATGACGGCTGCAAAACTCTACCACTAGGAGCGCTACCACTGCATGTACCTTTGACAGCCTCTCAAGTCAAATGACAACAATTCAAAACATTAAACGTCCCTTCTTTGCAATAATTGAGATTATAAAGATTTGAAATCGACATAAAATGGTCTTATGTAGTGCATTCGGATGTAAAAATGTAGGTACGCATTTATTTCCAAAAGAAACAAAACTGAAAAAGCAGTGGAAAGTAGCCCTGAAAAGAAAGAGCTTTCAGGCTTCTGAACATTCTAGATTATGCTCCAGTCACTTACAAAAGAACGTAGCAGGGCTAGTAGATGGTTATTATGATGATTTTTAACGAAACAACTCTGTAATCAGTTTGAATTTTTTACCTTTCACTCAGATCTTTTTTTCTCCTTTGAGGGATCCACCACGTTCCCTCAACAAAATTTTCAGTTCTGTTACAGACAAACATCCATATCTATCGGCTGGAGAAAACATCCTTATGATTCTTAAGTATCTTTCGAAAATATTCATTAAAATAAAAATAAAACATAACCTGCAAAATCACTCGTAAGGCACATGCAGTCGTGCTGCCACCTACTAAAAGCTTTGGGTCATCTTCCCCATTATAAGTGAAACCACCATAGCAACTATTGGCAACTCAGGTATTTTATCGGTTTTTGTTTCCCGCATGAGTAACCTACAGAGAATTATAGCGAAAATTTTTTGACATAAGCAGAGAATATATTGTTTGACATATCATGTCACTTACCCATTTCGAGCAGAAGTTAACAAATGTAACGTTCAAATGCGGCTCAAGAGCAAATAAGCAGACTAATGAAAATACAATATTCACTCTGACACTTCACTATCAACTGAAGTCGATGCAATGAATAACTTTGGCAGTTTCTTGACCGAATCCGTTCATTTTGTTAAAGCTTACACAATAAACTAAATTAAATGTGACAGAACTAGGCATTTTCAATTCAATTGTTAAATATGTAATGCAAAGCCTATCTCGACGTGCCTCGAAAAATTCTACTTTGAAATATCAACAATTTATCCACTATCGTAAAACTCTTACTATTGAATCGAACATGATTTATTTATACGTAATAGTAATAAGATTGGCCACTCCGGTGATCTGTAACAATAATTTGACAACATGAAAATTTGAATCCAAATTGATTTGTTTAATAAGTATTGCTCAGAACTTTGAAGTCTTGTATAGCAGAGTAAGTATTCAGAATATTCAGTATCGACTCTAATAATTGTGTCAAAACACTGAATCAATAAGGCACTCAAATCTAGACAAAAAAAATGAAAAGGATTCTCAAAGAATCACAATATGAACAAATGTTTGAAACAAGTTTCAAGTTTAGTGTACTCGCGAAGTTTCGATTGCTTGTATCCAAAAATGTCTTCAGGTGATGAGTTATCGGCCAAAAATCTTGATATGAAATTCTATTTCAAACTTATAATTTGTTTGAATATGTTGTATTGCGTCCCGACCTTATATGGTATTTTAATAAGGCTTTTATAGTCACATCTTTCTGTCGATATTTAAAGATGATGATGTTCGGTGTGCGCATTATTTTTCATGACTAATGTGTATGACATTATGTTTCTTTGATTTTTCTATATTTTCACTAATTTTAACATAGGCTACGCTTTGTCGATAAGAATTTTTATTCTTCAGACAATAAAGTATATTCTCTCTCTCTCTCTCTTTGTTCCGTAGTTTTCTAGGTATTGTAACCTACCAAAATCTGGAAAAAAAAAAGAATTAATATTTGAAACTATACAAGTGTAGAAGGGCAGATTTTCAATCTAGCCCGAAAAATATCAATTCTTATTTTTCCAGATTGTGGTGGGTTACAATACCCAGAAAACTACGGAACAAATATGGATCCACCACAAAATAATGACGTTCAAACATTAATATTTCAAACCTTTCAACATGCCCGAATTATATTGTGACCAATTTTTCAAAGAATGCTCATTACAACTTGAACAAGTTTTATCGTGAAATTGACGAAAGTATAATAATATGTGCCATACTCTTTGGAAGTGTACAGGGTGTTCCACCACAGGCAAATTCTGAATTTTACATGAAGTATATACAAGCGATTGTTACGCTATAAGGTAGACACGATTAAATTTCCACAAAATTTATTGTCTTCGCGACATGTTTCGGTACACTGTACCTTTATCAAGCGAATGTATTTAAACACTAAATTATTCTTCGCTAAAAGCTCCTTAAATATATCAGGGCCTACTCTAATTATCTATGATTCCTAGAATAATACCACTGACAATGATGATGATTCCTAACTGATGCTGATAAATGATACTGATTCCTAATAATAATTATGATATCGGACCATAGTTACTACTTATTGATTGAATAAGTTCAACAAAGGGGAACTATTGAGATCCAATTGATCATTTAGCAAACAATTTGAATTTTTTAATTTATTGATTTCCAAAAATTCTAAATAATTAAGTCTAATGCCCTTATTTTCAACATGCAGAATTTCGAAATTTTTATCGAAGTCATGGCCTTCCCCCAAAATATGATTGGCATATGATGAATGAGTTGTTTTCTTTTCATAATTCATACGATGTTCACGTATGCGGTTTTTGAATGGTCTACCTGTCTGGCCAATATATACTTTGGAGCAAGATCCACAATTCAATTTATAAACTCCTGATTTTTCATCTTTTATTGTTTTATCTTTGTTATTCTTGATAAACCTTCCCAACGTGTTATCTGTTCTATATGCTACTTTTAAATTTTGTTTATGCAAAAATGAAGCTACTTTTTCAACAAACAACAACAAAATTACTTTCAATTTGACAATAAAGTATACTCTTCATCTGACGGTTTGATCATGGGAAATCCGCCAAGTCCTCTACTGGCAGAAATTTTCATGGACAATCTGGAAAGTATAATTCATAAACATCCACTATCGCAACAGTTTTTGTATTGGTACAGATATGTAGATGACGTTATAGTTTGTTTTAAAGGCACCAACAGACAATTAGATACATTTCATAAATATATTAACACTATTCATCCAAATATTCAATTCACAATAGAGATGGAAACAGATAATTCAATTAATTTCTTAGACTTGACAATAGGTAAAGCCAACAGCAAACACCACTTTGCTATTTTTCATAAACCTTCCCACACTGATATCACTATTCATAATAATTCGGTACATCCATATAAACATAAAATATCAGCATACCATAGTATGATACACAGATTAGTAAACATTCCTCTTTCTGTGGACAATTTCAACAAAGAATTAAATATCATAAAACAAATAGAAGTTAACAATGGATATCAAGTCAATTAATAGAAAATATTCTTGCTAAAAAACTACATAGAAAAGCTATCCAAGAAGTGTACCCCACTTTGAGGACCCATGACAATAATTATAGAATCTTAACTTATTCAGGACCTGCTACGGAAAAAGTAGCTTCATTTTTGCATAAACAAAATTTAAAAGTAGCATATAGAACAGATAACACGTTGGGAAGGTTTATCAAGAATAACAAAGATAAAACAATAAAAGATGAAAAATCAGGAGTTTATAAATTGAATTGTGGATCTTGCTCCAAAGTATATATTGGCCAGACAGGTAGACCATTCAAAAACCGCATACGTGAACATCGTATGAATTATGAAAAGAAAACAACTCATTCATCATATGCCAATCATATTTTGGGGGAAGGCCATGACTTCGATAAAAATTTCGAAATTCTGCATGTTGAAAATAAGGGCATTAGACTTAATTATTTAGAATTTTTGGAAATCAATAAATTAAAAAATTCAAATTGTTTGCTAAATGATCAATTGGATCTCAATAGTTCCCCTTTGTTGAACTTATTCAATCAATAAGTAGTAACTATGGTCCGATATCATAATTATTATTAGGAATCAGTATCATTTATCAGCATCAGTTAGGAATCATCATCATTGTCAGTGGTATTATTCTAGGAATCATAGATAATTAGAGTAGGCCCTGATATATTTAAGGAGCTTTTAGCGAAGAATAATTTAGTGTTTAAATACATTCGCTTGATAAAGGTACAGTGTACCGAAACATGTCGCGAAGACAATAAATTTTGTGGAAATTTAATCGTGTCTACCTTATAGCGTAATAACTATGGATTTCCATCAAGTAAAGGCCACCTCAGTCCAAAACAAGCGATTGTGTTAATATCGTTGTGAAGACCATTTTGATATAAGCACTGATATAGCACTAACCCCCCAATGTTTTGTCTTATGACTGATTCGTATTAAGATAATTTGAATTTTTTTAACGTTTAGGCATTGAAATTTTAATAGTTTGGTTATACAAATGAATGCATATTTCAAACACATAGTGAAGTATTATTTAAGTGATATTATACAGTTATTTTAGTAGTGTTGGCAATATTTTGTGATTGTTTCAATTTATACTTCTCTTAAGCACTCGAATTTTCACCACAAGCACCCCAATATTTTGTTTCGACTGTTTCGTATAGAGATAATTTTATGTTTTTTTAACGTTTTCTGCCTTGAAATTTAAAAATTTTGATATTTTGAATATACAAATGCATATTTTGAACGCTTAGTCTATTTCTATAGTATTATTTTAGTGTTGTTAAAGAGTTGTTTTAATATTGACAATATTTTGTGATTGTTTCAATTATACATTTCTTAAGCACATGAATTTTCACCACAAGCACCCCAATGTATTGTTTTACTTGCGACTGTTTCGTATTGAGATAATTTGTGTTTCTTTTTAACGTTTTTTTTGCCTTGGAATTTTAATATTTTGGATATACAAATGCATATTTGTAGTATTTGTTTAGTATTGTTGAACAGTTGTTTTAGTATTGACAATATTTTGTGATTGTTTCAATACATTTCTTATGGATTCGAATTTCCACCACGTACAAGCAGCATGTGTTGCTTTTGTGGATTTTTCTGATGTTTATTCACGACATGTAATGAATACTTTTGTATGTGCTACTATATTTTGTGTGAATAAACGATGATGATGATAAGTGTGCTACATTAATATGAAGCTTAGTGTGGAGAGTGTGGTCAGGAGAATGTTTTGCGTTAGCTATCTAGCTGTAGAAAATTCGGTTTGAAACTAACTAATATTAACAAAAAGTAAATGAACTTCTATTAGTATTATGTATTCATTATTATGATATATATGCAAAATAGGAAATTTGGTGCACTTTCCATGCCAAGTAATGTATAGGTTATGTTTTGGTATATTATGATCTGCTGTGTGAAGTTTTGATACAAATCTATGTTGTGTACTAAATTTTTGTTCGTTTTCGTTAACCAGCTGACGAACGTCAACCCTCAGAAGTCGAAACTTGTGCGAGCAATGGATCAACGAGGCCTTACCTTTTAACGTGTGATTACCCAGCACGGTGGCCCGGCGAGAATTTGAACCCCGGCCTTCCGCTTGATAGGCAGATATGCCTATCAGATAACATAATAATTACCATGCAGCTTTCACTCTATTGATCTCTCTGCTCACTTAAAATCGAGATTTGATGAAAAATATTTTCATTTCGTGTCCTCTGACATGGAATTTCCTTTCGACCAGTGGTGAAGCGTTTTGTGAGTTTGAATTTCCTTCCCTAATTCTTTACTTTCATATAAATTTTATGGGTTTGAATATTGAATATTTTATCATTATGTGACGATAATAAATATACAAGTTAAAAATATTTGAGACAAATTTAAATCCTATGTATATTCCCTATTATATGGGTATTTCAAAGGAAGTTATGTGAGATACCGTAAAATGAATTGTGAATTATTTTTAATTTCATTTATTTCTTCTTGGCTTCTTCCAATAAACTTTCGAATATGAATCTCTATCGGTAAATAATAAAGAGACTTGCAAAAATAATGTTATATCTCTACTATATGGAAATATCAGATGATTGGACAAGCGGTTTACGAATTATAATGTTCGCAGAAACAATCTACCGCAAAGGAGACATGCAAAAGTTACATCTCAGTTTTTTTTTAATTCTTTATTTAACGTCGGCCTATTTCCGCTACCAAGGCCAATCACTGATGCCGGTGAGCTCACTTCCCCCAACCGGAAATTTTGCGGAACCCTCTGGTATTCCAACCAGAGGTATATCCTCAATATATCTTGTGCTCATTGATATATTGTCTGCGAGCTATGATATGCTATTCCGCTGCAGCTGTACGGGCTTTCGACACGGTATTTCCCTGTATGGTCACCCATCCAAGTACTAACCGCGCTCGGCGTTGCTTAACTTCAGATATCGAATGACTGTCAGTCAACCTGAAGAGCTGGGCCATGCCCAATACATCTCAGCTAAATCTCGAAACTTGTCGCAAATAAGTCATCGCAAAACATGTCACCTGAGTGAGTCATTGTGAGCGATGAAATGCAAGTTTTCTGCGACAAGTTTTGGGACTTCACATGTCACGTCTTTATATCGCAACGATATCCCTGCAATATAGCTGTGTTTGTTGGAATACAGTTGCCTGTAAATACGACACGTTGTTTCGCTACACAATATATTTTTTTCAGACACAGGAACAAATCAATTTGTGCCGAAAGTGACCTGGAATACACGGAAGTGAAACCCAATAGGGCTTCCACAGACCACGACACCAGCACCCCCTCGTAGTTGTCCACTTTTGAGGATATTTTCGAACCAGTCATTGGCGCTCGAAACTCGAAGGTGCACATTAGGGCGGGCCAGGGCCAGAGGCCTCAAGTCCGTGACCCCGTCAAGTCCAACGGCGGATATAATCGTTCTCGATCACGGACACGCATCCCGACAGAATCACAGAACGCGATTCGCTCTGTTGTTCGCGTTCCGTGGCGACCAATCGCCGACGGCCCATTAAAATTAAACGGTGGGCAGGTTCGGGCCCAGATTCTAATTTGACCTTAGGAGTCGACTGGAGAGTGCACCTCGCATCGTAATTATCTCCGGCACCCCTTCAATTACTTTAATTCGTAGCTAGGTTAGGCCGGATTTTATTAAATGATACAGCGAAGCGATGGAGGTATTATGATGCGATGGACGCCACTATGTAATTATTGGCTACTCTTCGATGGGTCTTTTTAATTGTTTTCGTGGGTATTTCACCGATGAGCGCGCTGGAGACTGTTATTTTCGTTTTTTTTTTGTTCTTTCGTTGGGGTAACGTAACGTTTTTTCCCAGAACTGGTGGATTGCTTGATTATGTTTTTCTCAACACGAACAAGACGCTGGTGCTGGTTTAGATTCAGATCTCATATTTTAACAACACTACAATGAAGGAGAAACTATATTGTAAATATAGAGGAAGGTAAAATATGGATATCCGAGATAGAGCACTGAACTCGACAACTTTTTCGCCAATTCTCCATTTTTCTCTCAGCAAATATTTGTTATTATTTTTAAGCTTTATTATGATATATTCAGGTTGATGGCTATTGAGGCCATAATTAATGAAATCACTCTGATCAGGCTCGAAGGACCAATCACACAATCATTATCCGATCTAGGGCGGAACTCTGTAACCACAAAATCAAAGCGAAGCGATAGCGATTCCTTTAGACTGTGACCGATTTTTATGTATTGAAATATTCGTGTATCTAGATAGCGATGGTACCTATCTCTCCGTTACATACGAAAACCATTTTTTTTGAATTTTTCCCAATTTTACAGTTCACTTTATTCCACTTCTCACTGATTCCCATATATGTTGGTTAGTTTGTAATTGTTCCAAACGTACATGGGAATAAGTTGTTTGATAGTTTTGCTATCAAAATCCTATGGAACTCGGATGGTACCAAATTTCAAGAAATATTATCATAGCTGTGAAGCTTGGACGACATATAAAAAAATTGTACTGAAACATCCTTATCCAAAAGAAACCGAATTTGTTTCCATCCTTCATGACAACTAACGTTCTAAGCGAATCCCATGGCTTCGCTTTAATTTTGAGCTTACATAGTATCGCTCCAGGTATCACCTGATATTTTAATATCAGCAGTGGCTTATCCAACGAAACCATCTTATGTTGTGTACAAGAGGGTATATCAGAATTCAAGGAACTCACTAGAATATGACATCTCACGTCGTAACTTAGGGATTTTTACTCTGAAACTCAAAATTATCGGGAGTAATTACACAAGTGCTTCAAAATTACCGATAATTTTCCATGAAAGCATGATGTCTAAAAACTGCATATTTAGTCAAAAGAGCCCGACTCCGAAGAAGGAAGGCTCTTTTAGCAAAATATGAAAATAACCGAATGCAGTTTTTTACTGACAACATGCTTGAATGGAAAATTATCAGGTTTATTTTGATGCACGAGTGTAATTCGGTAGAATATTTCCGGAGTTAAAACAACGACGTTTAAAATTCAGTATTTATGCCTGTCAAGATGACAAATGTACATTTTAACAATCGTTACTATAGATACACGGACCGAGCGGGTATTTTTCGATACCTACCGGGTATTTACCAGCTCGAAAATGTCCCGCCGGGAATTTATCGCTGTAATTGATCGAAAATGTTCCGCTTCATATGGGATTTTGAACATACGATGGAAATACTCGACAAAAATGAATGTCTGTGTTCTACCAGGATTCAATTTACATTTCAATTGAAAAATGACAGTGATTCTTGCTCTGAATGAATTCGAAAAACAAGTCATCAAATTTGACAACTCACGTCATCACTATGGAATCCATGGTCGAACGCAAAACAAAAAGACAAAAGCCGAATGCGTTCTTCTATAGTATAGCATCACAATTTGAAAAATCTAGTTCTATTAGAAAATAAAAATATTTTAAAATAATTGATATAACGGAGTTTTCACGTTCTTTTCAATAACATATTTTTCAATTGAAACTGATATTTATAAATCTGGTGTTATGAAGGCACGTAATCGACTGTTATCTTGGGGGTTTATCATGAATTTTTCCAGAAAATATAAAAGTAGTGACGTTAAACACACTGGTACTGGGTGCATATCACGAATGATAAAACTCAATTCATAAAATTAATGTATTTAATAATCAATTACGCATCAACAAATTAACTTATCAATATTATATTTCAATCGTTCATCAAGTCAATTTATCTGTATATCTTTTTTTCAACTTTTTACACGAACTGGAATCAAAGTCGCCATCAAAACCCACCAAAAAATAAATGAGGGTGTATCATATTTTTCTGTTAAATTCGGGTATTTTTTTATTAGAAATGAAAACGCTTCGAAAATTGGTAAGTATGCAATTCTAGAATATGATTATAATTATTACTGATGTTTATCAAGCACAATTCATGGTAAAAGTTCACATGAAAAGTGAAAATACATTAAAAACTGTAATAGTCCATCTCAAAATTCTACAGTTTGGAATTTTCAAAACAACGTAAAAATCCCAACCTTGATTAACAATAGTTGTCAAAGTTGTGCAGAAACTAAAGAATTTTAAGAGAAATGAAAGCGTTATGTAAGCCATCTATCAATGTTGGCAACCTGAATTCCGAAAAAAACTGTACTTTGAACATAAAATATGGGTTGAAAATTTGATTCTGAAGAGATTCTAATACATCGCAAGTTTTTCAAGCTTGAGGGCCATGTCCTGGAACTTTGAGTTCCAGAGCTTTCGGCTGCATCAGCGACAGCCATCTTCAGCAGCGTGGTCTTAGTTGAACTCCTTCCTGTGAGTCTACTATGACTAATGGCAAATCTGGTGGTACTCATAATAATAATAATAATAATAATAATAATAATAATAATAAAGCGTCTTTATTTGATTTTCACATACAATAAGAAGTGAGAGCTTAAAGGACTACAGTATCACTGTTGGCGAAGTCTAGCTGAAGCTACTCATACTCAACCAACAGGATATCTACTTCAGAATTTGATTGTTTTTTTTTCTCTTCTTTTTTTTCCCTCCCTCCCCCTCTCAATCCCGAAACCATCCCCCCCCCCCGCACTCCAACACCCCGGGAACTCCCCAGCGGTACAAAAGAAAAAGCTTAAAGATCAAGAATCATTGTCTCTCCAAAAGTAACTCCTTGAATTTGTATTTGAATTTATTGATGTTCATTTTCTTAAATTGCTCAGGTAAAAAATTATAAAGGTTGATGGCATTATATAAGAATGATCTCCAAAACAATGCTAAATGATAGTGTGGCAAAGTGAATCTGTTGGTATATCGAATATTTCTAGAGTGGATATTACTTCTCAGAACTAGCTTCTGCTTTAAAGGAGTGGAATGAGGAGCTGCTATAAGATTATGTAGGAAAACCCCTAAGTGATGTTCTCTTCGATTCGTCATGTTCAACTATTTTGTATTTTTGAATGCTACAGAAATGGAGTCATACTTACGTATACCATGAATCAATCGACAACAAGAGTTTTGTACGCTCTGTATTCTATTTTTATCAAAAGAATTGTTAATATCTTGTGATCGGACCCTGTACTGTCGTACGTCGAATTCTGTACTTCTGTCTGAGTTTGTCGTCAATGTCTTTAGAACGGGATGCCAAATTTTGTTTAAGGTCAGTCTCTCTTCCTTCCTGTTGAAGTTATCCTTTTGCTTATATATCTCAATTGCTTCACGGTTTGAGCGAGTGGAATAATGTGTTGTTGAGATAATTGAGGTTTTATCAAATTGAATATTATGATTATCAACTTTGAATTAGGTAGGTAAAAAACCCCAAAAAAAACGACGAAGAAAAAAGAAAATTGCAAAGTTGAACTTGAAGTTATAATCAAGTTAAAATTACTGTTTCAAAAACCAACTTTACCAATTCCTGTAAGCTTCGTTTTTTCATCTCTGTTCAATTTTTTTTGAAACATCAGAACTTTCAAACATGAAAGATTCTATTATGAATTCAATCACCAAACCACACTTTTCAAACCGAATCTAAAACGATTTGATGAACTTCCAAAACTCCAAAGGAATCGCTGTTACGCCCACCCTACTGGCCTAGAGCCCAAAAGCCTTATCGTCCGCCGTGTTTCTACAACTGTTAATTAAAATTCATTGGTTTCAGAGACGATCTGCCCGTTCATTATCTTGTCATCCATTAATCAGTATTCTGGACTGGAATCGTTCGAAACAGATGAAGAAAAAAACGATGGACGTATACCTAACTTTGATATCTGGTCACTTGATTATTGAAATACGTTGGAGTCAATCAGTGGAATGCTGAGCTATTTGTCGAGGGAGAAATTTCGTCTTTTGCCGACGTTTATATACTATTTTATTCACAATCATTCCAAGTAAGTTCATGAAATGAACAAGGAATGAATATTTGCAAGATTAATTTCAATAGATTTTTCTGGAATCCATTTTTTGATTTTCTCTCCCCTAGAAATGAAAAGGAATAAGTTTCAAATACTTATAATAGCTGTTCTTTGGTCAAATTGGTATATATGCCCTGAAACGTAACTGAAAATTGAAAAGATGCAAATTTTAGTGACCATTTTGTCAGTTACATATCGTATTTTCATGAATTTGATGATTCAATTAATGAATTTAAAAAAATGCGTATACTTTCATTCGGCGACGTTTCGGAAGATATTCTGCCTCCTTTTTCAAGCCCATAATGGAAAATTTTCAGTAGCAATAATTCAAGGACATTGATAATTATTATTAAAAAAATTATAACAGATAATTTCGACTTATCCATTTCTCATCTTCTCGAGTTGTTTTTATGTTCAGCTGTCCTTATTCTCAATGGACTTGATGTTTCACCAGTATAAACACTGCCACATACACAAGGGATACTATAAACACAATTTTTCGATTTCTATTCCGTATTCAGAGGTTTGTTTCTGATTAATAGTGATCGGATCGTGTTCTCTGTTTTGAATATTGTTCTTACATTCAATCTATTACCTATACGTTTGATTTTTTCTGATAAACCTTGGACATAAGGAATGATCATTTTTATCTGAGGAATTTTTTAAATATTGTGATAATATTGAATTGTTCTCATGGTGGTGAATGAATCTTTCTAAATCTAGCTTTTGAACGATAATACAGGACTGTCCCTGATGAGTGACAGTGCGACAGATGCTTTACGTGGGAAAATGGCTGATGTCCAAATTTTGTTAGATTTGGAATAGAAATAATACAGAAAGTTGATGGCTAACCATCAAAGCATAATAAATGAATCAATAAATACAAAGTTCATCACTTTCGTATCGAATCAATAAAAAAATTGACAAGTTGACGTCTGTCATAACCTCCATCCCATCAAACGCCATCTGCTTCGAGCTTTCCAAATTACATGCCATTGAATCAAGGAAAACAGCCAAGATCGCGCAAAAAACACTATAACCATTATGTTTATAGAGATATGTCAGTCAATGCCTGTGTAAAAAGGATTTGAAGCGCCATCTACAGTATAATGTCGATATCTCCGTTCACTTGACAATGCACGACAAAGTTTCCTACTGTGGAGGGAAAAATAGGTGCAGAGTTCTGTCAGTTCGACTGGAATGTTGAAACAAAGATAATGCAGTTTCAAAATAGAGTTGACAATAAAAGTTGATGTAGGAAATGAAATTTTAGGCATCAAAATAATCTTCAAAGCATGGATGATCTACGACATTGACAAAAAATTCAACTTTTTTCTGAATTGACGCCATCTTTTGGTATTATGTATAAGTAATCAAGAAAATGTGTGATTTAGGCTACGACGTTCGTATGAAAAATGACATAAAAGACATAGTAAAAAGGTGGTTGCCGTTTTCTGATTCTTCAAAGTCGAAATGTCGAAATTAATGTCAAAATTTCAACTCAAACTTGGAATTTCATGAAAATCTCAAATATTTCAAAATGGTTTCAGCCAGAGGAGTAGATATTTTCTGATAGGTGTCAGCCCATGAAACTATTGTGTAGGTAGTTGAGGCTGGCTTGTTCAAGAAATGATTTGATATTTACATAAAAGTTATCAAGAAGGTGAAAAAGCAACATTATTCGGAGAGATACGTATTATTTTTTATACAATTGTTTCTGTTAGTAGTTTTGATTCTGCTAGTAACCAAACATCAAACGACGACTATTTCTTATCACTTCTTGATTCAAAATTATACAATTTGAAATACCGCTGAAATTTTTTCAGCCTACGCCAATGGTAACCATAGGAATCGAATTTTGACGATTTGATACTTCTATCGCTATCTGTGTCTCATAATCTGAACCTACCTGAATTCAATTGCAGTTCTCTATATGAGGTTGAGTTTATTTGTAGAACCACTAGAGGGTGGCTGCGAAAAAAGCAAAAGAAATCCATTTGTGTTGTGGTTTGTGCCTTGTGGTAACCTCAAAATTTTAACTTTTGAATTTAATGTTGAGTTTATTTCACTCTTAATAATTGAAAAAACAGATGGAGAAACCTAGTCTCAGTTGCAAACTAGGCATATTGAGCCGCCCAGATGGATCTGCTATGCTATCCGAAGGTACCAAACAAAATTAAACAGTTCCAGATCCAGAATAACATTTCTTCGTTTTAGGAGAAACTACAATTATAGCCGGAATATACGGACCGGTGGAGGTGAAAATGAAAAACCTTCTAATCGATAAAGCTTCTGTTGAATGCCATTTCCGACCTAAAAGCGGTGCACCGGGTAAGACTGATCATCAGAGTTCGATGTAATATTAATCCTATTTTTTTACTTAGGTGTTCAAGACAGAATGTACGAATCACTCATAAGAAACACTTGCGAAGCAGCTTTATTGGCGTCTCTACATCCCCGTTCTGCTGTGTTGGTGACGATACAAGAAATGCACAACAGCGGACAAGTGAGTTGACACAACCATTATTGCCCGTATTCCATACTTCATGTTTCAGCTGATATCCTGTGCCATAAATGCGGCTTGCTTGGCCTGTCTCCATTCTGGAATAGACATGAAATGCATGTTTGCGGCTGTTACGTGTTTTTTGACTCTCCAGGAGGAACTAACCCTTGTTTCTCCACTTAACGATGTGAAGACATCGTTTGTTTTTGTGTTTATAAATAACAAGGGGACTCTGCTCGCCTCTCATACGGAGGGGTTCTTTTCCAAACAGCAGCTCGAAGAAGCAATGAACTTGTGTAGGGAAGAAAGTAAAAATGTGTTTAAATTCTACAAAAGGACACTTTTAGGTACCGAAAAGGTAGAGTGATTACTGTATTGAACTTGATACTTTTTTATTGTTTTTTTTTATAAATGTGATAATATGAAAAGAGATGTATTAAACAATGCAAACAGGTTGAAGGTTTCATAAATCAAATATGTTTTATTGTCTGAAGAATGCAGTTCTGATTGGCAAAGTATTTTACAATGAAAAACAAGAAAACAATGATCATCATTAAATATCTGTTGATATGACAGTCTGTTGGCAAAACTAATAATACAAAAAGAATACAAAAAAACAAATAGAGAATAATGAAATTATTATAAACAACAACATGTGTGACTATAAAATACAAGTTCGATATCAATATGAATAATGAATAAATATCAGTGAAACACATCAAATTGAACAATAATGTATAACTAGAACTGTTAGACAAGGTCGAACTCTATAACATCAAAAGTTCTGACAGTAGAATTCATCTAATGAATAGAAAGCTTTCATCAGTAGAAGATTTTTTAGGGAATGTTTAAATTTCCTTTCCTTTCGAAAAACTCATTGTGAAAGCACCAAGAACTGTTATCGCCTCATTCTATTGGGATTTCAAATTAGGATCCCAGCGCCAAATTCAAGAAAAGTCAATTAATTAGCACCACTTTGCCAAGTTTTGCTATTTGAGGTAAGGACTTTGACATTTGTTTCCTAGTTTTTAATAAGAATTAATATTACGTTACATTTGTACATTCACGAAGATTGTCTACAAGAGATATTTGCATTTGAACAGGAATTCACGTATAAGTTTTGAGAACGGAAGCGGATTTAGTTTCGAAACGTTTACGATAAGTATTTTCATATATTAGTTTTTATTATTTTTTTTGATGGGCAAAATTTGAGTTAAACGAGAAGTTGCTCACTAATTGGACTTGTTCTATCCAGAAAGAACTGTTTTTCAATAGACGCAGCAACTTTTCGGGGTAGAGTAAAAATTTGCCCTTCTACACTTGTATAGATTCCAATATTAATTCTTATTTTTTCAGATTGTGGTAGGTTACGAACCCAGAAAATTACGGACAAATATTTATCCACCACAAAATGATGATGTTCAAACAGACTTTGACATTTTTCGAAAAGGCCAAACCGTAATATTTTCTGAGCGACTATTGAAGTTTTCAATGTTTTTTCACTTTTTATGTGAACGTTTACCATTAATTGTGCTTGATAAACAGAAGTAACAATATCACTACTTTTATTCGGGTTTGAAGGCCGTCGTTTTTTGGAATTTCTTCCTGACGTTTCGCTGGCTCGAGTGGCTAGCTTCTTCAGAGGTTCATTCATCTTGGAATTCACTCCGATGACTCAATTCCATTCAGTGAATTCCAAGATGAATGAACCTCTGAAGAAGCTAGCCACTCGAGCCAGCGAAACGTCAGGAAGAAATTCCAAAAAACGACGGCCTTCAAACCCGAATAAAAGTAGTGATACTGAAAACCTCGGCCGCGAAAGCCTCAACTATTTTGTCAGAAGTAACAATTTCAATCACATTCCAAAATAATATCGCAGCATCACTTTGACCAAGACGTCAGAAATAGCTTTATTGTTTAAAAATGTGAATTCTTGTTACAAAGCAGTCAAAAGTGTATATATCAATTGGAAAAGTCAAAATAAAACCTATACCTAGTAGTCAATAAACCTGGTCTGCATATACACACATACAGTATGTAAACAGATATCTAATATATCAAATTTCCATGTCACAATGTTAATTACCGTATTCCTCCGAAACGGCTCTACACCGATTTTCACCAAATTTTATTTGCGTATTCAATAGGTCTGAGAATCGGCTACTATCTATGTTCCATACCCCTAAGTGATAAGGGTTGTTCACCCTTAATTTTTTGACGAATTTTTTTGTTTTAATTTTTGATAATGTCATCAAAAATACATATGACCCTGAATTTTTACTTTCTTATCACCAACCGCTATTTTTTTATGGCCATTTTAGTAATTTAATCATTTTTCATCCCGCTCGATAACTGATCAATTATAGTGTTTTTAACTGTACTTCGATTAAAAATCTGGAATTTTTTTAAAGAAAATAAACATTTATTTTTAATAGTTCAATCCTGACATATGCTTAGTGTTACCAATCTTAGATTTTTAAAATTTGCCGCGCATTTACTGGAGAACAACGTGATGCCTAGGTCTAATCTACTTCAAATTTTACATTGAAATTCTTTCACAGAATTGATGGAAGACATTTTTCGTATTTTATTGAAATTCATCGTCTAACGGAGTTGAAAAGAAGTAGAAAATTATTTTAGGGGTTAATCAAAGCACAGCCTAAACCACTGATTGTATAGTTCTGAAACTTGCAGGGTGTCTTCTTTGGGTGACGTAGGTATCCGATAAGAAATATTTTCCAGAAATTCCACTTCTAAGAGGGTGAAATACGGGTTCAAAGTTTATATGGGACAACGTGATTCATAGGTCCAATCTATTTCAAATTTTGCATAAAAATTCTTCAACAGAAAAGTCGTGTTTCGTATTTTATTGAAATAAATCGCCTAACGGGGTAGAAAGTTATTTTAGGGGTTAATCAACGCACGGCCTATACCACTGAATGTAGAGGTCTGAAACTTAGAAGGTGTATCCTTTAAATGATTTAGGCATCCGATATGGAAAGTTTTTCCAAAATCCAAGCCTAAGGGGGTGAAAAAAGGGATCATAGTTTGTATGGGACAACGTACTTCAATTTTCTTCAAAGTTTGCAAAAATATTCTTCAACAGATTTGACGGAAGACGTTACATATTCTATTGAAATTCATTGTCTATCGGATAAAAAAGGATTCAACATTTTCGACTTCTTTCAAAAGCTCTTTCAAGTGCGCCTAGAACTCAGAGCTGTTATAAACCCAATAAAACTAATTACTGAGAACTACACAATATAATAGCAGCACAAAAATGATTAACCCCCAACGAAGTGGGCACGGGTCAGCTAGTAATTATATAGAGTACACAGTAGGTTTTAGCTGACACCTGTCAGAAAACAACTACTGTAGTTCTTAGTAATGAGTTTTGTAAGGTTCATCACAGCTCTGCCATCCGAGCGCACTCAAATGAGCGTTTGAAAGAAGTCGAAAATTATATAAACCACTTTTTTACCCCGTTAATCGATTAATTTCAATAAAATACGAAACATCTTCCATCCATTATGTTAAAGAGGATATTTCTGCAAAATTTGAGGTAGATTGGACCTAGAAATCATCTTGCCCATACAAACTTTGACCCCGTTTACACCTCCTTAGAGGGAGAATTTTGGAAAACCCCTCATAAGGGTATAGCGGATGATTAAGTCATACAAAGAGCCCCCAAGTTCAGGATATCATACAATGTACCTCGATCGTTGTTCTATCAATAACAGCTAATATAGAACAGTTTTGTGTAATAGCTGGAGAAAAAGGGTATTTCGAAGCCATATTCCATCAGTTAACGAGAATATCTGGCTTCAACTTTCACGTATCAAAATGAGAAAAAAATTCAACGGAACCATTAAGGGGACAATAAAAGACAATTCAACTGTTTTGAAAATTTATTGGTACATTTTTGCTTCTTAGCCTTAGTGATTTACGAGTTCAAAATCAACAGTAAATAAATTACAAAACAACACAATAAAAATCTACAGGGAAAAAAAGCAATTCCATAAATTCATAAGTTTTCACTAATTAGTAAATAGGATAACACGAAATATATTACCAAACTTCTCTCCGAATCCCCAAAAAGTGAAGGAACACCAAAACACGACCAGCACAATTTTGACAAATCCCAATGACATACAAAAAATCTCCAAGTTTTGAATATCAAAATGGACAAAATATTTATGCAAATCCCGATATTTTTTTATTTAGAAAATTTATGAGCATATGCTAATTGTGAAATAAAAATCAGTAATTTTTTTAAGTTGTGTTATTAAAATATTTACTCATCCCAAGAAACATTTATGATTTATAAGAGAGATATTCAACACAGGCAAAGGATAAATTTGTACGGAAGATAATATCCTATACAAGGAGAAAAAATAGATAAATAACTTGTTGACTATTAGTTCACATATAAAATACAATAATTCAAGTTTCAAACTTTATTAGATTTTTCACTGTTTTTATCGAATGTGGTAATTAATTTTTAAAGTTAGTCTCTCCGAAAAAATTGCTTTTATTAGAAGTTCCAAGTTTATGTAAAAGAGATGTAACATTAGGTGTTCTTGGGATGCAAAAATTCCGGAATAAACAAATACCATCGTGAGATAGTTCATCATGTTACTGAAGAGGCTACAAAATGTTAAAGATTCAGCGAGTATAGTTTAATTTCTCCTCTATCGAAATCTTTGGACCCTGAAACTTGCAAACCTCGAGATACGCCACATTTCAATCGTTCCACACTTTGCATAAAAAACGCCAACTCCCACTCGAACGTACACAGTTTGCGCTGCTTTCCCGAATCCAAGCCCGCTCCTAATTATAAAAACTTCCATGGTAGTACCGAATAAAGTAGTACGATAATGTTGAGAACCTAGATTATTCTTGAGCAGCGGCGGCTTGCTGCTCGAATTTTTGCAGTCTCCTTCTCCGGATCTCCTCTTCAGGGCTGACGACCTAAGAAAGTAAAGAAATATCTATCTGATATCTTCAAACGAGTAAATCATATATATAATGTGAATTTCGGAAAGGGCTCCAACGATTTTCATGAATTTGGTATGCAGGGGTTTTCGGGGCCGATAAATCGATCTAGCTAAGTTTCATTCTTAGAAAACGTGGTTTTACCTGTGTTTTCAGGCAATAACTCTTTATGACTCTTCCTGACATCTACTGGCGAGTAGTAATACTATTATTTATTTTTGGGAGCAACTAACTGCTTTACCGACAAAGCAACACTAAAGCTACTCCAGTAGATGGTGTTCTTAAGCAGCACTAAGCCCAATGATTATACACTACAAAGGATGGCTCATTCCCTATCTCCGTACATTGGCCAAATTTCAACTGCACATGCGCCAATATGCATCGTCATTTGACGTCACCCGGCCTACAGACCTGAATGTCTGCCATAAGAACCCGTGTGTTTTCATACTTTTTTATTGATAGAAATTTTTCTTCCTGTTGGTGAAATTTGTCGGTCGTTTTCTTCAGTGTTTGTGTTATCATTTGACTTTAAGTTAAAATTGAATGGACTATTGAGTGCGTGTTGAATCTTGAATTCCACTTCGTGAAAGGACACTGTTGTTTGTTCGACTATTTTGCGATTTATTGAAAATATTTGAGGTGAATATGATTAATCTTTATTAGCTCTCGAAAAATGCTTAAGCGTTGACATAATCAGATTCTTTTAAATAAATCCATAGGACCCTACCAGCACTTCTACTCTCTTTTAAAATAACACCCTCATAGGTAAGTTCATTATTGAACGTCAACTCATAAAACTCGTCATTCCTAGTTATTAAAATGAGCCCAAAGCCCAACTTTTACATTCAAAATTCACACAAATAAATTCGGTAAATCGAAGTGCCTATTACGGAATGGTGTTCAAAACGCACTTATCATCAGTTCAAGTTATGGTTCATCCACCTAGAGTTGTAAAAACTCAATGGGTCAAATGAAAATCAACACACCAACCAGCACACGCTGAAAATCAACAGGTTTTCCATGAAAATATCGAGATAAAAGGTTTTAAAAACCGAGAAAAATGCATGGGGTCTTACGGCAAGCCAACCGTAGTGTAGGCCGGGTGACGTCACTTATAGCTGGTGGGGAGCGGGGGGAATGACAAATAAAATCACCGAAGTCGGCCATCCTGTGTAGTATATAATCTTTGCACTAAGCCAATGTGTTTTCCGTTTGAGGTTAGAACAAGACAATCGATTATTAACATACCACAGTTGTAGGCGAAACGTCAGGAATAAAACCCTGTGGACAAGGGCAAACAAAACCGGATAACACCCCATAGTCTAAGAGGCGACGACACTAAACCTATAATGATAGGGCTCCCAGAAGTCAAAAAAATCGAAAAAAAAATACAAAAAAATGCGATTTCATTTGTTTAAACAATCAAAGATACGTACTATTCATTGTTCGTGGTAGTGGCAGGCGTGTTTCAATAATACAAATAGAAAAAACTCGGAAGATTGCTAATGAAACCGAATTGAAACGCAAAATCGGTTGCGCGGAGAGCGACTTTCAAACGCTGCTGCCGCCATGTTGTCCACTGTTTGGAAAAGGCAGCAGTGGTTTTTCTTACACAAAAAATGAAGACCTTTCAGAAATACTTTGGTTCTTTGAGGAGTCCGATGATTATAGAAACCCGGGTACAGAGGGTTCACTAATCTATCGGCAGCACCTGATAAGCCCCATCAGGGGGCTGGCAGCACTGCTTTTTCATATAGTCCTACCCCTCCTCTACCTTGAGGAACAATCACGGAACGGGAGACTTATCATTACAGAAACCCAAAAAAAATTTTTCTGGGACTTCTGGGAGCCCTATCATTATAAGTTTAGTGTCGTCGCCTCTTAGACTACCAGTATCGATTTTGAATATTCATTAACAAATGTCTAATTCGACAGGTACATAATAGTACGTTTTAACCAAAAGGGGTTTATTTTCACTCATTCTTCAAGCGAAAATCAATTGCCGAATCAAACTCCAATTTATCATGTCAGAAAACGAAAGTCCCATATTTTGTTGAGTTTTACGGTGTCATAGATGCCACGAATATTCAGCCCATTTCCGGATTAATCAGGAGGCGAAGTTTCTCCCAGTGGCCAAAGGGCGGAGACTGAAAGCGCCGAGATTTTCAACTATTATTGGGTCAAGGTAACTTGTAATATCAAGGTTAAATATCTATTCTAATGTATCTTTACCTCCTCGCTCGCCTGCGACGTGCTCGGCTTATCGAGCTCGCTCCGTTCGGCCGTCTCCGTTGTTGGACTGACGGGAGCGCTCGTAGTGGGCGCCACCTTCGCCACTTTCGGGGGACTCGTGGTCGTCGTGCCGCTGCTGCCAGCCTGGAAAACGTTCGGGAACGGAGCAGAAGGCGGCGGCGTCGCCGCCGGAGGTGCCGCAGGCGGCATCTGCGCGGAGAGCGCCACCGTCGCGCTGTACTGCTGCATCATCATGACGGCCGCGTCGAGAAGCATCTGGAAACGGTATTGTAGAGAAATTCGAAGTGGTGACACAATTCATCACTCCTCCACCTGCTTCTACTTTCTTCTTCTTTTCTCCTATCTATTACTCTATAACTCCCGGTAACTCCTTTTTTTCCTATCATATTTTCCTTCTCTGCCTCTCCCATTCCTCTCTCTCACACGACTCTTTCCTATAACACAATTCATCACTCCTCCACCTGCTTCTACTTTCTTCTTCTTTTCTCCTCTCTATAACTCCCGATAACCCCCTTTTTTCCTATCATATTTTCCTTCTCTGCCTCTCCCATTCCTCTCTCTCACACGACGCTTTCCTATAACACAATTCATCACTCCTCCACCTGCTTCTACTTTCTTCTTTTCTCCTCTCTATTACTCTATAACTCCCGATAACTCCCTTTTTTCCTATCATATTTTCCTTCTCTGCCTCTCCCATTCCTCTCTCTCACACGACGCTTTCCCATGTATTTTCCATTCAACTTTATCTGCTCTCATTCTCTATTACTCCCTTTTTCATCACTATTCTCCTTCTTCGATTTCACCGACTTTCCCTTATGGGAGCTTCAAGCTTATGGACCATTAACGGTCAGTTAATGCACTGCAGCTATTGCACCATAGTATAAAAGACTATTAAACACCCATTCTTCTCTTCTCCTCTCTATTACTCTATAACTCCTTTTTTTCCTATCATATTTTCCTTCCCTGCCTCTCCCATTCCTCTCTCTCACACGACGCTTTCCTATGTATTTTCCATTCAACTTTATCTGCTCTCATTCTCTATTACTCCCTTTTTCATCACTATTCTCCTTCTTCGATTTCACCGACTTTTCCTTATGGGAGCTTCAAGCTTATGGACCATTAACGGTCAGTTAATGCACTCCAGCTATTATTGCACCATAGTATAAAAGACTATTAAACACTCATTCTTCTTTTCTCCTCTCTATTACTCTATAACTCTCTTTTTTCCTATCATATTTTCCTTCTCTGCCTCTCCCATTCCTCTCTCTCACACGACGCTTTCCTATGTATTTTCCATTCAACTTTATCTTCTCTCATTCTCCATTCCTCCCTTTTTCATCACTATTCTCCTTCTTCGATTGCACCGACTTTCCCTTATGGGAGCTTCAAGCTAATGGACCATTAAAGCTCAGGTAACGCACCATAGTATAAAAGATTATTAAACACCAAAATGAATAAAAACCCTGGGGTGTTGACTTATACCTAATAGATTGTAAGCAAATTTTCTCGACTTTTCGCTGTCTTGATTTTGATCAATTTTAACTGAAGAGATTCTTTCGAGAGTTTGCCAGCAGAGGCGCACCTTACGTGATTTTAATTTAATCTGTGATGCCATGATATCCGTCTGCTCGACAGCCATTCGATTATTTATAGATTTATAGGTTATGTTTATTTCATGGTCTCATGTTTTGCATGCAATTTCTTGCTTTCCCGCGAAATACTAGAAATTATGTAGTCATCACATTTCGACTGATTATAAGGTATTCCTGTTGCTTTCAATTTGATGAAAAATAAACCAAAAACTCAGTGATTGTGATGTGATTTTAAATCTTCCGAAACAATAGTTTTGAGTGAAACTGGAAAGTATTGATATCTTATCTTTCTACTTCCTGAGGAACCGAAGATAGGTGAGTACTTTTTTCTTCATAGTGTTGAAAAAATGCAATTTTAATGTGATTATGAGCCGATGACATGAGGGACACGTTACACGAGCGTTTTATTTTGAGCTGTGTAAATCGGTTCATAATAAATCTAACTATCACTATAAAATTAAACAAATACAAGAACAGCAACGATATACACTTATAAAGAATAAAAACAAGAAAAACGTGAAAAGAAACAAGAACTAGGTGCAAGATTTTGAATATTAAATGAACTTTCAAATGCATTCAAATTCAAATCGAACTGTCAAACATTTCAAAAAAAATAATAGCTTTCTATTAGACGAACTTGACCTTACGTATTTTGTATACTGATAATTCTATTGGTGAACGAAAGATCCCGCGAGAGTTTATCCAATGAGACCGCCGGTATCGAAAATCACTCGTAAGCTGCCGCCTTAGTGATAATGTACCCTTAGAAAATCGCATTTGTAGCACCTCCTCAACACCACCTACCGTCAAAAAATGTAAGTTTAATCTTCGATTTCTCAGGTCGAGAGGAATTGGCTAAACAAAAGCATATCGGTCAGCGCACCAGGGTTTTTATTCATCTTGTTAAACACCCATTAACTAACCCTCTTCTATCTTGAAGAGTCCCTTAGCATGGGCGCCGTTACAAAAAATGTTAGTGAGGGGCACATTTTTTCAAATCAAAGTATTGCATTTAATTGAAATGAAAATCCTTTCGAACAATACTTACGAGTGTGATTTAGAAGAAATTGCAAAATCAAGTCGGTATCGTGTCCTATGCGGTGTATGGACTGAAAAATCTGAAATCGAGGGCGAACACCCGCTCCCCTTGCCCTCAATAAAAGGCACCCGTGTCCCTTTGTTAACGGTCACATAAGAAAAAGTCGGTGCAATCGGCTGAAACCCACTTATTCAACCTCCCACCGATATTCCTCACCTGTATATTCCTCAAACACTGAATCCTAGCCTCGACGTTCTCCCTTTCGTTCCCCTCCATCCTCTGCAGTTCTTCCGGCGTCAGAGTAGCGAAATTTTGCGGCGGCATAGGCGGAGGCGGCAAAAACGGCATGAATCGAAACGGGGGAAACATAAACCTCGGCTGCGGTTGCTGAGTGGTAGCCGCACCGCTCGCTTCGGACGCGTTACCCTGCGGCCTAGGCTGTTCGGGCAACTGGCCATTCTCCAAGTTCGCCTGATTGAACATCTGAAAGGGGTTCTGCCCCATGAAAAACGGGTTCGCGAACGGGTTCTGCAAATTCGGCGGGATCGGGCGCTGCCTTTGAGCGTTGGCCGCGTTGCTGGTATTAACGGGGTTCCTAAGAATGTTCAAGCGACAAGTGGGGCAAGTCTGCTGCCTTTGGAACCACGATCGCAGACACGCCGTGTGGAAAATGTGATTGCAAGGTAGTTTCTTGGAGGCCGTCGTCATTTCCTCGCGGCAAATGATGCACACGTTGTCGGCCGCTTGCAGTTCCTCGCTGGTAGCGTCGGGATACAGGGTGTTCATGTTGTGGATGGCTCTGCGCGACAAGATGACGTCGCTGAAGGCTTTCTTGAAGTTGCGTATCGTGTAGTACATCGGCCTGAAGGCGAATAGCGGCAGAGTGTAGATGCGCACCATAATAGCGACAAACGCGACGTAAAGAATGACCTTGATGAAACCCATGACGAGTTCGGTGTACAAAAGAAAGACGGCCTTGTTGTCCCACGGGGTTTCGCTGTTCAGATCGACAGAGTGCAGGGCGTACTTGATGGCTATGTTGATGACGACGGTGATGAGTATCGCGTATTCGAACCCGAACACTAGCTGCACGGAGGCCCCTTTGGTCATGGTGGACAGATAGGCGTGCTGGATGAAGTGGAGGTCCAGGGAACCCAGCAGGAGCAGCAAGGATAGAACCCTGGCGTGGAACAGCCAGCTGATGACGGGGCTTCGTTCCATCTGAAAAAGTTTGAGGTGTTTGACTTACCAGTTTATACAGTTGGAGTACTTCAGTGTCTTTTTATAACATTCTTTGAACTATTGGGACGTTTGTGAGAGATAAGACTAATTTATTTTTATCTGGTGTTCGATGCAAAGATTTATCAATCATAACTCAATGATTACAAGATAAAAGTAGGTGATTTTTATCTTTCAATGAGAGATTTGTAACTTTACGACCTAAGATTTATGACTTGTCATTACAGACATTTTTATATGCAGATTCACGTTAGAGGGAAGCCATATAATATACAAAGAACAATCAAGGGCCAGGAGATACGAATTGATTATTTCTTAAAAACACTTACGACTAAACATTTTACATTGAAGAATTCAGAAGATGGTCAACTTCCAAATTACGAATTATTTGATAAATGAAATAGGATGTGCGCAAGAAGTTTACCCATATACCTATTTTGTTTTCAACTGTTGATAAGATTTGAGATTTTATGTTGTGCAATAACATATTTTCAAACAAAGGTATCATTACCTATTCAAGTTTATTCATGATATCTGCGTTTGGTATCTATTTACTTGCGCGAAAAACTACGAAAGCTGAGATTCAAATTGAGCTTTTTTATTGCTTCTAGTCAGTCATTGTTCAGATGTAATGACAGGTGACAAATTATCTCTTAAATCTTAACAATCTGCCTCTGGCACAATTTCGTTTTCTCAAAGGACTTTAATTTAAGTCTCAATCCATCTGAATGAAATGGGAGTGAATTATGAAAGTGGGAGTGAAGTACATCACTAATATTATCCAATATGTAATACTATTACTGTTTCTTTAAAAAAACAATTTTGATTTCCCTAATAATCATCAACTTAAAAAAAATTGGGATTCTACAGGTCAAATTTTCCCCAACTAGGAAGGAACATATCAAATAGAAATTTTCAATAATTTGTGCATTACAAAAATGTCTTACAGTGGTTTTGAAATCCCTTCAAAATCATAAAACACAACCAGGGTTGAAATATATCATGATATTTATATAAATATCAAAATATTAGGTATATATATATACCAGATATATATCCAAATGTTGATATTAATTCTTTAACATTGTATTTCATTATCTCTTATGAATGAAAAGAAAGCTGTTGTTGACTGATATAGTGCAGAAATTGAATAATATAAATAATTTCAACATCTAAATACTGAAAGGTATTGTGAATAAAAACAATCTGAAAACGTGTCTAATTGGCAAAAAATATCAAAAACAATACAGAAAAATATTTTTGGAAAGCAATCAATGGTTCTTCATCAGAGCTAGATAAATAAAAACTAAATAGGTTGGTTGTTCTTTGGCATATTAAATAATTTTAGAAACAATAAGAAATCATTCTAACTTCTAGTAGAAAGCCTGTACTACGCGATTTTCCTTGTTTCCACTTGAATAATAAAATTAAACTTTAGGAAACTACCGATTCAGAATCGGGGATTCACACAAACATGGCGGCTCGAAAATTATAAATTTGGGATTCCCCATTCTGTTTAGGTTTCCGTCAATGCCATATAAATGGTTCTGAGTTGATTATAGGAATATTTTAGCATTCTTTTCAACTCCACATTCCACATATTCTTGGAAAGAATTTAATATTCGTTATATATGTCAGCCAGAAATTTCAAGATATATATCGTGATTTATATCATGATATATCCTTCAAACCCTGAACACAACACCGATGATTTTTTGAAAATTGCTATTTATTTATTGAGGACATTCTTATAGCAAATGATATTTTAATAGAGAAATTGCATTTTTATCAAAGAGTATTGGATATTTCATTCTTCATCATTTTCACTATTAATTTCAATTCATTCAACTCAATTTAACATTCACCTTCTACTTTGATTCAAAAACTAAAAGATCACTGTCACTATCATGACCAGGATTAATGAAAATTAAAATGAGTGTTTCAGAGTTTTAAAAATTCAAAAATTTGATTCATGTTTCAGTTGTACAGTAGTAGTTTTTTTATTGATTTTCAAGGGAGTAAACTGAGCATTAATATCCCAAAAATGAAAAACCTTTGATCTATTTCTCATTAAAAAATGTTTCACAATGGTTCTGAAAGAGATCAAAATCTAAAAATACAACACTAATGATGTTTTTGATGACTGCTATTCATTAATTGAGGACAATCACCTCTAATAGCTCCAAATGATATTTAAATATCTCATTTTAACTATGAATTTCAATTCATACAAGTCTATTTTACATTGACCTTCACTCATATTCAGAAAAAAAATGGGTACTATGGCCTGGAATTGTGAAAATAAAAATTAATGTTTCATAATTTTTGAATTCTAAAAATGTTGTTGATATATTTTGAGTTGGTTTTATTCAACATTTCATTTTGGTTTAAGTATCTTTCAGGAAGATTATTTGAAAGGAGTTTCATGTATATAATAATTCATGTTTCTAAACCTTCTTTAAACAGATTTGTTCTTTGTCCTATGACTAATATAAAGCCTCAACCAAAAACAATGATCCCTTTAGTTTTCAATAGTGAAGTACTCATTGATACTTACATAATCTACCCTGTCCTCAGCAAGCCAATGGAATGATTTGAGAAATAACAATAGGGTAAACAGAGCTACAAACTTTGGGTTGAAATCATCCCTGAAAACTGTGAAAGCCAAACAAGTTTCTGTTATGGCATACCATGATCTCTCCATCAAGTGCTGAAACAAAAAATGTTTGCTCATTTGTCAAACTAAGCAATCCAGTTGACTGTGAAGTTTCATTTATGTATGCAATTTAGAAGGCAGTCTGGCCATTTGAGGAAGGCTGAGAAGTTGGCTTGGAAATTAATTCATTTGTTTTCACAGTGTTGAATTATTCTCAAACTATTAAATAATATAATTTATAATTTAGTAGAATAAAGTTAGTTTTTCATTTCTGAACAAAAATGGCTTATTATGACTTGACAGAGTATCACCATAAAAAACTCCTCAGGTGTGACCCAAGGCAAGCTTTGCAATAGTACCACAGTCTACGAATTTAATGTAATATAACTGTGCTTTACAAAGTGAATCAAGTGTACTGAAGAGGAAACATATCTTATGAAAGAATACCATGGCCTGTTCATTTCCTTCTGAAAGACAGATGTTGAACTCATCCAATAAGTTGTATTGTAGAAAAATTCAAGATTCACAGTTTTTGAATTTTACCTCAAATTCAGTAGTTCGGAGCTGACCAAAGAAGATCTTCCTCATTATTTTCCCGCATATCCAAACACAGATGAATGCTTGGATATAAATTACCTACAAAAACAGGTTTGAAACAATGAATTCACCTATTGGAAAAATACTCACAGCCATACTAGGGTTTGATTTTGTGATGTATACAACAGATGGATAAAACTGTTTCTTCTGATAGTATGCATTAGCGATAACTATCGAGGTTAGCGTTAAGGTTAGAAGGGATATGCTGAGGGACCTCATGATTTTTCACATTTAGGACCAAAGAAAATATATTTTTCTTCACTTTTCAGTGTTTTGATTCTACTCGAACATTTTAGAACATCAACCAATCATATAGGGCTACGTCAAAACATTCGTGTCTGTCCAAGTCCCAAACGTCAGTGTCAAATGTCTGTCAGCAAATTTTTGTGAAGAACTAGTGCATATCTGTAGTGAGGTTTTGTCCTTGTCCTTCAATATATGAAGTGTTGAAAAAAGACAGGATCACACATACTCACACTGGTGTTCCTTTATAAATTCGGTATGAGTTAGTTTGATAGTTTGTGTACCGGCTTACGGTGGATGAGGCTGCTTGATGGAAATTACTGAATAGTGATGAATATGGTAGAGGTAGAATGTTAATACTGATGAATACATTGTTTCAGTACTTTTCAATCCCAATCTGATACTGGAGTTTGACTGAACTTTATTTCTATTTATCGTGATAGATACCCTGTTGCTTTGATGCCACAGAACACAAACTTAATGGTCACTTATTATATATTTCCAGCTTCAAGTTTCCACAGTCCGATCGCAAGATAATTCAAGAAAGAACTGAAAAAGCAATAGAAATATGAACCATTTTCCAGAACAAATGCATTCTATTACAACTAGAAGAGACAGTGTTACAGCTCCACCAACAGTGATTTGCTGGAACTATATAGCAGCCACTTGAAACCTTCAGGCGGTTTCACTGCGCATCTAGGAGCAACAGTATTTAAGAGTTTTGTTGAGAAAGGTCTCATTCAAGAAGAATGACTAGGTATACTTTATTGACTGATTAAGAATAATAGTAAATCAATACTCCACAAAAAAAATCTCCATATCGAAATATAAAATTTTATTAACAATTGGTACAATTCGACTAATATAGAAATCTGATATAACAGCATTCAAACATTAAAAATCATAACAACCTGTAGTATTGAAACTACAAGAAAAACCTTCATGAAATATGAGTTTTTAAAAAAAAACAAGCACCATGTCATGAAGCTCAGAAATATGCAAATTAAAAGAAAATAAAAAGCAAATGAATTTTCAATAGGTACAAAGTAATTAAAAATAGTTAAATTACTGAAAATATTTTGTATAAATCGAAAGAATGAAAAGAAAATAACAAAACATCGGTGAAGAGATTCAGAAATTTATCAACCAATTTCGAAGTAGTATATTGTTCAATGAGCACAGAACGAGTCATTTTTCACAAGTATATACAAGTGGGAAATTAGCATTCCATGTTAGTTATACACTATACTTTTTCTATGGCTATAACAGATAATAGCAAAATGATTTGACAAATAACATGAATTTCAAATTTGATAGGATGAGTGAATAGAGCTGTCATTGCTTGAAATTTGACATTCTATGGGAGATTTGATAGTTGTGTAATAATAACTACAACTGTAACACAATTGAGTTAGCAGGTAAGGAAATGAAAATGGAGACATACTATGTACCTCATTGTTCTATTAAGAACAGTTATGATAGAGCAGTTTTTTGTTATAGCCATAGAAAAAAAATTCAGGTCCTTCAGCAATTCTACGAAAATATTTCCCCCAAGTTGGGAAATAAATGAGAGTTATGAATCGTAACTGATTTCCTCAAATGGAATTTATTCTTAAGTTTCAACAACTGAGTTCCTGGGTAATTTTTCTTTATATGGATCGAACATTATTTGACAAAATTACCTTTCGAGAAGTTTAAAAAATGAGTGCATAAAATGCAAATCAGTATTCAAAAAATGTAAAATGTATTTAGAAAATGAAATCAGTATTTGACTTGTTTTTTCCAGGTGGCCTTGAAAAGTTTTAAGTTCAAGTCAAAATTCAAATCAAGATATACCATCAGCAAACCGATATATATAATATACAATCTGACAGAATAAGTCCAGATTTTTCACCCTTGTCAAAAATTGAAATGAACTAGCTGATCCTTGATGAAAAATCCATATTAACAGAAAAATATCAGTTTCCTGTACGATTATCACTGACAGAATAAAAAAGTTTATCCTGCTTGAGGAGGACATTGTATAGCGAAACACGTGTCGCGGTTTTGTAAACCCATGTCAGTGAGAATAGTACAGGAAACTGTGATATTTTTAAAAAAACAACTTGAAATTGAATGGAAGACTGTTGAATAGATCATATTTCGATTTTATAAAGGCACCATGTAGTAATCATGCAAAAAACTGTCCTTGTGGCGATTTTGTTTGTGCTAAAACCCTCAAATGTGTCCGCCTTCCTTCAACTTGCCCACTAAAGCATCAACATCAGGAAGGATAACCCCAGCTTGACGAGTTGGGGGATCTTCTACGCTGATTATTTGAATCCTAGGGCTAATATCGACACCCAAGTCCTTTGGGGTGGTTTTTTGGATTGGTTTCTTCTTTGCTTTCTGAAAAACATTCCAAAAATATAGTGATATGACTAGACAAGTGAAAATCAAATTCTAAATAATTCTGACTCACCATGATGTTTGGTAGAGTTGCATAGCGTGGTTCGTTCAGTCTCAAATCTGCACTTATGACAGCTGGAAGTTTGCATTTTATGGTTTCCAAGCCTCCATCAATTTCTCGGGTGACAGTTAAATCTTTGTCACCTTTCTCAATCTAGATCAAAATCATAAAATCTCAGAAAGTTCAAATATAATATATGATAGGTATATACAACAGAATTGGAGCAAAGTCCTGTACTTGAGACATTAAACCATTGTGAAAATTGAAAAAAAAATCAATAGTATTTAGAGAACTTAAATCCCAGAACTCGTATGTTTTGTATCATCTGTTTTTAGAAAGCAAAATATCACATGAGTTACTTATTTAGTTGAATATGGTCCAAACATTGTACCTGAATTTAAACCTTGCTACAACCAGATGAGTTCAAATCTATTTGGAACCATATATTTCACTTCTGGACAAGGATATTCCACCTTTTCGGCATGAAATTTTGAGGTTAAAATATTTGTCTCTGAGAACAGTAGCATAAAACATTTATTAATGGCTCAGATGATGAATTAGATTTCCTGAAATTTCGATTTCTCAGTTCTCAGTGGTCTGTTTACACATTTTTATGTAATACACAAAATAGGTCAAATTTGGTATGAAAATTTGGACTCACCTTTGAAGCATTGGTAGCTTGGGGCCAGTCCAACACTGCAGCCGTCATTTGAGCTGTTTGATTAGAATCATCATCAATGGCCTGTGGAAAAATGACCAAATTACCACCATAGATACAAATAACAATTCACATTTTTTGACGAATTGTGAAACATTTGGATTACAAATTTTTTTGCTAAAATAATCTCACAGTCATCTAGTAGCACTTCAAATATGTATGGTGAAATTAACATTTGCTGACAACAAAAAAGCACAGCCTTCTACCAACCTGTTTACCAACAATGATGATGTCAGCCTTCTCATTTTGTGCGATTTTAGCCAGGATTTTCGAGACGTGAATGGGCTGTAAGGTCTCATAGTCAGCACCAGAGACTTCCACGTGTATTCCCTTGTCTACTCCCATGGCCAACGCGGTTCGTATGACTTCTTGGGACTGCGCTGGTCCGCAAGATACGGCGATAATTTCGGAGGCGATCTTTTTTTCTTTGAGGCGGACAGCCTCTTCCACGGCGATTTCGTCGAAAGGGTTCATGGAATGTTTCACCCCATCTGTTACGACGCCTGTTCTGTCGGGTTTAACGCGAATCTGAAAATTTGATGGTATTCAACCTTTGCACTGTTTGGTAGATGGAATTAGAATGAAAACAATTGATTTCTTTACCTTCACGGCATAGTCGATGACTCTCTTGACTCCTACTAGTACACGGGCCATTGTTATACTTATGAATTTGTTGAGATAATTTTGAATGAACAAATGGAATAGAAATATTTTTGAACCGAAGAAATTTGGACTTTCAACTTTGATATGAAATGGATCAAGGTCACCGCTACCCGTCAACTTGATAGTGACAGGAATGACAAGTGACGTTTTTTCGGCACGAGAATTTGCACAAAGGATACCGCACACTTTAATAGGGAAAGTGGCCCTCTGTCGAATCGGCTGAATTTTTGATATGTTATAATCCAAGTCATTATAAACAAAAAGTTCAATGGGCACAACTTTTTTTATAGACTAGTTTTGACGCTAGAGGCCCTCGAAAACTTTCATTTGTTCTTCATTGTTATACAACACGGAACGGTATTCTGGATAATAATCACTATTCTGCATAATCAAAATCTAAGTATTCATTAATATAAGATACTATCGAAAGTATTTTTTTTTGGTGTTGTTACATTCGGTCAATTATACAGTGTGTTCTAGCTACTTACAATTTTCAAAGTTCAATAATTCGAAAATAGTTGCAAATTGTCTCAGGTATCTACAGTGAAAAAAATGTTCATGAATCTTATTCTACATCACATAGTCAAAAAAAAGATAAGGAGTGTTTGTTTTAAAATGAATCGAAAGTTAGGTATATTCGAAAAACGTACCTACTGAAAAATATTGTTCGACCATCTTGTAAAATTTTAAACCATAAAAAAGAATGAGAAATATTACAAATCTATCTATGAAATTGCCTTACAAACATTTTCTTCCAAAATCTATCATTATGAATTCATGGATTTTTAGGGCATGCAAATGGACTACTTTTGACCAAAAAGTCGTACCTATAACATCCAAGTAATTCAGAGACAATCGATTATAGTAGGTTTAGTGGGATAGAGGATACGCAGATGTTTGAAAAATTCACTAATATATAACATTATTATTATTATTATAGATATTTAATTTTAAAATAATACACTCCAACTTCCAACCCGATTTTATTTGTATCGCCCTGTATATGCAAATCATGTTTTTCCTAAATACTGCGTTGTCTAATTAATTTTCGTTTTCAAATCGATATCACAATAAAACTCTAGAAATCGAATTTTGACGCAATATTGCTCCACCCTGTATAAAGATATTATAGTCCAGATTTCTTTTAAAAAATTTTTATTCATTCTCGAAATTGGAGAGTACCTACTGGATAATATGAGAACATTGCATCCCTTTACAGAAAAAAAAAACATTTTTTGTAGATGGCTTTGGAAATTATGTCAAAGTTTCTAGCAAGGTTTTGTTTGTTTGTTACTTCATGTCAATATAAATGTAAATATGGCGTATAATTTCGCAGTGAGATTTGAATGTTATGTGTGTGAATACAATGGAACACCAAGGCAAATGGTACGTTTGAATGAAGAAAGCAGAGGCATTGCCGAACGTCGAAGGAATGAATTAGAATTGCCTCAAATACCTTTCATTGAACAGACAAGGATTTGCAAAAACTGTCATTTGAGTATTCTCTCAGAGATATACAATCTTATGAACAAGATCCCGATCCAACTGTACTCAAAGTTTTGTTGCGGACCTCTCATACATCATGTTTAGTATGTGGTGGATCTCAAAATATTGGTAGAATGTCACCTTCTGCTATAGGTTGGATGTATTTCTGAAGACAGGAATGTTCGCACCTGACGGCGTCAGAATCTGTGGTGGCCATTTGAATGAGGAGGGATATCTTCTGCCACCTTTCATGAATGGGCTCAGAGGAATAACAAGACCATACAATTTGAAAGGTAATGAACTCAAACATATTTTAGTATCGTTACGAGAAGCTGTGCTGAACTATAAATCAACCAATAAATACAATTGCGAGAATAATTTCACTGATGAAGAGTTTCAGGCGTTAACTCCAATAAAAAAAGAGCAGTTCACAGACCTCTTCGAATTTTGCAATCGCGTCAATATTCACGAGAAAAATAGAACAGTAGCAAAAAAAGATTTATTATGTTTCTTGTGCAAATTACGACAAGGACTTTCCGATCAATTCTTGATGGGCATGTTTTCCTATTCCAGTCGTCAAGCTGTGAGTTTGGCAATTCAAAAAGTGCGTGTATCATTATTACAACAATTCGTTCCGCAAAATGTAGGGTATCAGCATATAGAGAGAGGCCAATATATTGCTAGACATGTTACGGATTTTGCCAACACCCTCTACAATCCTGAACCAAATTATCCAAGAGCAATAGCTTATATTGACGGAACGTATATAAAAATACCCAAAAGTCGGACATTCCAAGTATTGCGTCAATCGTACTGTGTACACAAGGGATATCATCTCTTGAAACCAGCCTTGATTGTTGCTCCCAATGGTTATATCCTAGATGTTCACCGACCTTATTTTGCTGATTCAAGAAATAATGATGCGGCAATGTTGACACATGAGTATGAACGAGATGGGTCTGAGGAACTGGTTCCAAGAAGGAGATATCTTCATGTTAGATAGGGGATACCGTGACGCACAGAACTTCTTGGCTGACTTAGGTATAGTAATGAAAATGCCCGTAGCGCTTGGTCATGGACAGCATCAACTTACAACCGAAGAGGCAAATACATCTAGACTGGTTACGAAAACGAGATGGATTGTAGAAGCTAGAAACGGTCATATCAAAAATATGTTCAAATTCTTCAGAGATGCTGTACCAAAGCCACAAGTTCGGCATATAGGAGACTATATCAGAATAGCATGTGCGATAATCAATAAGTATCATGAACCAATTACCATGGAAGGAGCCAATGCTGAGCTAGCTCAAATAATGTTGAACCGTGCCAATGAAATAAATGAACTCCAATTGAGAATAGAAGAAGAGGGTCTGCTACGAAAACATGGTAGATGGATTCCAATGGAGGAAAACCAATTACTTAATTTTCCAGTTCTCGATTTGGAGTACTTACGAGAACTTACATTCGGAGTTTTTCAAATCAAACTAGCTCCATCTTATGTACAAGATAATAGACAGGATGTGGGAAACATTTTATTCAAATTCGACGAACGTATTGATAATCCAGGTCTATTAAGTATGAGAGTAAAATCTCGTCATCAGAATACTATCAAATACCAACTATGGATCAAATACAATATCAGTTTGGAACGTGTGCCAATTCAGGGGTACTACTGTACGTGCAAATCAGGAAATCGTACATTGGGTACATGTTCCCATGTAGCCAGCGTACTTTGGTACCTTGGATATTCCCGTCATGCCACCAATGTTAGGTATCCTTCGACGCAAATACTTCATACCATATCTGATGCTGCAGAGAGACATAATAATGAAGAACCTATGATTGTGTAGATTGATATACATGTTTATTGCATATTATCCTTGTTCCTTTGATCATATCGATATGTTCTCATATGGAACACCCTGTAAATTATCGAATGAATGATTAGGGTTCAGTCGAGAGTTTTCCATTAGGTCCACCAGGTTAAATGGGTACGTTAAATGTTACATATGATATATTGAGTTAGAGCCCATTATTTTCTCCATATAACATTTATGCTGAATGTGCGACTAGAGGCTTAGTTGACCCGTTAGGAGGAGTTTCTCCACAACACTCCTTGAGCATCAATATAATAATCAGATTATATATTAATACTCATTCGACAAAACCCAATCAAAATGATAAACAGTTCTTTATATTTTCTATGGGTTTCATCATTCATTTAAATAATATTAACATGACCATAATAGCTGGAACACACTGTATAATTGATCACCTGCAGGTAACAATACTTTCAATAGTATCTTATATTAATGAATATTCAGATTTTGATTATGCAGAATAGTGATTATTATCCAGAATACCGTTCCGTGTTGTATAACAATGAAGAACAAATGAAAGTTTTCGAGGGCCTCTAGCGTCAAAACTAGTCTATAAAAAAAGTTGTGCCCATTGAACTTTTTGTTTATAATGACTTGGATTATAACATATCAAAAATTCAGCCGATTCGACAGAGGGCCACTTTCCCTATTACAGTGTGCGGTATCCTTTGTATTTGTAACTAGGAAAAATGACACCGCTTATACTGCAGTGAACTCTATACTATAGGTACGTTAGTATACAGTTCACTGTTATACTGTGAGGTTTTGTATTCTTCCAACAGCAACGTTCTTGTTCATGTTACAAATGAAGGCAGGTTTTTGAATTTAATATTAAGAAAATAAGGTGTCAGCTAAGTCCTTACTCAACCAGCAAAAATAGAATGTTTGGTCAAAGGTCATCCACTACAGCTTTCAGCTCAACCTGAACGTAAGCTGGAAACAAAAGTGGTTGACCGAGATTTTCAATTGTATTTTGAAAGAATCGGAATACATATTGAAATTTACCTGTGCCGTTCAATCGCAGTTATATAAGGCATCTCGTACTTAAAAACCACTTCACCCACTAGGAGAAATACAATCAGCACCACTTTACAATCCTCTTGAAATCCCAATAAATGCCTCGCTGTTCTGCAAATGCGCTGTTTGTTGCTAAGCTGCGACAGATATGATTGGTCTTAGCCTAGAAACAACTTAGGCGCGAGTCCCACTATACGTAACGTCACCGTCACGGTAAATATTCTTACATTGCAAGCAATGAACATAATCACACTATCAGTCACGTCCACCTGAATAGGTGATACTTTCAGTTCGGTGACGGTGCGGAGACGTGACGGTGACGTTACGTATAGTGGGATTCGCGCTTTATACGTTGAACGAACGTGTGGTTCAAGAGTTGTCTCTCAAAACTGTTCCTATTTTTATTTATAATTTTTTGGCATGATATATGACATAATAATATATATCGCTTAGTTACGAATTTGTGGAGGTCTTTTTTGCGTTCAATAGACTCAAAAAACACTTTTACGATTTTTCTTTCAGCGTGGCCATCGATTTCCATCATGTCAAACGTCATTAGCTGGTAGTTGTTCTATGGTTTTGTGTTATGATGTCAATAAAGTTGGTAAAGTAGGTAGCAGCCGTGACATGTGACATTTCCTTCTGGTCCGGTTGTGCAGTGCATAGTGGAGGTGTGATTTTCCCAATTAAATTGCCAAATTATTCCATTGTGTGCCCTAAATTTTTTGCCCACGTTTAATAATGGCAGACCTAGACGATTTTTTTGCTAAGAAAGACAGAAAGAAGTCAAAAAACACGAAAAAGTTCGCTACAACCGAAGAGGTAGCGAAAAAGTTGGAAGACAGCGCGAAAAAGACTGAAAAATTGAAGAAAGAACGTGCTCCCGGCGAAGGAGAAGATAGCACTGCACCTATTCACGTAAGTTGTCGACAAAGAAATTAGAAATGACGTATGAAAAACTGGTTAGAGGAGGTTAGGTTCAGTAGCCATATTGCATTTTTCAGGAACAAGACGAATGGAAAGACTTTGAAGAAGAGAAAAAAGACTATTCCGGGTTGAAAATAGGTAATCTAGCCATCACCACCACTGCAGAAGGCAGTTCTGTAACCAAGGAACAAACTACGGAACAGCAACAAGAGGAAGAGGCAGCACAAGAAGTTGAAAGGAAAGCGGGCCCCTGGAGACGAATTGATAGCGACGTACAAGAAGAGGCTCCAGTCAAAGTGGTCGAAAAGAAACCTGAGACCTTGCCAAATGTCAGTAAAGGGGCCTACGTGGCACCCAGCATGCGGAACATGGGGGGACAACAGCAGGCTCCTCCTAGCCGTCTGAAGACAAGAACTGCTCCTGATATACACAATGAAGAATTCTTCCCAACGCTATCCAAAACAGGAGGAGATTATAAGAAGTGAGTATGCTCAAATTGATTGTTATTATTTCTGGTTTTTGCTGGTTTAGCATTGAAACTTTCCAGTTTGGGAATTATTTGTTTGCTGTTGATATTGAAAACCAGTTTTATATTAATGGTACTTATGCAGGATCCAATTATTTCAATTCATGCACTAAGCTTATGATAGTGATGACATTTTTTGGAATGGTATTCAGTTTTCTTCTGTTGACTGATAGTGAATTTCACAATTATTAATGAGTGTGTAATAGTTATTTATGTGCCAAGGGTATAAAGTAGATGTTTATGCCTGAGACCAACTATCTTACAAAGCTACTCTCCTCTTATTTGGGACTTATGTTCCTCAATAAATATTGATTTGAAAAAAAAAATCAATGTGCCTCAGAATTTTTTATAACAATTAGTATGTATGTGGATATTGTGGGATAATATTCCTTGACATTTCAGTACTTGTTTTTCAAAATAATCTCATAGAAAAGTGCAATACCCAGAATGCAGTTGGGTTATTTGCAGAATGAGATACTTTATTCATATAAAGTCATTTTTATATCTCTTCCTAAGTAATACCGATTGTTGAATTGATCTTAAATAATTCGAGAGTCAAGTAGCAATTCTGGTAGAAAATGAATTTTTAATAACCCAATAATAATACCAAACAGTTTTGTGGGGAACTCCAAGCCATATGCTGAATCATATTTGCTATTTCAGTCTTGTTTCATGTATATTTTGTGTTTAGAGAGTATCAGTAAAGACTTTTGATCATTTTCATGTGATCTTATTAAATACAAGGTGTTTACAAAAAATACTGATGTGTAAGCTTTTTCTATTGCAGAATTTGATAGATATAGCTCAGAACGTTTTATGTTGTTTTATTGAGTATATGAGTGTTAGGTAAAGAAAATTCTACCCTCCTATGGTTGTGTAGATTCCAATATTTATACCTATTCTTTCAGCAGTAATGAAAAATACTCGAAATTTTTATGGCAACTTATTTTACCAAACAGGCTTTTTCAGTGTAGAAGGAACGACTCAAAAGATTTGTACAAAAGGTCATGGCCTGGGGAACAAAAAAGTATGTCAATTGATGCTTTTTTTGAAAAGTGGCCTACATATATGTACTATGTGATAACAACAAAAAGAAAGATGAGTGTTACAGTTGAAACTTTTTCAGTTCTTTGCCAATCAACAATTTCAACACATTTATATGGGAAATATCAAAAATATTTATTGACTAATATAAAAAAAATCGACTAGAAGAGTGAGCATGGAAAGATAATGGGTTGGAGAACAACAGAATTGATGTTTTCTTTTAACAATCACTCCTTTATATAAAAAAAATGAGAACCTAACTCGGATAACAAAGATTGAAGTATTGAGACTTACAGGTAGACAAATCATAAGTTGTTTTTTTAAATTAGCAATTACTAATGAATGCATTTACTGGAGGAATATTCAGAATACAGTGGGCAATTTAGTTTTTCTTTTTTATGCTTTTCCAATCAATAAGAAATTGCCTGGACGAATATGCATACAAAGTTTATTAACAGCCATTTTTTTGGGTTTTCTCTCCCATGAAACTGAAGAAGCTTCGAATTCTAATATCTGTTTATAAGGCAAATTGATATTGTTGTCCCGATATGTGACTGCAAAATTACGAAAAAGTGAAGATTGGCTGACATTTTGTCAGTTACATATTATATTCTTTGCGAATTAAGAGAACGAATTTGAGGAAAATGTGAAAATGACTTATTCTTCCTCTTTGTGGCGTTTCGGAAACCACTTCTCTTTTTCTTGTTATGTCAAAATGTGATACTGACATTTTCACATCCCACAAAACTATAATATCCAAATGAATTTTTCTAAAGGGCTTGAAAAAAATTATAGTTTCTGATACGTCGCCAAGGGAAAGTATAAGATAATTTTTACATTTTCAAGTTTTTCTGTTTTTAGGGAAAAGAAAACCCAAAAAATGGATGTCAATACTATCTTCCTCTTTAAATATCATTCGAACAATACATAGATTACTTGGGAGAACCACCCAGATTGTCAAATGATAAATAAATGCTGTTCTTTTATAAACAATCGTCAGCATGCATAAAGCTGCTTAAGAATATTAAGATAATGGCAAAGATAAAAATAATGACTGTGACCAGGTAGAGAATTGATAAGATTTCAATTGTTTTTCATGCAAGATTCATCTATTTATTTGCCCTTTCTAATCATTATTACTTTTACTAAGATTTTGTGGAGTCTACTTTGATGATTCACATTTATTTTATTTGCTTCATTTGTTGAATTTTTGTTACAACATCTACAGTATAATGTCGATATTTCCGTTTACTTGACAATGCACAACAAAGTTATCTACTCTGAAAGGAAAATTAGGGACAGAGTTCTGTCTGTCAGTTTGACTGAAATGTTGAGAGAAATATAATAAAGCTTCAAAATAGAGTTGACTAGTGGCATCTACCCATAGTATCCATCCCTTCAAATGATATCTCCATAAGGTTGGCCAACTATAATAATAATAATCTTTATTAGCATCAGCTCTCAAGTACAAAGTATATAAAAAAGTAAAAAAGTACAGAGTATAAATATAAATAAAATGGTAGGTACAGAGTATAAAGATACAAAACAAAATTTTACAACACACTGATAACATTATAATTAAACAAACCCCAAATAAAATCGATATATTACATAATATTACCATAACAGGTTATAGGCCCCTTATATATTCTATACATTGGCTCTTGAATTTACCCAATGTAGAGCATTCTTTCAACTCTCTTGGCAATGAATTGTATAATTGTAAACCTTTAACGAACACCGTGTTTGTAGCAGCATTAGCAGTACTGATATAGAAATCATTTGACGCATGTGACCTTGTATTGTGACTATGTATTGCTTGAGTATACATTATTTCATCAATTAGGTAGTTTGGTAGATATCCTGACTTCAGTTTATATACAAACTTGAGCATATTGTAAGTAGCTCTCTGTCGAAAGTTCAATAAATTCAAGGCTTCTAACATGTATGCTATTGATGTTCGTTTTCTGCATAACAAAATGGCTCTCATAGCACGATTCTGTATTTTTTGCAGTGTATCAATTTGTTCACTATTCATCAAGTATATGAATGTTCCACAGAAATCAAGATGGGGAGATATTATGGTTTTATACACAGTTAACTTAGTAAAAGATGATACTTTATTATTCAATCTATATAGAATTGATTTACTGTATCTCTAAACAATGCTAAAGGTTAAAGTAGGTGCAGTTTGACACAATGGTTTGACTGAAATTTTGACAGAAAATTGAAGCTCCAAAGCAGTGTTGACAATAGAAGTTTATACAGAAAATGGCAGTTTAAGCCTAAAATATTCCACTTCTGTTTCGGAAATTGTTCTAAAAATTGTTCTAAAATTGTTCGTTTTCGTTAACCAGCTGACGAACGTCAACCCTCAGAAGTCGAAACTTGTGCGAGCAATGGATCAACGAGGCCTTACCTTTTAACGTGCGATTACCCAGCACGGTGGCCCGGCGAGGATTCGAACCCCGGCCTTCCGCTTGATAGGCAGATATGCTAACCACTACACTACCGAGACCACTGTTCTGTTTCGGAAATGACTGATTAATCTTGGTCTTGGTCTCGAAAAATTAATGTCTTGGTATTGGTCTTGATGTTTCAAGATCAAGACGAGACTGGCTCAGTCTTGGACTTGATCTTGTTGGTCTTGCTCTTGATAGTCTTCGTCATTGATCAAAATGCGTCTACAAAATTGGGAAAGAGAGAGAAATTCTGAGAGATAGAGAAATTGGGAGAGAGTCTTGGCCTGGAGAAGATTTATTGAGTATTGACCTTTTATCAAGACCAAGACCTTTGGTCTCGTGAAGCCCTAGTTAAAACAATGAAATAGACATAAAGAAATAGTCCCCCATGAAATAATCGAACCGTTTTTTCTTCTAGAAATCGCAGTGAGGGCTCTTTCGAAGTGGTGCAGCACAACCGTTCAACGTCCCACCGGCAAGCGGAACAGTCGAAGATCAGTTCGGCCCAGGGGCCCAGGCTGACTCTCGGCAACCGTTACAATACTCTCAGCAACGACAGCTAGTGTTGCTACATCGCCTCCTAGGGACATGTTTATATTGAGTGGTGGCCATCGAAGAGATCCGTCTCGCCTGATTCACACTGTCGACGCGACGACTCGGAAACGTCTTTTGAGGTTATGAAACAACCCCCAACGTACGGTTTTTGGTGGTGTGAATCAGGCGGTCGATATGATAATTTCTCCTGAGGAACTTATTGAAATTTCCCCCATCGGTCGTTGTTTTCTCCATTCCTTTATTATGTCGATTTGTTGATTGTAAATTGCTGTTGCTTCCAATTCTGTCACCGTCTTTCTCTCTGGTTTCAAATTTGGACTCGTCGTTCAATTCGGTCTTGGCTTTGAATTTTTTTTAAAATCATTACTAGATTTTTTTTACAAAATAAATTATATTATTTCAATTGTGTTTTTTCAATTCTGTTATTTCAACTGACTTACGTTGAAATCATTCTTGGAAATACCTGTGGACGGTTATAAACACCAAATGTGTACGTCATTCACAGATAACGCATTCATACGCAAAAAGAACTTCCTTTTTGCCTAAACATGTTTTGTATGATGTACTAGTCAATTTTTTCTATCTAATTAATTTTATTATCCCTAGATACATTACATGTTTATAATTAGGGAATAACTATAAGCACAAAATCATGATTATAAGTAGAAAAACCAGACATATAAATGAACATACTAAATAGCAGTCAAATATGGAATTGCTTTCAGCAGAGGTCAATTTAAAGAAAATTCGGTATCAGTTTACACTAAACAATTGTATTTCTTTCATTTCATGGTGTTCAGTATTAATTTGTAAAAGCTGTAAAAACATGTCGCAGCAATTTTTGAAGTGGTCCTATTGCTATCTACGAGGCCTGAAGGGATAGCTGTTTATAAACCTCTTTAAACTCAATGATGTCCTCTTTGCAAAACACAGTCAATAAGTGTGACACATAGTGTGTTCCATTGTGAATACCACTATATTTCTGTTATTCAAAAAAAGTACAGATTTGAATTTTTGCAGAGATATACAGGTTGATTAGTATGACTACTTTTCTTCGGGCTTGAAGGTCGTCGTTCTTTGGAATTTCTTCCTAACGTTTCGCTAGCGCGAGTGGCCAGCTTCTTCAGAGGCTTACTCATTTCCGATGACTGAGGAGTAAGATTCTGAAGAAGCTGGCCACTCGGGCTAGCGAAACGTTAGGAAGAAATTCCCAAGAACGACGGCCTTCAAGCCCGAAGGAAAGTAGTTATACTAATAACTGCGGCCGCAAAAGCCTTAACCATTTTGTCATACACTTAACTTCAATATGAGCACACTGTATAAGAGATCGTATACTTGGTATAATTGGTTTATAACTCAATCTTCCTAGCGCTAGCCAAACGTACAGGGAAAAGCACAATAGCCTGAAAACTGCAGTGGAAAGAGCTACTTCCCCTCCTCTCACAAGTACAGATGTATGTCGATGTACTTGAATTATACTCAATTGTTTACTTTGTCAATGAACCAAGCCCACTTTTTTCATTTTCAAAGCTTTATACAGATTTGAAAATATGAAAGATAAAAAAATTATCGTCAAATAATTTCTAAATTTTTTGCTCAAGTAGAAATCCAATGAAATCAGTTAACTTGAAGTCATCTGATCGAACACAACCAATCAGAACATAATTATACTGAATATTTCCCTCATATAAAATGTCCCTTAAGAGCAATGCAATTATCGAAAACTTACAGCAGATTGCATTGTATCAAGTCACCATAACAACACATTTGAAACCGTATCGCTAGACGTCAGTAAAAAACACAAATAAATGTCAGATATACTTCAAAAATAGAAAAACATTTCGCGTTTAGGTGAGTACTCCATACAATCTATTTATCAAAGATTAGATGATAGTGATTATGTAGTAACAACCTTTCTAGATTTGAAAGAAGCCTTTGACACTGTGGACCATAATATTTTAATGGATATATTATATAGATATGATATAAGAGGTCATGCATTCAATCTATTCCAAAACTATTTTCAAAATCGCAAACAGTACGTACAAATCAACAAATATAAAAGTAATGAGAAACTTTCTAAAATTGGCGTCCCTCAAGGCTCAGTTGTGGCTCCAATTCTTTTTTTAATTTATATTGACAATATTAAAAGACTCAATTTATATGGAATGCACTTTTCTTTTGCAGATGATATAACATTATTTCACTTTGGGAAAGATATCGACATTTTGGAAAATTCATTGAAACATGATATTGACCTTATTGAAAAATGGACGTGCAGCATTAACCTAACCGTCAATTCGAAAAAAACTGTTTTTATGATTTTTAAACAAAAAAACATGAAGAATATAAAATTGAACTTGAAGATAGATAATGAACTGATAGCCGAGGTTCCTAACCATAAATATTTAGGTTTATTAATTGACACAAAATTAAATTTTGAAAATCATAATGAAAAAATAGAGAAATCTATTGTTCCATTCCTGGGGGCCATTGGAAGAATTCACATTTTGAACAAAAACGTTCAGATTCTAATATATAATGCCTTTATTGTTTCTCATATCAGATACCTCATTACAGTTTGGTCTTCATGCTCTAAAAAACAAAAAAATTTAATATATCGTTTAATGAACAAAGAAATAAAGGTTATATTCAGAAAACCGTGGGATACTCCTGCAGATTTAAATAAAGTAACAGATAATATGACTGGATCAACTAATTGATAATGAAAAATCTAAGTATATATATAAATTAACAAAAAATCTTCAGAAATGTAATATAAAACTGTCAAAAAATTATGATTTACATGGCCACGATACCAGAATATCAAATAACTTTCATTTAAATATGATTCATTCCAATAAAGGAAAAAAAAACCCATTTCATCAGCATTAATAACTTTCAATGAACTACCAGAAAAAATAAAATCATCCAAATCCATTCATATTTTTTCAAAAGAACTAAAAAAATATTTGCTTGCATAATGATGTTCACCAAATTATCAAATGAATATTATACTCCAATTTATTATTTATAGTTCATAATTTTATTATGTTTTTTTTTTGACTTCCTCATACCGGAACCATGTTCTGTCTGGAAGCTGTATATTGAATAAATAAATAAAATAAATAAATTTATTGAGGAAAGTATAAATGAACAAAAAATAACATTTCCTTGAGAGTTTCTTTATTCATGAAATATTCCAATGAATTAAATTCGTGCTTGAAAATGACTAGATAATTTTACATTCAAGGGTGATATCATATACAAATTGCATTCGGTTATCTTCATATTTTGTAAAAGAGCCCTCGTCCTTCGGACTCGGGCACTTTCGCCAAAATATGAAAATAAACTCTTGCAATTTTTAGATATCACGCTTTCTTGCAAAATTATCGGTAATTTTTATGCACTCGTGCAATTATAACCGATAAGATCTCATGGGCTCTTTTCACTTTATTATGTTTCCTTGATTACATACAAATTGATTTATTCCAATTTTGACGTTTCAAATATTTAATATTTCAAAATGTCAACATTTGGTGATACTATTTAGAATATTAATGAAATTATAGAATCAATTATTATACCAAAAATAACCGTTAACAGTTAATAATTTGTATGGAAAGAAATTATGAACTTTGGCAATTTTAGAATGTGTGATTAATATAGAAATCGGGTAGCGGGAGAATAGGCGTGAATTTCAAAAGATTGGGCTCTTAATATGAGAACAAAAGATGGTACAGAGTTCAAATAAGACCAAAACGCCTACAGCGTCGGTCTGTTTCCAAGCAACAAGCTTTCAAAATTTGTTATGAATTTTTTTCGAACACATCAATGTTCTTATGTTATTACTATTGAAAACTAACTTTTTTCTCCAAAACGCTGATATGGGAAAAGGACGAAGCAACTACAAGTTTGAGGTTCGTTTCTCAAAATTTAACTTGAGTTTCTCCAATTCTTATAGAGGAGAATTGAGTTATAGGATAAAGGTAATTTCTTGAGGAACTGAAAACTGTGTTTTACTGATTCAGATATTTTATATTCAATTTTAGAAAATAATACTCATCCATTTTCTTGAGAACACTCCATCAAATGCAGTTTTTTTATACTCAAATCAATAAAAAACATTATTTTCATTAACCATACAACTATATCGAATCGTTATTACCTAGTTCATATAAAAAGCCCTCACAACCATATTAGTCACAACGAATTCAAATCTTCTAGAGTGGCGTTTTCACTGTAACCAAGAATCATTTCAGTATAGAGGCTTTATCAAGGGCGTACCCAGGATTTCAGCTAGGGGGGGCAGCTCATACCTGTTTCGAGAAGATGGTCGGTCGGGTATATTGAAACAAAAAATCATGGAAAGTGACTTTTATTAATTAGTTTGATTATGACACAAAACAAATTATTATATATATATATATATATATATATATATATATATATATATATATATATATATATCTGATATTTTGTTTTGTTTTATATATATATATATATATATATATAGAGAGAGAGAGAGAGAGAGAGAGACAGGACAGGAAAACCTCTCTCGGCAAGGAATTCCAAAGATCAGCTGTTCTATTGAAAAAAGATCTCTGAGCAAGAGAGGTTCGACAGGTCTTCAAGTTCACAACAAAGGGGTGGGAATTCTGTACTCGTCGGGTCATCCGTGTAGATATTGCCAAGTGTGGAACGTTTGATAATAATTCAGAAGAGCACCGACCGTGAAAATATCTATAGAAGAGAGACAAGTCTCCGACCTTTCTACGATGTTCCAATGAAGTTCCAAGAAAATCCTCCGGCGTTTGCTTTGAGTAAGCTACATCCCTTGTATATGACCAAAACCAGCATTCCAGCATTACAGACTTACACAAGAACGCAGAATCATTCCAAGAATTTCATAACCTGGATATCACCGGAGAACTGAACCTTTGGCATAATTTATGGGTGAAGAAGGCTTAATCAGATGATCAATTAAGGGACATAGAAGTAGTTGATCTGTTCAACGAAGCCAACATTTTTTATCCTGCTGTCAGAAAGGCATTAATTATTTTAAGCACTATCCCATGCACCACGGCGACCGTAGAACGATCCTTCAGTACGCTGCGGAGAGTTAAAACGTGGCTTAGAAGCACCATGGGGGAGAAAAGGCTTACAGTTTTATGTCTGATGAGCGTACATCGCAATTATTTAAAAGAATACAGTGAGTTTATTGAATGTTAATTCGTATCTCCTGTCCCTTGATTCACGCGGTATTCCCTGAACATAACAGGGCTTCCCTTTCGTGTGAATCTGTATGTAAAAAAAAAAAAATTGCCTAAATTTTTTTTCAATACGGCGCTGCCTCGACTCCACTACTACGAATCGTGCCGGTCAAAAAGATCGCTGTAGCGCTGATATTTCTATCCAACGGTAAATTCATTAGCGTTAGCCTACTAGGTAGTCTCTATATACAATGCTTTTTCTCTTTACTGGAAAAAAGTACTGTCGACCGTAACTAGATAGCGCTAGATGTTGTTTTCTCCAAATTATATTTGGCTTCAATCCTAGATGGCTTTGAATTTCTCGTCGGGAGCGGAAACTACGAGATGCGACGGTTTCGCGGTAGATTTGAATTATATTGCGTCGCTAACCGTATACCATAACCTAGTACATATTATGTTGTAGAATATTCAATCATAGATGTAAGAATATTAAATCAAAATATCTGACTGAAAAGATATTTTGTTTCCAACATTTCATTTTGCGCAGAGCGCAGAGTAGGTTACACGTTTTTAATTCCCACTTGCCAGGAAAATTGATGTTCATTTTATCTTCTAGGGGGGGGCAGCTGCCCCCCCCTGCCCCTACCTGGGTACGCCCTTGCCTTTATAACCACCTTTCCGAAAGTACCTCTCGACATATTTCTTCCCGTGACTTCCAGAGTTACTGTAGCTTTCTAGAAAAGGCCCTTCGAGAAGTTTCTTGTTGTAGTTCTTTATCATATAAATCCAGACTTTTACCACGCGATCCCGACCATCTAGAGATATGACGTCATACAAGTCTCTGACGTAGAAATCTGGATGATCTTCCAACTCATCTAGATCTGCCAGCACTTTATCATCCACTTCATACACCTCGCCTTTGACCTGGCTTCCGTTACCTGAAAAAAAAACAAACCGAATATTTTTACTCCCGTGCCAAATAGGCCGAGTACGAACCTGGACTCAGCAACAGGAAGGGAATGTTGTACTCTGTCGCAATGATCAGAGGGAACTTTTCCTTGGTTTTAGCGTCGAAAAGGTATTTAAAATAGCCCCCGGCGGATTTAGAAAACCACGAGTGGTTTGGTTCCCCCTTTTTTAAAGTCCCGTACACAAAAACGTTGTGAAGCGAAGATGAACACATAGCCTCCACTTGATTGGCTAAAACACTGCTGGTGATAGCAACCACAGTTAATAAGTGAAAGTGAGATTGCCATTCAATCAAATAACAGTTATATAATTGCGAGAAATCATTCAAACAAACCAACCGAGTGCGGTCCTGTACCGCACGCGAGCGCCCCTATCATTTTTTATGTTGATCATCGTTAAGCTAAACAGCTGATTGAAATGCGAGGGGTGTGGTGGGCCATTAGAGTTATTATTCATCGCGAACACGCCTAAATTTTCAAGAATTCTTTCGTGCAATACTTACAGGTGAGTCTTTTCAACAGATTTCGAGAGCTACTAAACTGATTATCATTATCAACAGGTTGTTCAGATAAAAATATGACCCCCTCTGATAGCGAAATATTCAATCGAGTAGGCGACAAACTTCAAACATTCTTTTATTCGCAAACTTGATTCGGGACGCTTTGTTAGCTTCACAAGTTCAATCGACGAGTCGTTGGCTTTTTGTCATGCTATTTTGGCTTCTCGATCTGCTCGAGGTGATGCTGGGTTTGATCCTTTTGGCGAGCAGCTTTTCTATTTCACCGAGGCCGTTAACTTCGTTTCCTTCCAGGGAAATACGTGATATGCCTTTATCGTTGGCGTAATTGTTTCTCTGATAGTCCAGCATATTAATGACGCTTTGTAGTCCTTCCTGTTTTATGCGATTGTCTGTAAAGTGATAGCGCGTGTGAATTAGTGTTGAGATTGTTTTTCTATAGACAGAGAATACATGATAAGTTGAGGTTTGTCAGAGTGTCGTTTCCCTTGCAGTAGAACTCAGTGTCTAGTCCTTCGATGTCTAGTTCTTTGGTGTCTTGTACGAAAGGATGGTATGTTGTTTCGGGTATCATGCACCAACTCGATGACTTTTTCTTTCGCATGGACAGTGAACTTTGAGAGGCCTTTTCTGTAAGAGAGGTTATTTTTTGGTAGGTACAATTTTTTTTCCACGCCTAACCAATTTCAAAAATCAAATTCATTAACCCAATATAGGTTTTAAAAAAAATGAACTCAGTTATTCAATAAGAAAAATCCGTAGTTTTAAGAAAAGTGCTCATTCTAACCTTTCAATGACTTTTTCGAGGTCTTCGAAGAGGTCTTTCTCACTATGCTTGATTTATTAACCTCAGCAGCAGCTTCCAATATCTGAAAAATCGTTTTTCAAATGGCTGAACAATATTTTGATAATTCCAATTTGAAACTTGGCCTTACTTCCTGCCTATGTAACTCAAATTTTATTCTCCTCCTGATTACAATCTCGTCGTGGTTCAGGCAAAATTTCTGTAAAGATTCTGTGACTAGTTGGCATCCTTTATTTCTGATTTTATTGTCTGCTAAGTTGAGCGATACAAGTACCCTGCAAACAAAAAGCAAAGGCAACTTTCCAAAAGCTATATATGTTGATTTTAGCACAGTTTTCAAGTAGTAAACAGCGTCGATACAAAAAAATATGATTTTGGCCCCACAAAATTATATTTATAGATGAGAGAATACCTGGTGCGCAAAAGTTAATTTATGAATTGATATTTATTAAGAACAGTGAATAGGTAATATTATAATAATATTGAACAGAACTTAAAAAGTTTGGTAAGCTTGCGCTGCGACGTTGGAGTACGTAGGTATATAAGTATTTTGTATAAAAAATAATGAGTTCAATTGTATTCGATTTCAGAAATAGTTGTTAGGCGGCTCAATTCTCACTTTTTCATTTTTACTCCTCGCGTTTCGGTGGAAACTGAATAGTGAGTAACCATAAGTCCTCCTATTTTAGATAATGTTGACCTATGACGTCGTAACATAGAGGCTAAGCATTCGCAAGGGTAATTGAATGTTTTCTAGCGTTTTATAATATCATATTTTCACATATCTCGACGAAGTTATATTTTCATACTCCGAATAAAATATTTCCTTGCATATCTCAACGAATAACCATTTGATGTTTTTTTATATGTTTCCTGAGTTTTATACCACAAGACCTCAGAATACTAGCATGATTATTCATATCTAGGCCTAATTTGCATTCAAAATGTGTGTACAGTTCTCACAAATCGGTAAATTACCTACGATGTACTCAAAATTCAGCCATTATCTGGAGTCTCGAGCAAGGTTCTATTTTTGTACGTTCTGTTTATCTCAACATAAACATAACATTCATGCAAGTCAGTTCAATTTCTAATTCTACTTGAATGATTCATTTGTATGTACTTCAGTATCCAGGAGTAATATGTAATTATTTTCAAAACTCTATAGAAAGGGTCCACTTACCTCTACCAGTGGCGTTCCTTCGAATTTATACTTGTCATCAAAAAACTCAATTGACATTCTCAGGAAATGATAATGAAGTTTATTCAAAATTCATAAAAAAGTACATACCTACACTCCAATTTGTTGAAAAGGCGAATAAACTGTTCAATTGTACCGGCGAAATTTAAAACTTGTTGCGAATAAATCAGAAGGAAGAATATGTTTTATAAAATTGTAGATTCCAACAAAATTATATTAAAAAATAATAATTTATACTCAACCGAAGTGAAAGATTTCATGAAATAAATTCCGACGAGACTCTTGATTCCATTTTTTAATCTGTAGTTTGAAAGATAATGAATTGATCATTTTTATATGATTTGGAATCAAATCATAGTAGAACGGCAAAAAATATTTGAATTTTCTCGGAGACGTTGTTTCAACTCCATTTTTCAATCTGATATTGAAATTTATATACAGTTTGTGTTTAAAGGTAATGTTATATCCGAATAATTGTCGTATGCCGATTTTATGTGATTCTATGTACAGATTTTCACTTGACACATTATACATTATTTTCAAAAACTGTCAATCATAACCTCTTAAGTACCTAATACTATCCATATATGTATATACTATCAGCTTTTTCCCATTTGCAAAAGAAAATAATCGATACGCCCCCTATCGACTTTTGCGAGAACACCCAATGGTTAGATCGCCATACTCTAGTTCGTATGTGTTTATATAAGGTTGTTGTGTTGCCTCTTCAGTCATTTTGAATTTTTATGATTTTTGTGTGTTTCTGAGCTTTATTAGCGATTGTGGAGATTTTCAAGATATTTGGAAATATTCCAGTGGAGTTTGCTGCTTTTTTATTGTGAGCGTATATTCACTTTTGTTCTTTTCTAGTTCTGGATATAAACCAGTTAATTTTTGATTCAATCTCTGGGGTATGGGTGATAATGTTTAATTTGGTGTGTAATGCATAATTCTAATTAGAGAGAATCACATAACCAGCTGAAAACTGCCACTCCTGATACTTCATTATTGCTTAAATACATTAAACCTAGACCTAACACTAGAGGGTTTATTTGCAATTCTTACGGAATTATTTAAAATCTTTGAGTAATCTTCATACCTATAATTGTTTGAAATTAGTAGTAACCAGCCTAACTTGTTTTTTAGCTAATCAACATGATTTTTGATAATCTCTTAAACTACGGTGCAATCGCTGCAGTGCGTTAATGCTTCCATAACAAAAAGTCGATGCAATCGGATGTAAATCGCCCAAGTGCCCTGTGTCAACCTACATACACTTTCTCACCTGTTGATTCTCAGAAACTTTGCCGCATACTCCGCCCCATCGTCGAAAAGTCTGTTACTGGCCAAGTTGAGGTGCAGCAAAGGATGTTCCATAGGCTTGCTCAGCACTTCCGATATCATTTTGATGCCATCCACGTCGATGTCGCAGAATTTGAGGGACAGCGACAGTAGTTTGGTATCTTTCAACAAGATATGAAAGTTCTGTTGGCTGTTGGGGTTGCCATTTATGCTCACATACCTTATCAGGAGGCTGGATTTGATGAGATCCGCTAAAACTTCTATTTGCTCGGAGCTTAGAGCGCAGTATTCTAACCTGGAAAAATGATCGAGAGGGAGGTCATCGAAGCTGAATTAATATTCATATTATAACCAAAACTACTGCTGGTTACTGTTCATTTGGTTTGGAACACATGTCCCACAATCGTTAGCTAACTGTAAGATTTTTACATAGTCAAGTGTATCTACTGAATCGATATTGTTTAGAATTTTTGGGCCAAAAACAATAAACGATTAGAAAGGATTCCATTTCTTCAGTAGGTGGCGTCATGTTCGATTTCTCCCTCAAATCTATTTCTTGTAAATGCCACTTCCGCTAGTAGAGGAGCAATGCCGATTCTAGCCCAACCCCTAATCTTCATCCCCAAGATGTAAGGAATGCACAGAAAACGTCACCATTAGAAGGGAGTGGTCTTTCACTAGTAATTTCACTCTCTCCCACCAGCTTTGCGAATCGATATTCATTTATGTGCATTATTACGTCTTGGGGACGTTACTGCAGTACGTATCAACTGACCTTTGATGTCCCATTAGCTTAATGGTCTCATAACAAAAAGTCGGTGCAATCGGCTGTAAAGATCGTTTTATAGTGGAGGCCACAACACTTCCCAACTTACTTCAAAGTGGTTATCGACCTATACAATCGTTGCCATTCCTCCAACACGATTAACAAGTTTGTTTCCATGCCACTGTTTTTAAATATCACTTTATCCACTACTTCATCGTTGCCGGATTTCTTGAACGATAACCATATCTTCAGATCGTCTGTGCCATCAGAAAAGAATCCTTTCTGAAACGAACAAAGTATACCAAACAAACACATGAAATTCGATGTTGCAACTGTTAGTTGTTAACCAGTGCTGCCGTTTTTTGAGTTATTACTACTAATTACTCCATTTGTATATGTATATTCATCGCTGCGGAATAACCGTGGTTCAATAGGACGTTTGTGAGGATTTTGTGCGGATTCCGAGATTTTGAGCGTATTGACTCCTGAACAAAAATGTTATTCGAAACAAAAAGTCTGAGATTAGTACTTACCTACCTATATTGGGATGTTTTTATTTTTTATTGAACAAAATATTGTTTCGTTATCAATAAAATAAATTTTATTCAATTTGATTTAAATGAAAACACTTGAGCTTGAAAGGTGGTACCTTCCAAGCTTCGTGGTACTATACAAACATCGCTATGGATTGAATAGCGATTTAGAGTTAGTAATGAAATAGAACTCCACTGAGATAAACAATTCAGGTAATCCAATTCTACTTCAATTATGTGTATTTTCCATATATTCAGGTCTATTCTGGTGAATCTTGAATAACTTTCAATATTGGATGTTGCAATAATGGTTGTTGAAAATAATCGACAACTGTTATAGATGAATATAAATGTACACCATAAAGATTTCTGAAATATCCTCGAGAAATATTGTCTATTGAAAAATCATGATTTGTACCATAATTGCATTATTGGTCTCATTCTTGAATAATTTTCATCAATCTAATGATATTCAAGAATCAATATAGGCCACAGCAGAATAGACCTGATTGGGAATCTACAATCGGGTCTTAGCCAAACAATGTAATTGGGTTTTTGTATAGTTTCTGGTAATCATTATCAAATACCAATAAATATTTTACTATTCATATTGAATTTCACTTTCAAGATAATGAAAGTTGATTCCTACTTATGGAAACTGTAGGTACTTTTATCTAGAACATTCAAGACTTTTTTTCTGTCATTGGATCATGTGAATCTGAATTAGAGTCCATCTCTTCGAATCGTGATAGGGAAAATGGCCATGCCAAATGAAGTTTCGAAATTCGGTCATTCGCAACTCATCGGTGTGATGCGTATATCCTTCGGATTACGTACGTTGGCCTTTAACGGATCCGTGAGCGCCCGCAAGATAACGTAGGCGGGTAAACAAGTTCTCGACGTAAATGTAAAGAAGGCAAAACTACGCATGCGCAGCTGTCAATTTGTAGGTTTACGTTATCGTTCATGGCAGCACTTCAGCTCTCTAATAATTACGTTATGTAAGTTATGATTTTGGCAATTTCTATGTAAGTGATTTCACGAACCTTTTCGTCGTATGGTAACGGAATCGGCATCCTCGTCCATCTGTATTTCTGACAGGTAGACCTAAATTTCAAAATAGCTTCATCCACAGGTGTGAGACGATACGAAATTCTGCCGGCCTGGAAATTGTGAAAAACTCTTTTTTACAAATTCCATACGGTAAACAGTGCTGTACGCTGGAAAAAGTCAAGTATTGTTACAAGTTTAGGGTTTTCGTCTCAGACACATTTCATTCTTCCGTTGCTGATTTTTTCTGAACAGGATATTTTTGGCGCCAGTAAACGTTACTGTATATTTCATGTGTGACGCTTGTTGAAAAATATTCCGTATAACAGAAACAGATGGTTGTACAATTAAGAATCAACCTGCGACAATCTCATAGACGGTGAGCTTTTCCTGGATTTCACTCTGGGCAGAGGTTCCTGGGAACTTATACTGTGTTTTGGCGGAGCGGCAGTTTTCATCGTGGACATGAACCAGTAACTTTTTATGGAATTCTTCGTCAACTTGTAGCGTTTGTCTTCTTGACATGAATGTCAGCCTTCAAAATTTTACGAAAAATTGGAACGTCATAGATTGGGATGATTATGAGTTGGTTCAGTTTGATGCTTTCTGTTTGGTTCATTATGATCGTATCATTGTTTATAGAGATATAGTGGACCATATGGAAATATCATTTTGAAGGGATGGATACTACCGTTAGATGGCACTAGTGTTTAAGTTTCCAAGTCATGTCTTTTCTTTCATTTTTCTCAGACAATTTCATGATTACTTATACATAGTACCAAAAGATGACAATCAATTCAGAATCAGAAGTGGGATTTTCGGTCGATGCAGTAGATCATTCATAATTTGAAGATTATTTCAATGCCCAAACTTTCATTTCCTTCTGAAACTTCTATCGCCAACTCTATTTTTAAACTTCATTATTTTTCAGCATTTCAGTGAAACTGACAGATGGAACTCTGCACCTATTTTTCCTTTCAGAGTAGGAAACTTTGTCGTGCATTGTCAAGTAAACGGAAATATCGACATTATAGTGGAGATGGTGTATCGAAAACGCTTCAAAGATTTTTTACACAGGCATACTAACTATATCTCTATATACAATGATCAATCCAGCGAGTGAACAAAATGGATCAACTTCATCTAGTTGTGCTTCCCTTAGCAAAAAGTTAAATTCTTCACCCTGTCACCATCTACAATATTCATCTTAGGAATCATTTCCAGATGATCTTCCAATACTTCTGACCACCATCCGGACGCCATGTGGTACCTAATAGTGACGGCCCGGAGCCTGATATGGATGCTGCTGGCGCTCTTCTCCGCTCTGCTGATGCTCACCGCCTTCTTGAGCCCCTCGTGGCTCGCTGCTGCGCCAGAAACGGTCACTTTCGGCAACGAAACCGTCAGGTACAGGCCCAGCGTGGGGGTGTACGCCAAATGCGGGAAGCCCATTGGAAATACCTACCCCGTTTGCACGGTACTGGCCGTTAGAGGCCTAGCTACGGAGTCCCACATCTACCCGGACGTTTGGAAGGCGGCAACTGTGTTTTTGGCCTTGGGTGGGTTATATTCTGATATTAATAATAGGTTTGACGGATTAGAAACGCGTCAGATGCATGCCTAAAATGAGTGGCGCGTACCTACATTGTTACGAAATCCCCTAACGCCGCCAATGAGTGCCGGTCATAAACAGAACGCCGCTCATTTGCATAACACTTCTCGAAGCGAGTGTTCTCGACGTCCGAGGAGAGAATGGACTCCCTGGAAATATCAACTCTGTTCGAATATTGTATATAAGCGGAAGGTATTTTGTCGAGAGTCTAGTAGAGAGCGAAGTAAGGAGTCTAGTGAGCGTTCAGTGAGAAGTGTTGGAAACTTTAGTGAGAAGTAGGTTGAATTAAAGTGAGTTATTATAGTAATGAAGACTTTGAACTTTTATATTGAAGTTGATAAAAACAGTTCAGTATTGGTCGGAAATGAACTCATAAATATCGTATTTATTTTGGGCATGCTTCTGACCAATTTATATTCGGTCAAATTTATTGTTGGATCAAATCAAGTGATAAAGTATTACCAGCAAATATGCTGAGTTACCACTAGTAATTCACTTGATATCACATTATTTCAAATACAAATGCTTGAGGAAATGACAACAGTTTTTTTAGAGAATATTTATATTTTTACTTCGTTTCATTTCTCTTGGAAGATCATTATATGTTGTAAGACTGTTCGATACGTGTTCGTTCATTTTTTGAGGTTATGTGTGTTTCGTGCTACTTTTTCAGGGGCGAAAGTGAAAAAATATTGTAATTTTACTGGCTTGCCATTTTTTTGATTCATAGAGCCAGTCTCCAAGTATGCTCAACTGCTATTTATGGAAAGAATGTTTTTCAATTGCGTCTGTATGACAGTAAATAATTTCATGAAACGTCGTAGTACGTAGTTTCAGTGCATCGAGAAACATTTTCTGCTGTAGTTTTTATTCTTTCAGTGGCGTCCGTACATGATTTGCACTAAATCATTTGAAAGGTAAAAGTAATACGCCACTGTTTGCTCTGGAAGGGAAATAGTTTTCGAGCAGCTCTTCTGTAATCCAGTAAATTGTGTCTGAGTTGAAGTTCTCAGATAAAAAAAATTAATTCATTTCATTCTTTATGCGAAAACAGTAAGTCAAACAAAAAATGTTCGAAAAGGAATAAGGATCTCAAAACTAATTTCTAGTCAAAGAAAAAACTGTTGTGCCATAATTCTTTTTGAAATGATTCATTTTCTCGGCACTTCATTTGAGGTTGAGATAACATGGTTTTGCAGGTCTTTTCATTATGTCTCTTACCGTTTGTACCGGTTTATTGAGCTGCTGTTTCCAAAGTATTTTCAAGAAAAGTATCTTCAATCTGTCAGGTGCTGCGCAAGCTATAGCAGGTAAGTCGATACTTTTTGGTATTTTATGCACATTGTCATTACTATTAATTGTAAATGTGATGGTGTAAACGGGGATGTTCAAAATTCAGACAAATTACGCTTTCACTTCGATGAGTTGAAATTTCAAATTTTGATATGAAAGTATGGAAAGTTGGTGAATAAAATGGTCCATTGAAAATGAGAGGTTCATCTTCCACAGTGAAAGTAAAAAATCAGTGTTGCATAAATCCACTTGAAAAATAATAAGTTTTCTCTAATACCAAAAATCATTATGTTTCAGTATTTATCGCAATTGCGATTGGTTAGATGCTTACTATCTTATTGATATTTTTTCAACTTTTGAAAAAAAATCTAGCCTTCTCATTTTTTATCATATTATCAACCTGAGCCCTCAGCAATCTCAGCAGGCATATTCCTTATTGTACAATCTCTAGGTATCTGCTACATAGTCGGGGTGATGCTACACCCCATGGCGTGGGGCAGCCAGAAGGTCCAGAAGCTGTGCGGCTGGGAAGCGTCCCCCTTCTATCCGGGCGACTGTTCTCTGGGCATCGGACTGTGGCTGGCGATCATCGCTACCATTCTTACCTTCGTGTGCGCGTGTCTGTCCGTGTCGGCCGAAAAATCCACAAGCAGCGACAAAGTGCAGGACAAGATATACGAGGGGCAGACGCTCATCTGTTTGACTTAGGAAGCGTAAGTATGGGGTGATGTACCAGGCACTGCGTCTGAATATGTTAATAATAAGAATCCTCGATGCTCCTTTATTCGTTTGGTGAAAGATCTTCCCGTTTGACCAATATAAAGCTTGGGGTAAGAACCATTGACTTGTATACTCCTGATATTTCCGAAACTAAAGTTTTATCTGTATTGTCGGTGTTTGTTTGACAAAGCCAAGGGCTGTGACAGGTCATGGTCCGATGAAACCACTCGCAGCGCCCTCTTCTGCAAGGAAGTCGGCAGCATTGTTACTTTCCTCAGTGCGATCAGAATTGTGCAAAAAGTGCAAATCATTGTGATTTTTTTGTCAGATCGGTAACGGAAGGTAATTTTACTAAGAGTTGATTGGTTCAGTTATTCATTAACGTGCAAGCCATTTACAAGGAAATGCATTTGTTTCATGCAGGATTCAGAAAAACTAAAGTTAATCACAGCAGATTCCGGTCTGAGAGCCCTGAGAGATTGCATCCGTTGACGTTATAATATACATTTACTCCAATGTCAGAAAGTTTCTTGTCGGTCAGGAACATTCTAAAATAATCTTTATGAGTTATGATCGAACAAATTAATGGGGTAAAGGAATCAACATTAATGAAAGTGGGAAGCTTATTTATTACAATTTTCTATTCTTAATAATAAAACATCACAATATTAGAGACGCAAAATCTCAAATCTGTATGAGAGAGAAAATAGAAATGAGCATTACATTTCACCATATGAAATACTGTGGTAATAATATTTATCCCTTATATTTTTTTCACAACAAAATCATGAAATCTACATGGCAGTATACAACGTAATTTTAAAAACACTTAATTGTGTGACTTTTAACAAATTGTTTACAAAAATCACATGGTGTTTTTTAACTACGTTTTCATGAATTTTTCATGTCTCTGTCAAATCCATTTTCTATTTGAAATACTATGGTTGAATCGTTAAAATTGAAATTGAATGAATGGAAATGACATGTTTTAACCATTCGATATTTCAAACTAAGAAATAAATTATCGTCAGAGTAATAATCGCTTAAATGAACACATTGGTCTTTCGAGACGGATCAAAAACACAAATAATTCACTTATTCTTAAAAATATTTTCAGTTTACTCGACATTATAACCTTCAAAAAAATTCAACCATCGTCAAGATTTTTGAAAGTCAGCTCAGGGATTATTGTATATGGAACATCAAACATCAGTAAGCAATTGTGTTTCTACTGAGCTCAGTCGTTACTAGATTTCGATTGGTAAACAAATACAGTAATTCTTTTGTGTATTGGATTTCTCGATTCTTATGTTTTTTGGTTTTAACAGCTGGTTGGAGTATGTATGTTTAGCTAAGTTAGAATTGATTTTTTTCAACGATTTTTTGGCAAAATGTTGGCTTGAAGGAGTGAACTCCCAACGTGTGTCTTTTTTGTACTTGTGATGAAAAATGCCCGCTCTTTTTTTGTAATGCATGAATAACATTTCAGGAGTACAAACTCCCTTTCTCTTCATTAACCCAACTTCTGCCAAACCAACAACTTATTATTAGCCGGCATTTCATCTATATTCAGAAGCCTGATTCCATACTGTTCGGCAACTTTAGCCAAATCCTGTATATCCCTCACCCCGCATTCAGGATTCCCCAGCCTTATACTCCTATCGAAATCCCTATTCGACTGCGGCTCCAAAACCCCACCGTTAGCATAAGGGCCGTAAGTCACCAGCAACCCTTGCGGCTTGAGAACTTCGCTGACGTTCCTGAACAAACCCACGGAACACTCGAAAGGTGTCACGTGTATCATATTGACGTTTATAGCGTAATCGAATTCCCTGGAAACTCCCCATTTGCTCCAGTCGTCCGTCACGTTAATCAGCAAGGGTTCTTTGACGTTTTTCACAGATGCGTCGGCAACGTGGGCTCTGATGCTGTCCAGCAGAGAAGGTTCGTATTCCGACGGTTGGAATGTGAGCCTGGGAAAGTTCTTGGCGAAATGCACCACGTGCTGACCTGTACCAGATGATATCTCCAATACGTCGCCTTCCCTGTTTTTGTCGAAGTACTTCAGCAGAGCTCGCAGGATGGGAGTTTTGTTTCTCTCTGCGGCCGGGTAGCTTATTTTCCTGCTGAAACGGCGTGCCTTTATTGACATATCGAGGTGTGCTACGCAGTGTTAAGTGTTCGTGTGATATGGGTGGATTTATCGCTCGCCCGGTGCGTGCGGCGTGTCCCAGTTTGAGAGGCAACGTTAGGAATGGAGAAAATTGATACAATTTTCTGTGAGGGAGTATATTGACATCACTACCAGCATTGATATATTTTTTCGAAATGTATGTTGACATACCTACGTACGTTCACGTGAGCGTCAACGTAGACACGGCTGACCAGTGTTGCCAATCGAGTTGGAGAAGGACTACCAACCTCATTTTGAAAATGATCCACTGTTTGGAAGATATCATTTTTTGGTGAATGGCTCCTTCCTTTTTGGTTGGTTGGGTTTTTAACCTAGCAATTAGCAACTTCTCTTAGATCTCAAATTTGTCTATCAAAAAATACAAGAACCATGGTTGGGCTGATTAAAATCACGATTAAAATCATGATTTAAATCGCTTGATTTTTAAAATTAAAATCATGATTTTAATCAATTTTTGATTTTTTTTTATTCAGAACCAGAAAACAACTAATATAAAAGTTTTCTCGAAGATCAGAAGGAGTATCTGCTTTTAGCAAAAACAACAAAAAAGAAGTACATAATTCCAAATTCTTAAATTAATCGTAACACCTAAATTTTATTACTGTATATTTTCAGTATATCCTCCTTTTTCTATGCATAATCTGTTTCTAATATCCGAGTGTACAACTAGCAAAATGCGTGAGAAATGCGTGAAATTGTTGGGCAACGTCAATTTATAGGTTGAGAAGGAAAACAAGCCTCGACAGGAATATTCTTGCAAAAAGCACAACAAACGCGTTCGTGTTCGTGCCTCACTCGGCACTGTATAGCGAGTGTATAGGACAGAAGGAAAACAAATCGCGACAAGAATTTTCTTGCAAGAAGCGCGACAAATGCGTTGTCACAACTTTTTGAGCCGCAAATTGTATTAAAATTTTTAAACTTATACATTAAAATAATCAACAATAATTTCAAAAATCAAAATGTTCAAATTTTATATTCAAATTTAAAAAATCAATAAAATAAAAAAATCAAATAAATCGTGTTTTTTTTTAAATCAATGAATTTTTATTTTTTTTAATAAAAATCAGATTTTGTCCCACCCTGCAAATATGCCTATCAAAAAATGAAAGAACTAATATCGATAAGAATTTTTTTATAAATTATCTCTTGTTATTTTTGATGGTCAAATTCATATTATACGAGAAATTGCTAATTAATAGCAAATAGCGTGTTTTATTTAGAAAGAACCGTTTTTAATCAACGCAGTAACTTCAGGATAGTTTAGGAATCTGCCCTTCTACACTTGTATAGATTTCAATATTAATTCTTGATTTTTTTCAGATCATAGTTGGTTGAAACCCCAAAGAACTATGACGAAAAAAATTGAACTGTTTTGGCCGGGTTGATATTTTTTTTTAAATCAGGGATAAATCAGAGCTATCAAGTTACTCATGTAACTAGTTGAGATAAGTTTCATTTCGTGTATCGAGCTCGATTTCTGTGAGACGAGACACAACACTTTCTAAGGTGTTTCATACAAGAATTTAACGAGCCACAACGTGTAATTTTCAAGAATCAGAACCTCACGTTGAATGATTTCTCACTTAAAACACGAAAAAACAATCGTATATATATAGCATATCGAGGCGGAACGTGAATATTTTCCCTCTTGAGGAAAATATTGCTTACCGAGGCTGAAGGCCGAGGTAAGCCATTTCTCGAGAGAGAAACTTTATCGTCTGCCGAAGTTTTGTCTAGACATGAAAATAACTTCTGCTGCCGGAAGCAGAAAAAGTAGAATAGAACCATTGTGATGGTTCAAATTTTATAGAACATTCTTGACGTTTGATAAAAACAATTATTTATTCATAAAATATTACAGCAGGTACCGTGTCAACTTTTTGATTTACAAACGAAAAACTATCGCTTCTCAAATTGGGACACGCTGTTCATTATTGAATAACATTTATATTCAATATGAATGTTTTTGTGAAGCATATTTTCGACCAAGTACTACTCAAATTGTGATATCTACATAAAACTATCTATTGTATATCCCTAAATTTACCTCATTTCGAACCATCCACATACGTTTTTCAGAAAAACTGCACCTGAAACAATTTTTATATCAGCGGACTCGTTTTCATATACCAAATATATACTATTACTGTTCGTACTTATTCTAATAATATCATTGTCTTATGTATATCGGAGCTTTAAGTATAGTAGCTTTTGTATTACCACTCGAATTTTATACCTTTTACTATTTATGTTTGTAATAATAAAACCGTGAATAACAATGTTTTTTATTTCTCATCCTATTAAACAAGGATAACCTCTTACTAAATGAGTACCAGTCAGCTTTTGACCTTTTTTTGACATCAATCATCATTGATCTAAAGAAACAATAATTTTCACAAAAAGGGAACCAGAATCTGAGATAGCATAACTATATATATTCATGCATTGGAAATATGATATTTAAACAATCCAACGTTAGATGGAAAAAGAATAGTAGTTTGTACAACAAGAGTGGATATGGCCAATATCCATTAGAATTATACAGTTGATTTTTTCTTCGACCAGGTTAATAATTCAGAACTCTTTCAAGTATCATATTAATAATCAATTTTAGATTATTTTTTCGATATTTATGAAAAACTCAAAGGAAAGAAACTTCATTAGGTACATTCAATATTTAATTCTTGCCGACGATATCCTCCGAAAATTCCAAATATTATTAGTACCTGAAAAGTTATAATTTCAATCGTTGAAAAAAATTACCAAAAAAATCGGTTTTGGTGTGACTCGAACCAAGGAATATGAAGTGAACCGATTCAGAGGGCATAAGTCTTTACCAATGAGGCCGTTTGCACTGTACGAATTCAGGTAATTATTTTGGAGTGCTGTTAATAGATTTATCACTAGAATCGATCATTTTTGTGCATAATTACAGAAAACACATACATTGAATATTTCCATCGTATGTTAAAAATCCCACATGAAGCGGGACATTTTCAATCAATTACAGCGATTATTTCCCTCAATGCGAATAAACGATGAAACAGTTGAAGGCTAGACTGCTTTTACAGAGTTTTACAGCGATTAAATGCACTAGACCTTTTAACCGATTAAAATGTTCGAAATAAACCGGGCGTTTGGATCACTTTTCAGGTACCATCTCTGGTACTATATTGTTCCTGTGTTCGATTTTGATGTTTTCTGAGTTTACATGTTTTCTGGAAATAATCTAAACATATATCCCTCCTTCACCAAGTTCAATCGACCAAAATGCGTGCATTTCCATGATTTTCAAAATTTTGCTTTCAAGCAAATGCTTTCGTGTATAATAATTTGAAATAAAATCCCTCGACCTGCGGTCTCGGGATTTTATCAAATTATCATACACTTAAGTCATTTGCTAAGCAAAATTTTGAGAATCATGGAAGCGCAGCACACATTTTAACCGAATAAACTTGGTGCACTCGGGATATAACCCCCGATAAATTCCCGGCAGGACATTTTCGGGCTGGTAAATACCCGGTAGGTATCGAAAATTACCCGCTCGGTCCGTGTATCTATAGTAACGATTGTTAAAATGTACATTTGTCATCTTGACAGGCATAAATACTGAATTTTAAACGTCGTTGTTTCAACTCCGGAAATATTCTACCGAATTACACTCGTGCATAAAAATAAACCTGATAATTTTTCGTTCAAGCATGTTGTCTGTAAAAAAACTGCATAAAAAATTATTGAATGAAATACTTCAATTTGTCATGCCTTTTCATGGCAATAACTTTGTTTCCAAATTTCATAACTAATTATGCATTTGAAGTTTAAGAATTTCTTATATTTGACAAACAAAATTCTGCGAATTGGTGCTCCAAATTCTTTTAAAAATTGATTAAAAAATCATATTTTTGGGAAATTTATTATTCAACAGTTTTTGGATTGGTACTCTATCTAGTTGTATCCATGCATCGACAAGCAAAATTGTTTCACCTTGTTGTCATTCAGTGTCTCGTCGATCATTGAAAATGAGTGATAACAAAGAAATTTGGGCAAAACTGCGGTCGCAATTAGAATCAAAATTACCAAAAAAAATTGTGGAACTTAGAAATCGGTTTATTCTACAAAAAATCCAAGATAATTTTTCGGCGATCACATCTCATTTCGGAGATACAGGTCCATTTCGTTGTGAAACTTCCCAATTTTGCACATCAAATTTCTGTCTTGATAAACACAAAATTTGTCTCTTTTATCGAAACACCACACACCCCTTCGTTTTCAACATTTTCAAGCAGAAAAACAATCATTCTTTTTTAAATAATTCAACTTTCTTCAAATTGTCACCGATTCGTTGGAATGTCATTTGCAATGTTGCTGCCCTCACTGGTGTTGTTGAGGACTGAATATATTTATGTTGACTTTTGAGGATCGATTTTTTGAAAAAATGTTTTTTCTGCTCGAAAATGTAACAAGTAAACAGGGTTGGGCTGATTAGAATCATGATTTAAATCGCTTGATTTTCAAAATTAAAATTATGATTCAAATCACTTTTTGTTTTTTTTTATTCAGAACCAGATAAAAACATAATATAAAAGTTTTCTCGAAGATCAAAAGGAGTATCTGCTTTTAGCAAAAACAACAAAAAAAAAGTACATAATTCCAAATTCTTAAACTAAACGTAACACCTAAATTTTATTACTGTATATTTTCTATTCATTTTTGTTATACAACAAAAACACGAGTTTTCCTCCTTTTTCTATGCCTAATCTGTTTGTAATATCCGAGTGTACAACTAGCGAAATGCGTGAAAATGTTGGGCATCGTCAATTTATAGGTTGAGAAGGAAAACAAGCCTCGACAGGAATATTCTTGCAAAAAGCACAACAAACGCGTTCGTGCCTCACTCGGCACTGTAAATCGAGTGTATAGGACAGAAGGAAAACAAATCGAGAATTTTCTTGCAAGAAGCGCGACAAAGGCGTTGTCACAAGTTTTTTAGCCGCAAATTGTATAAACATTTTTAGACTTATACATTAAAATAATTAACAATAATTTCGAAGAATCAAAATGTTCAAATTGTATATTCAAATTGAAAAAATCAAATAAATCGTGATCTTTTTAAAAGAATCAATGATTTTTGATTTTTTTAATGAAAATCAGATTTTGCCCCACCCTGCAAGTAAATGACGGGGTGTGTGGTGTTTTGATCAAAGGACAAATTTTTGTTACAGCAGAAATTTGATACTATGCAAATTGTAAAAGACTTATTCATAACTCAATCCATATTTAATAAATTAGGTTTAATAAATCAACAAGTCAATAAATGGTGACTTTTTTATAATAGTACAACAAATATACAATTCAGCCTAAAAACAATTATAGATCTACTCCTCCTTCAAACTTTTTTTCTTGTTTTTACTTTTAGTCAATTCCGGAATGTACACTCCGTGCCTACTTTTCTTCAAATGGTCAAATAACTTGTTTTTAGAAGGAAAATTTCCTTTACAAGTCACACACACATGATCTATATCCACCTCTATTGAATTAGTTTCAACAGGTGCTTCCTTTTTGTTTTTCTTTTCTTTCCTCTTCTCTTTCTTAGAAATCTTACTAGCACTACCTTCAATTTCAGGATTTGTGTCCTCTTTTGTTTCAGTGGACACTTCATTGCACTCAATTGTTTCAATCTTCGCTTTGTTACTATTCTTCTTTTTCTTTTTATTTCTCTTATTACTGCTGAAATCATCATCTGAATTGTCATTTGTTTCTAAAATACCAATACTAGGGATTTCTTCGTCACTAGAAACCATAACGGTGCGGGGTTTTTTCTTTTTCTTTTTGGTCTTCACCACAGCTGCTACAGGGTCAGAATCAGACAAAGCATCATTCTGTACTTCTTCCAAGACCTTGTCTAACTCTTCATGGTTGTCTTCCACTTGCTCATCTGAATGTTCCGAGGGATTCAAATCCTCTTCTTCTTCCAACATAGTCGCTCTGAGGATCTCAATATTTTCCTTATGCTTTTTGCTACTTTCATGGTTTTCAAACGCCTTTGGGGTTTTGAAGAGTTTGTTACAAGCAACACAGTATAAGTCATTGAGATATTCTTCCTCCTCTTCGCACTCCGAGTTTGAGATCTCCTCCCCAAACTGTTCTGCTAAATTCTTTTCTATTTCTTTCAGTTCTGATTTAACATTGTCAAATTTAGCCCACTCTGGTTGGTTTTCGGAACCTTTCAGTTCCTCCTGCCTTTCCAATTTCTTCTGCTGCCTTAACATCTCTCGCTTTCTTTTATCCTCCTCTAACTTTTGCTCCTGCAGTACTTTTTGGGCTTGCACCCTCTTGTCCCGTTTCTTGACGAAGGCAACCAAGTTTCTCACTTCTTCATTCCGATCTTTTTTAGCCGCCTGTCTGACTTTCTTGTTTTCTTTTTCCGCCAGTTTAGCGTATCTTCGATCCTGTATGAGCCTGACATCGTAAGCATCCAACCAGACGTAGCTCTTCTTAGTTAAATAGTTGAGCCAGTGGGCGTAAAACTCAGAAACTTTCTCGTAATCAGTCGAAGAGTTGCCGAAGTCTGGGATATTACAGAAATCGTCTTTATCTTCCATGAATTCCATATCTTCCTTGGCAATCTCGTGAAAAACTTTTCGGTACACCGCGTAGAACCCTTTTTCGTCGTCCCCATAACCCTTGAAGCAGGTGGTGGTGAAATACTGGAAAACATTCAAGCTCTTGTCTTCGAATTCTGAACTGGGGCCTCGCAGAATCTGATCGCGGTGGTTGTCGTACCAAGCTCGTTCTTGTCTGTCGCTCAATATTTCATAAGCTTGTTGCACAATCTGAAATTGTTCCTTGGCGATTGCGGGGTTGTCCAAATTCTTATCGGGGTGCCATTTGAGAGCCAATTTCCGATATGCGGATTTTATTTCGTTGTCGTCCGCACTTCTAGAGACATTTAAAACTTCGTAGTGACACTTCATTTTTGGTTAGGTTGGTTGAAATTTTCGAACTGTCGACACCGAAACTCTGGGATTACCCAAACAAGCAATGTAGTAACGATACACACAAAAAAATGACCAATTTGTACTTATAAAAGCAAAGTATATTCAATTGTATTTGAAGTACGCAAACGAAAATATGGGAAAGTGAAAAACTGAAAATTCTTACCTTTAGAACTGTGTTTAGAACTAGGTTACTCTTCTTCTTCTGTTATTTATGGCCTCAGCTGTCAGGGCTATCTAGAACTTATTCATCGGATTTTTGACGAGCTTGGTTACCAACCTTGAATTTGTACAACTTTTTGAAATATTGGGCAACATTTCAAATTTCCAGAATACATACAAATTCTGTGTTTTTTCTTCTCAATACACGTTTCAAGACACAAAATGCGTTTTTAGACTGATGGGATAAGTCTGAGGGCTGGTTTTTCAATCTACTGTAGAAGGCCAATTGCATCGCTCTATTCAATGAAGGTTCAAACTGAGCTAGACTCAATCACTAAGGAATAAGGAATCTGATCGTCAAATCAATGGCAACAAAACCTAGTTCAGATAATCCACAATCAAAGACAAGCGGTCCAATTGGCCCTAGGAAACTCATTTGTCAGCTGAGTCCTTAACAGCCAACTCAATGCCTTGGTCAACCACTCAGGCTTCCAGCCAAACAAACATACGATGGTGATTCACTCGGTCATCTTCTCGAAAACTTCAAGCTACCGTTTAGCCAGTGACTGAAAAACCGGCCCTGAATCGTTGGAATTTCAAATATGGTTGCAGAAAACGAGAGCTTTCAGTCAAGAAGATGGATCTGAAGTCACTTGACAAATATTATTCTGTTCCGAGAGCTTATTTAAGAACTCAACAGGAGCTAATACAGGGGAATTAGATTCGATATGACAGTGAAAGAAACCCTTTTTTATCTGCCGTTAACACAAAAAACAAAAATAATTGGATGCGTCTAACACAAAATTTTACATTTCACCATGGAAACTGTCAAATTTGAGCGCTGTCAGCAGACATTGCTGCGTCTAACAGCTTACAGCGCTCGAAGCTGCTGCACAAAATTTGACAGTTTTCCATGGTGAAACGTCAAATTTTGTAAAGCGGTTTCAAGCGCTGTAAGCATTTGACGCGGCCATTATTTCTGTGATTCCATGGCGCCTACAATCCATGGTGTCATGCTGACAATTAATTTATATTGCAGTTGACTACCCAATGATTTGCTTAATTGCATAGCAACTCTTTTATAATTCATCTACCAGCCGCTAGGTGGCAAAATAATTGACTGCTTCCGACAGTACAGGGACGGGCCACGAATTCTTCAGTAATCTAAATAGAAGTGGAATACAAGTTTGAAAACTTGGCTTGATCGACAAAAATTCCAAGAAATTATTTCTAAACTTGTTATCAATGAAATACATGAAGTAGTCGAGATATCGACAGATTTTAGCTATACCTCGAAAATGATGAAATCACACATCGTATCAGAATTTTATCTGCGATAAGATTTGATGATATTATTGTGTTCATTTCACTGTTCATCACAAGTGATCGAACAAAAGAAAGCATGAAATTGTTTGTTTTTTTGTTGGCATGCTTCGTTGTAGTATGTGCGGACGAAGAAAATATACTGTGTACTCCTAAATTTTGTGAAGTAGGTATCATTAATTATTCTGAATTAACTGTATGAAATTGTATGGCATTTTTATGTTGTTTAAATTAGGTATCGATAATTGTTTCGATGACATACAATATCTGAGGTATGATTTAAATTTGAGCATTTTGTAATTTCAGGACATAAAATGTTCACCTCTTCCAGACAAATGCAAGATTCAAAACGCCACGCATAATGGCATTTTTCTTCCATCTCCTGAAGCGTGCAACTGTTGTGATTATTGCCTAGAGAATTTGAGTAAGCATATTATTTCAATTCCTAGTTCCAAGAAATTATATTGCCCTTTTTTACCCAAATCAAATCAAAGTGTATACAGCTTATACAAAAAGATAGATATTAACGTTTCTATCGTTAGCCCTTCGATAATTTATATAAACAAACAAATTTCAGCTGAACCAACTACTCTCCTAACTGTATATCTCGACAGACATTGGTTAACATGGTAGTCAATTCTTCCTCAATTTGTATACAGAATAACTTAGAGATATAGTTAATCTATACTACCAGAGGGTTTCTATTCATCAGGGAAAGTTTCACAATATTGAACGGGATTTATTCGAAAACCACGATTATTTTCAGATGAAGGAGAAGAATGTAGCATAGGGAACCCTTCCACTAGCACTTCTCAAAGCCTCTGTGGTTCAGGATTGTATTGTAAGTTGTTGCCGAATGAGGACTATGATGGAACATGTGAAAGAAGTAAGTTTAGCTATCATTATTTTATTGCACAGGTCATCAAAATTTTTGAACTACAATTTTGCTCCAGTGTAAAACATATCTCAACTCTCTTAGAAACAAAATGAGATCAAATATTTTGATACATCACGAAGAGTATTCAGTTTACCGGAAGTCCTTGAATATCGTATACAGGTCAAAGATGGAATTATGAATTCTCATATTTTTCGAATTATATTAAAAGAAAGATTAAAAATATGGGGCTTATGTGCTGAACAGCCTGCTACACCGCGACCTTTTCAGGTCTATTGTCCGTGCCCTCATGTATGTTAGAGTTCCTTGTCTAGACCCGTCCTTGTAACTAGACTCCATAGGCCAGCCCTTAAGTTCTCCATATATTGAGAGGGTTGTGGTTTTCCTCCCCTAACGTTGCAAACCTTAGCCTTGACAGACCTTCGCAGTAGCACAGTATGTGTACTGAAGCTTCCCCATCCTCTTGGCATTTCGAATTAAATGTTGAGCACGAACTTTGCAAAATTTCAGTATGCTTTTTTATTTATTTTCAGTGACCACAGATTGTGTCAGAAATCAGACGAGTTACGATGAACGAAGAAAAAATGGTACTTTGGGATCGATGGAAGTAAGGGCAAACTGTGACTACGATGGTCAATTCCTTTCTTATAATTGTATACCAGGGCAGTCGTAAGTGTACCCAAAACTTTTTTTGCTAGCAACTTTTCGTGCTGAATAAAAGTTCAAAAATGAGAAACTGATAATAATAATTGAAAGACGGGCAGTGCAACAAAATTGTATTTATATATTGATTCTTTCCATACCTGTGAAATATTTTTTTATTTTCCGTAGATGCTACTGTGTTGATGAGAAAGGAAATAGAATTTTTGGAGAAACGGATTTTACATCTCTTCCTGAGGTTGATCTGCAATGTAGTAAGTATTCTGATATTTTCTACAATCAGGAGGAAAGCGATTATTCAGCACCTAGGGGATGAAATATATAATTTACTCGGAAATATATCTCTTTATGGATTTTTGGGTAAAAAAATTAGTAATTTGAAGGGTGTTATAAAACTAGCAATAATAGTAATTCCTGTACCAAGCCAAGGGTTTAAAGTGGATGTTATCCGATTATCTCACAAAGCTTGGATCGAGGGTTTTTAGATCGCCCGAGGGCATAGGCATCTATTTATACCCGTGATTTATATCAACTTTAATGCCATACTAGTTATGATTATCAATAATGAATATTTGCGAAAAAATTAATAATATCATCCGATTTTAACTAGATACTATGGTTGCTAGGAGAGTGTGAACATTGAAATGTTGATATGCAGACAGATTTTGTGCCTTCATACCCGTGCGGGCATAAAGTGAATTTTATTTCCGAACGGGCATAAAGTACACTGTTATGTAGTTGATAACTGAGCAATAAAAACACAATATGAACCAGTATTACATAAAGATTTTCATTGGAAAAAAATGCATTCTCTTTTTATTACCGTTGTTATTTTTTATTTTGCAAGTAGAATTTGTTAAATGTTGGCTTCCTAAGTCATTGTTTCCAATTTTGTAGAGATCTAAAAATATCTCTATTTCTTTGGAAGTTCAGAAAATGAAGTCACATTACCCTTCTTGATAATGGGTCCGAAATCGGAGCCGAAACGACGAAAAATAGTAGAAATGATATCTACGAATCAGAATTCTCAAGCAAAAAGAAAAACTGTTATGAATTTTTCGTGTTCATTCTTCTGACGACTGGCCCATATAGTATACGTTCTGCAAATCATTTCAAACCTTATTCGGCTCAGGGTGGATTTATAAAAACTTTTAACATTTAGCATTTAACATCCACCAACTAAAGACTTACTGCAGGATAGTAGACTCAATTATAAATAAAATTTAAGATATAAGTTGTCATCTGTCAACACTGACATCTGAAGGCTTATTTTGATTATCAGATTTCGTCGTTTTTCATGAAAGAATAGATACCAAACGCAGATATTATAATAATAATAATAGCCTTTATTACCCAACAGTTAAAAACCATTTACAGGGTTAACTAAAAAATGTTAAAAAGTTATAGGTGCTTATAACTACGAAGTTACAATTTGTGAAAATGATGAACAATATAGATGTGAAAAAGGAGCAATGGAAAAAAAACATATAAACTTATAAAATAATACTACACCAAGATTAAGAATTCTCCATGAAAAACTGAGATGCAGTTTTTACAATATATTCTAGGAAATCAAAATTGAAATCACACAGATTTGATATTGAATTGAAATTATTGCAAATACTAAAGATAGGTGACATGAGGTACAAATTAGTTTTGGCCAGTTGGCAATAAAAAGTTTTTGTACTTCTTGATCTAAACTGAGGTACACAGAAATTGATGAAACCTCTGAAGCATCCACGTTGTTGTGCAGTACCCTATATAGAAAATTGATTCCAGCAAGTTTTCTGCGTAACTGAAGACTTTCTATATTGAATGTTGCGCTGAGAAATTCATATGGAATACCCCTCTCAGGATAGATACCAAAAGATTTGAAGTAAATAAACTTTAGGAAACGACGTATAACTTTTTCAATTAACGTATTATAGCAATTATAAAAAGGAGACCATACGACAGACCATGTTCTAATTTTGACCTTACGTAAGCTACATAAAGAGAATTCAGAGCAGATATGTTTGAGAAAGATCTACAATAATTGTGAACAATAAAGCCATAAGCTCTCAATGATTCATTTACTTTCAATCTGATGTGATTGGAAAATGACAAATTCTGGTCAAAATATACACCAAGATCTTTCATTGATTTATTACGTGAAAGTGATATGGCATCTTATCGATAATTGTACTGAATGACTGACATTTTCCCGCTACTTTACATTTGGATACATTGAGATATAGTTTGTTGACTTCACACCACCTCTGTATATTTTCTAACTGTCGTTGCAATATATTACAATCTTCGATAGTTTCAACAGGCAAGTATATTTTTAATTATGAGTTACTTGAATAGGTAATGAATCCCATGCTTTCAAAATAAGTTATTGCATAACATAACCTCTCAATTCTCATCAACATCTGTAAATTGAATAGTACATGTGGAAATTTCTTGCGCACATCCTATTCCATTTATCAAACAATTTAAATTGGAAGTTGACCATGTTCTTGAATCTTAAATGTGAAATGTTAGGCCATAAGTGTTTTTATAACAGTTTCTACGTTATTGCTATGCTCCATCTCTCTTAAGTGATACGTCTTGAATGATAAATCATAGGTCTTAAAGCTTTTTATAAATCGACCCTATATCATCATCGTTATTCCAGAGTGTTCCAGGGACAACACCTTAGGTACTCTACTGATCGGCGACGAATTGAACCCGAAACAACACTTGCGTTGCGCCGCCAATGGAGACTACGACACTTTTCAACGAATCGGAGACAAGTTCTTGTGCGTCGATTCTTCGGATGGAGCTCCGACCTATCCCAATGACCCCATGGTCAACAGTTCGCTGGTTACCAAGTTGAAATGCTGTGAGTACGAATGCAATTATCGAAAACTTACAGCGGTAATTGCATTGTATCAAGTCACCATAACAACACATTCGAAACTTATAGCTAGACGTCAGTAAACAACACAAATAAATGTCAGATAGACTTCAAAAATAGGAAAACATTTCGCGTTTAGGCGAGTGCTCCATACAATCTATAGAGGGAAGTATAAATGAACAAAAAATAAAATTTCCTTGAAAATTTCTTCATTCGTGAAATATTCCAATGAATTACATTCGTGCATAAAAATGACCAGATAATTTTGCATTCAAGCGTGATATCTTATACAAATTGCATTTGGTTATTTTCATATTTTGTAAAAAAGCCCTCGTCCTTCGGACTCGGGCACTTTCGCCAAAATATGAAAATAAACTTGCAATTTTTAGATATCACGATTTCTTGCAAAATTATCGGTAATTTTTATGCACTCGTGCAATTATAACCGATAATTATTGACATATCGGTGTCTACAAACAATTCGCCCAAACCCGCCCACTGAACAAGGTACCAAACATTATCACAGAGGATGGCCATTTCCCTATACTGCAATGAAATACTGTCACTGGCGTCACCGCGGTACCTTTCGTAGTTCATATTTCTATTTGGTGACGAAGTGGAACTAATGTGATGAAGTTTGAACTAACCTAACGAAGCTCAGTTCAATTCTTCTTCTTTTTAGTCTTGTTTTTTCACTTGCCATTTTGTTGATGTGTTTCCTTTGTGGAATTTAAATTATTTGTTGTACCTGTGCTTTTTACTTGAAACTCAGTGTAATCCCAATATAATAATAATAATAATAAATCGTCTTTATTCATTGAATTTGCAATTACAATGAAGAGGTGAAGTTTCAGCGTTATGCTGTTTTTCAACTTTACCTAAACTGATAATAAATTGTTCAATCTTAAGAGAAATCGATGATACTTATGTGAAGAACGGGTAGTTGAAACCTTAAACTAAAAAATATAATACTCTTTTCAACATAGGCAAGCTTATTTTTGAGAGGAATCCGTAGTACATTTGCTTTAATCAGAAACATGTAATAGAATGAAGCTTTAATGAGTTTTTCAATCTCGACTTGAAATTGAGGATAGAATAATTTCTAAACTCTACCGGCAAAGTGTTATAATGCTTACTAGCGAAATATGCGAAACTACGCGTAAACATACTTGTTTTGTGCTTGGGAATTTTCAATAGATCTCGTTTCCTGGTATTCACATTATTTTCTTTCAGGAATACGAATTTATCAAATAAGTACGATGGCTGTTTGCTTATTATGATTTTATGGGCTAAATTCAGTGCATGCAAAAAAGCATTTTCATTTAAATTCAGCCAGCCCAGTTCAGAAATTTTACTTGATATCCTGTCGTATTTCCTGAGTCCTGAACAAAAACGAGCACATGCATTTTGAATCCGTTGTAATCTCTGCCTATATTGTGGCGTTAAAGCTGGACTGTATACTGTGTCACAATAAGATATTCTAGAAAAAATCAGGCACTCACATAGCTTCCTTTTCAAATATGGTGGTATGACATGCCTTTGAGGGAAAAGTTGTCGGAGAGTAGCATATGAAGATTTACAAAGACTCTGGATATGTTTGGTAAACCTCAACTCGGAGTCAAACCATACACCAAGATTTTTACAGACTTGTACAATTGGTAATTCAGTATTGTTCATTTCTATCTGAAGTGTCAGTTCTGCAATGAGTCGCTTGTTAAAATGAAATGCAATGAAAAATATGATTGAAGATTTATTTGCATTGACTCTGAGATTATGAGAAACTGATATGTCGAACAGATTCCGTAGGTCACTGTTTATTTTCTGCTCACTCTCTCTCAATTGTGCTGGGTGTATTTTCATAATCAATTGGGTATCATCGGCATGGTTGAAGATTTTGCAATGTTCAGTAAACTTGTAAAAGTCGGAAATGTAAACAGAAAACAGGAGAGGACCTAAAATGGAACCCTGTGGTACACCAAAAAGCACAGGCAAAGCATTCGACACATTTCCATTCAGTCTGACTTGCTGAGTTCTATTCGATAGATAGCATTTAATGAGTTGTACTGCTCTTATATTGAACCCGAAGTAACGCAGTTTTTCATACAATAAATCATGGTCAATGGTGTCAAATGCTTTGCTGTAGTCGAGAAGAATTAAGGAACTCAAATCACCTTCATCTACAGATCTGTAAATTTCATCGGCGATATTTGCAAGTGCAGTGGTGGTATTGAATTGTTTGCGAAACCCCGATTGAGAATCTGGAATGATTCGATTAGTGAAAATGAACTCAGCCATTTGATTCTTCATGATAATTTCAAGAACCTTGGAAAGCGTCGGAAGAATGCTGATAGGTCTAAGATGACTTAATTCAGTGGGTGAAGACGTTTTGGGTAGGGGTATGATACTGGCCTGTTTCCAGGCCGAAGGAAAGGTACAGGACAGAATTGCTGTGTTGACTATAAATGTTAGGTGTTTTATTAGGTGTTCAATTACAATATTCAACATATTCAGAGAAATTTGGTCAGAGCCAACACAATTACTCTTGATATGATTGAAAGCTTCCCTTACATCATTTTCGCTGACGGCACAAAATGTAAACTCTATCCGATGGGTAACTGCTTCCCTATATTTCGCGAGCAGCTCTTGTTGCTCTATAGTTGCATCTGTGCGAGTGTTAGTTTGAAATGTACTATTTATAGAATTAACATCACATAGGTTCTGTGGTATATCATTATCATTTTTACTTTTGATAAAGTTCATCTTTCTAAGGGTGGCCCACAAAACTTTACTGTTTTTCTGTCCCATAATATATTCAACGTAGGCACGTTTTTCCCTTCTTATTGCGCTTGTGACAAAATTTCTCAATTCCTTATAATAGCGCCAGTCTCCAATAGATTTGGAAAGTTTATATTTCCTGAAAGCCCTATTTCGAGTTTTGATCATCTGCTTTATATTGTATGTATACCACGGAGAAAATGGCTTACTAACTTTGATACGACGCATGGGTGCATGAGCTTCGAATATGGTTTTAATGTTATTATTGAAGAAATTTAATTGCTCGTTGACATCATCAAATGTGTAAATGAGTTCCCAATTCATGCTGAAGAAGTCTAGGAAAAAACTATCCCTATCAAAGGTGCGAAAATCTCTAAAATTGACATATTTTGTGTTAATTGAACTTTTTATTTCTATCAAGTCGCATGAAGTTGCAAAATGGTCAGATATACCTGGAATGTCGAAGACATTGGTGTTTAGGACCAGATCTGGAGAATTGGTTACAATAACATCAATTAATGTTTGAGAAGTGTCAGTGACTCTAGTTGCTTCTGTTATTTTTTGGGTTAGGCCATATGTTTCCAGAAAATCATCGAAAATAGAGGTAGCATGATTATTAGCAAGAAGGTTGATGTTGAAATCACCAGCTATCAATAATGTATCACAAGAAATGAGAGAATCACTCAAGGCAACTTCTAATTTTTCAAGAGACTTTGCAATATTTGCAGATGGTGGACGGTAAATAATTCCACAGTTGATAATTTTATTGTTCATTTTGATAGAGACCCACATTTGCTCTAAGTATTCGCTCATCTCCCGAAAAATAATATCATAAGTAAAATTATCACTAATGAAAATTCCCAAGCCTCCGCCTCTTCCTTGCCTGTCGATTTTTTCAAAATTATAATGAGATATTTTAAGTAAATCAGAATTTATATTGTGGCTCAACCATGTTTCTGTGACTGCAAAAATACCAGGTGAGTGAGTTTCAATATAATTTTGCAAAATATCAAATCCACCCAGAATTGAACGAACATTCAGATGACAAAATTTGAATAGCTGTTGCATGTTCTGTTACTAGAAAACTTATATTGAGTACAATCAAAAGTGATAACAGTGAAAGAAAACAAAAAAAAAGTTTACAGGAGAAATAATTAAATAGACACAATAGATATCTTATTTTATATCGATAGAAGGTAACATGAACCAAAAAAGGTAGAATATATTATTTTCTTCGAGGTCGTAGTTTGCGATGCGGTTCCTGGGGTGGTGAAGAAGCAGAACGTTTTGCGCTGTCTCCAGACGTTTCAGCTTTACTTTACAGAGAAAGAGGGGACTGTTTCAGATCTTCGAGCGAGTATTGTTTATTTTGGAAGTGCAAGATATTCTTCTTCAAACAAGCACCGGAATCGGATTCCCTAGCAAGTTTCAGTTGAGAATATAAAAACTTGCGATTTTTGTAATCAGTGAAAGCAAAATCTGCCGCTATGGAGTAGCCAGTGTTTTTAAGTTTACTCGTCTCATTCAGTATATTTTGCTTTGTTTTCATATAGATCAACTCGATTATAGGTCGAGAATTATTAGAGTCCGTATTTTTGCCTATTCTATACCAATCTCTGATGTCATCTAAAGTGCAATCCACGTGTAGAAGTTTATTAAGAATCTCCAAAATTTTTTCCTCTGTTTCCTCACTTTCTTGTAATCCGTATAGAACAACGTTGTACTTCTTCTGACGTCTTTCAAGGGAAAGAATTTTATTTTGCAGAGAATTAACCTCTTTCTGCAAATTCAGATTTTTATTCTCGAGAACAATGAGATTATTCGCAACTATGTCCTCAAAATCATTCAGTTCTTTCCTCAGAGATATATGTAATTCGTTGTTTTCTTCAGCTTTTGTATTAATGAGAGCAAATAGATCATTCAACGTAACATTTACTTCAGTCATTGTGAACAGAATGAACTCTAATATAATTCGAGTATAGCAGTCGCACCTCGCCACACACGAAACGGTACTAATATCAGTGAATTTTATTCGATGTAGGTATGACTGATAAGAGCTACGTAGGTTGGAATGGCTCCCCTCTCCCAATGGTCAAGCTGAATAGCAAGCAATTTTCGGACTAATGGATATCAGGCAGCAGGTTATTTTATGAAAAAACAAATTACTTGCCAGTTTTTCATGAAGATTGTCTCCAATTATGCATCTGTGGCAGTGTGTTCACTGAGTTAGGCACTAGGTTACTTTATTCACAAGTCATTAACTATTTGAATGTGATAAATAGGCGGAGTGCACATCAACACGTCTGTTCTACACAACTTCTGAGTCTGCTATTTGAGCAGTTTTTATACCTTATACCAAACTATCTACTGTAGTCTGCAGTTTCTTTCATGCTCTTTTAGCCTACTTCCCATAGATCCTCTGATGGTGTTTGGACAGAGCTGAAGATGGGTCTGATTTTCGGACAGCAGGAGACAGAGACACAATATAGACTTCGCGAACACTAAGACCATTGCTCAGCAAAAACACTACAAGCTCGTATAATTCGCGAGGCCATCGAAATCAAGAAGCGACCTTCCTGCTTAAATAAACGTGACGACGGCCAGAGACTTCCAACTGCATGGAAACCCCTAATTTCCAGATGCCCAGTCCCCACCAAGACATCCGACGGTTCTTTAGTAGCACCCGCTGCTATAAATCCTACCCAACATCCCTCCATACCTCAGTTCGATCTAAGGAGTAGGCAGATTGAGACCTTAGAAAGAACTCGTGACGAGACCTGGGGAGTAGGCAGATTGAGGCCCCGGCGTCAAGTCACAAACCCTTGCCCCCTGTGACAACACCTGAGGAGTAGGCAGATTGAGACCTCAGCGTGAAGTCACATTTACCTTTTGAAAATGGCTCCAAAATTGGAGCCGAAACGTCGAGAACAAAACTCCAGACGCGGTTCAACCCGAACTCAACAACAACACACAACTGACCGCGGAAACCTATCCGAACACACATATATATATATATATATATATATATATATATATATCTGTCTTCTCCGTATTTTTCGGCAAATCTGGCTCTCCTCAATAACAGTAATTGTTTTGTATATTCACAAGTCGACAAACTGGCAACGATATGATTTTTCATACAATACGTAACATGATAGAAAATTTCATTTCGTGTAACTCTCGCTAAGATAACACAAATTGAATCTTGTGATTACTTGAATATTTTATAATATATATTTAATTATAATAGCAACTGTACGAAACATCTATTCTTCATACTTTGTCGGTAAATTAGGTCATTCTATAACGTTATGTCCACACTTCTGCATTTTCAAAATTTCAATTCGACATATTTTCCAGATCGAGAAGGTGACAATGGTGATATTTATTACAAGAAGTGTGAAAAAGAGTATATCGATATTTTGAATGAAATAGAACAATACGACTATGATATGATTTTCGGCTATACTTTTCCAAAATGTGACCTAGATGGAACGTACCAAGCTGTCCAGGAGAACTCCACTCAGTAAGAATTCATTCATATTCTCTAGTGATCTCAATTTTTTTTCAAATTTGTCAATCTACTAGCATTCAATGTATTTTCTACGAAATCATGCACATTGAATACCTTGAATTGAACTGGTCCATACTTGATGAAAATCCTCATAAAATACTACAGCTTCCTGTAAAATTAGCAACAACATTGGGCTTACAAAACCGCGACACGTGTTTCGCTATACAATATAGGTACCTACCTCAAGTAGACTACAAATCACTCCTAATTTTTTGCTATACAATACTATGCAGATCCTACTTGAATATAGGGAAACTGTTGTATAGCGAAACACGTATCAAGGTTTTTCAAACCAATTGTTAGTGAGAATCTTACAGAAAACTGTAGTAATTCAATACCTAATCTAGACATCTGACTTCGATTTCTCCGGATAGTGTATCTCTTTATTTTTACTGCTTCCTCTTTTTTCAGCAAACTTTGTGTAGATAAGCAAGGCAATGTTCTGAAAGCTGTCGAAAAAATCAAAGAGTCCTTGGTAGCTTCGATGGATTGCAGTAAGTTATTCTATTATAATACAATAATTCGATTCACCTACCCCAATATTTTTATACGACTTTCTTCAACATGATACGGGCTCGGTGGTGGCCGCGAGTTGTCTACGGCGCAGGCTTATATTCGAATCAACGGTCACGGCAGAAATTTTCTGGCTGACTCGGTGCAATAGGCGATTGTTAATTGCATAGATACCACTCTTAGTTAGGGAGGTTTCGACACCCAAGACAATTGGCTGACCCTCACCCGAACAAGCTATTTGGCCTTCTGGGCTCACTCTTAAAAGTATTTCCATCTTTTATTTCGACAAGGACATTTGAATACCGACAGCAGTATGTGACAGTTCTACAACAATTTTTCAAGTAGGCGTCGAAAATAGACGCATTTGATGAAGCTTTCAACAAATATAGGGATTTTCATAGTTTGTAAATAACATACCTGCCCATGCAAAAGTTGAAATGTGATTTAAATTTCAGTTCTAGTGAATGTGTTTAACCTTCTGTCTCATTAATTTAATTTCCGTTATTTTTCACGAGGTTTGCTGCAAATAAGCAAAATCATGAATCATTTCTGATATTCATGGCATTTTCGACAATTTAATTGGATTGACCTTGAGCGACGTAAGCGCTGAATCCCATACTCAATTATATGCCTATATAATAAAACGGTAATTGGCCATTTTTGACAACAAGTGTGTGAGTTATTGAAAAGGTTTGTGGCTTTCAAGAAAGAAATTAAGTATCCATATCTCTGCTGTTCATTTGGTACTGAGACAGTGTATTCTAGTCAATAGGGAACCCCAAGACGAAAACGTCCTGTCCAAATTTGAAGAGAACAAAATTTCCTACAATTTTTGTTACCACACTTTTTTTTCGTGTCTAACAGATGGCGAGTTATAGCGGTTGAAACGTACGTTTCTTCACAAAATCGTTCAACTCAATCTTTTTACCTTTGTATATAGTCTATATACAAAGTTTTTACGGTTAATTGTGTGAAAATTAATAACATTGTGTTGTTGAGGTTAGCTATTTATGAAATTCACCATATAAGGTAGGGCAAAAACTAGCTGCAAAGTTTTTTGGTTCGATGTGTACTTCGTTTGTTGATATTCCTTTTTTTTTTCAATTTTATTGTTGAGAAATTAATCGGAATAAGTAGTACTAATAAAGTCCTTATACGACCAAAAACTTCGCAGGTAGTCGAACTATCATGTATTGTAAATTATAGAAATGGCTATAGTATTCATATTCAACCTTGTTAGCGAAATCAGTTTTGTATTAATGTATGGTTGCAACAAGCTTCGTGATGGCAAATTCCAAAGCAGTTGTTTGTTTCATTTGCAATCCAATTCTCAAAGAAGGTGTTCAAGTTGAAGTGAAAGAGAGAGGCGTCCAGACTCTTCTGAAATCAAGGGTAAAATGGGAAAATTGTGAACACACGCGCATTCTGAGAGATTCACCGTCAATAACTGTTCATGCCGTATGCCAGAAGAATTATAATAATAAAAAATTGATCGTTGGATATCTTCGTAAAAAAGCTGACACACATTCAGTGTCGTTGAAAATGACGACGATAACGAAGACACCATCAACCCACCCGGACCGTCAAAAAAGAAGATATGATTGAATCAAAATCGAGCAAGAACATCTATAGATCAGGTCTAGTGGGGATACCACAAATGAAAACAACGCATGTTGGTGTGAAAAAGAGCTAGCTTTGGATTTGAAAAAAAGTAATTTTTATGTAACGTAACAAATCAACAATTAGGTAACGAATGGCTACAAATTATTTCTCAAAATGGGAAAAACGAAAACGATTTTTTGGATAACTATTCAAGTGTCCTCATTATTATTTTTTTGAAATTCTTTATTTAACGTCGGCCTATTTCCGCTACCAAAGCGAATCACCGACACTGTTGAGCACACTTCCCCAACCGGAAATTTTGCCGAACTCATTGGTATTCCAACCAGAGATAGGGATCTTCTACAAGTCCAAAATTCTTGGACTCGGAACCGCTGGCTTCACGCCCTTTTAAAAGGACGGTATATCCTCAATATATCTTTTACTCATTGATATATTGCCTGCGAGCTATGATATGCCATTTTGCTGCAGTTGTATGGGCTTTCGACGCGGTCTTTTCCTGCATGAGGTCCCCCATCCAATTACTAACCGCGCTCGGCGCTGCTTAACTTCGGAAATCGAATGACTGTAAGTCAACCTGAAGAGCTGGGCCGTGCCATAATTCACGTTTCTTCCGCTTTAACTCGCCACCCTTCAGACCAACGGAAAAAAGTGTAGATACAAAAATTCTAGAGAATTTTGTCTTCGATACTGAAATAATCACTGAACAATACCAATCATCTTTGATTGTGTCATTGACTTTGAACCTGTATCTGCTGAACAGGTGGAAAATATTGTACATAGTATAAAAACTAATGCCTGTGGAGCAGACGGAATAAACCGAAAGATGCTAATAATGCTCTTACCACATCTGTGTAATTTATTAACGTTTATCATCAACTCCTGCCTAGCCAGTAATACTTTTCCGGATGCATGAAAAAAATCATTCATTCATCCCATCCCTAAATTGAATAACCCCACACAAATGTCACACTTCAGACCTATTAGTATCCTTCCCACCATATCAAAAATTCTCGAAAAGATAGTTGCTAATCAGATCAAAGACATGCTTGATGATAAAAAAATATTACCTAATATACAGTCTGGCTTCCGCCATGGATACAGTACTACAACTGCACTTGCAAAAATTACTGATGACATTTTTAGAGCTAGTGACCAAAAACAGAGTACGATATTGATATTAATTGATTACAGTAAAGCCTTCGATACTATAGATCATCATTTGCTTTCTGTAAAACTTAGATATTTTGGCTTAGGGGAATCAGTGGTGAAATTTGTTGAGAGTTATCTTGAGTGTCGGAGTCAACAAACGACAATAAATGGAAAAATATCGGAAAGTAGAAATATATCGCGAGGTGTGCCTCAGGGAAGTATACTTCGTCCGCTCTTATTCTCAATATATACCTCTGACTTTCACAAATCCTTAGACTTTTGCAAGATTCATCAGTATGCTGATGACACTCAGATCTACAAATCCTTTTATCCGTCTGATTTAAAAACTTCTTGTGATGCAATTAACTCCGATCTCAAGTACATTTTCGAACTGTCTCAAGCTCATAGTCTTCAACTGAATGAAACCAAAACTGAAATGCTAATTCTTGGATATAAAAACAATGAAATTATAAGTAACCCTGCCCTTAAAATTTTGATTAATGATAACCTTTTAAGTATCTCACCCAAGTGTAAAAATTTAGGAGTTTATTTCGACAATGACCTCAGATTCAGTTCACATGTGACTCATTTGGTAAAAAAATCTTATGCTAAGCTCAGAATGCTGTATAAACATAAAGAAATATTCAACACTGAATCTAAACTTAAACTTTGTGATTCTTTAATCTTATCAAGTCTCACCTACTGTGATATTGTGTACTGGCCGACTCTAACAGTAAAAGACAAAATGAGTTTGCAAAAAATCCAGAATTCTTGTATAAAATACTGTTACAACTTAAGAAAATATGACCACATTACTGAATCATTTAATGAATCCAAATGGCTGAAATTAGAACCCAGATTTGTCATGCATCTGTCAAGTTTATTATATAAAATCTCTAAGTACAATAGCCCTATTTATTTAACGACTAAGTTATTGAAAGGTTCTGATATACATAGTAGGAGCACAAGATTTAGAGAGATGTACACTGTTCCCCCACATTCTGGTGCTATGTTTCAAAAATCATTTTCCTATGTTGCAGTAAATATTTTCAGTGCCCTACCTGAAAGTGTTAAGTGTGCCCTTTCTCTTTTAACTTTCAAGAAGCGTCTCAAGGCTTATCTATATGATCCCAATACTGTAATGGTTGGAGATTTTTTGATTCACTAGCTTTTCCAATGACGACACTCATCCCTATGTAACCATCATTTTCCTGTACAGTAGAAATTTCAAATGACCGAAGTTACTTCAATAGTAATAATATAAGTATGAGTGTATTCATTTTCTACTTTATGTTTGAAGTGTTTTGTTTTGGCATATATGTATGTATAATTTCTGTTTGAGCATATACCAAATGCGGAGTATGTTTCAATTGTATATCACCCTGCTGGTAATCTGGGGGGTTGTATGGAAGAGCAACTCAGTTGAATACCGCCTCCTTATTTTCATTTTGTAGGACTTCATGTATATTCACTAAAACCAATAAAGACACATTATTATTATTATTATGTATTTGTCGTCTAAACAAGCCTAGTCGGGTCCGTACTCCCCACTGCTCCGACCCAGTGGGCGGACGCGCTAGTATAATTAACCAATGACCACTCCCCGCACCGCGGGGTAAGTGGTCACTGGCTCCGAGAATCGTGAGTCCTGAGCAGACGCAACGAACCGAGAATAACGGCCTTCTGCATGCGGCCGGCCAAGATCTCTGCCGCATTACGGCATGCCGGTATGATCTTGAGCTCCGAGAGTAGCGTTGATCTGGAACCACCGAGAACACCTATAATCAGAACCACTAACTTGACAGAATAGTCTGGGTGGAGCCTGCGGAGTTCGTAAAGTAAATCCTGGTACTTTGTCCGTTTTTCCTCCTCTTTTCGGACGATATTCGTTTCGGCAGGGGCCGAAAACTCAATAACGAATATCGTCTTACTTCGGTGGTCAAAGAGGACTATATCAGGCTTATTGGCCTGTATTTGCCTGAGGGTGGGGAATGAAAAGTTCCAAAAAATTCGACACCTTTCATTCTCCACAACGGACTCAATATCCCCTGGAGCGTAAGGCAGTACCGGTGTCCTGTCTATTTCATACGAGTGCCGAAGAAAATAGTACAGCACTCGTAAGGCCGCGTTATGGCGATGGATATAGGCCGAGACCGCATAAACTGCACAAGATGACAGCAAATGCATCAAAGTCTCGGGCGCCTGTCGGCAGGCCCTGCATCTAGTATCAGGGACCTCTATACCCATCACGCGGCTCCGATAGACAAGGGTATTGAAGACACCGTCTTGGCACGCCATGATGAACCCTTCAGTCTCCGACTTCAGCTCACCTGACCTGAGGAAGGCAAATGTCAGCTTAACAGACAAGCCATGGTCCTCGATGTTCTTAAAGAAGACTCCATGCATGGGCTTGTCTGTATGCAGCTGCAGCATTTTAGCATTCTCTGCAGCTTTAATGTGAGCTTTTCTCCGTGCGGGCTCCAACTCGGTGACAGAGAGTTGGTTTACCCGCTCGGTGTCGAAGACTATACCAAGTTCATCAGCAGCGCGCCTTGCTGCCTTGAATAAAAAGGCTCCGATTCCTGCATGTTCATGGTCTCGGACCATGCAGAGAAGGGGATCCGAACTCCTGATGATTCTACAGGCTCCATCCAGAACCATTCTGTTGTGAAGACACTCCAAACTCAAAAGTCCACGGCCACCTTGTTGCCGAAGGAGATATAACCGTGGAACGGACGATTTGGGATGCATGCTTCTGTGCATATGCATCATTTTGCGAGTCTTCACGTCAAGTTGCCGCAACTCTTCCTGAGTCCACTTGACTACTCCGAAGGAGTAGAGTAGAATCGGAATGGCAAGCATGTTATTATTTTCTGTTTAAACAAATCTAGTCGGGTCCGTACTCCCCACTGCTCCGACCCAGTGGGCGAACGCGCTAGTAAAATTAACCAATGACCACTCCCCGCACCGCGGGGTAAGTGGTCACTGGCTCCGAGAATCGTCCTGAGTCCTGAGCAGACGCAACGAACCGAGAATAACGGCCTTCTGCATGCGGCCGGCCAAGATCTCTGCCGCATTACGGCATGCCGGTATGATCTTGAGCTCCGAGAGTAGCGTTGGTCTGGAACCACCGAGAACACCTATAATCAGAACCACTAACTTGACAGAATAGTCCGGGTGGAGCCTGCGGAGTTCGTAAAGTAAGTCCTGGTACTTTGTCCGTTTTTCCTCCTCTTTTCGGACGATATTCGTTTCGGCAGGGGCCGAAAACTCAATAACGAATATCGTCTTACTTCGGTGGTCGAAGAGGACTATATCAGGCTTATTATTATTAGTAGTTAGTTTATGCCGATTTTGAAACCTCCCCCCTCCACTGACCTTGCCGTGACCTTGACGGTGAAGTCAACAAGGTGACTTTGACAGTCCGTTTGACCTTCATATGACCTTGGAAACGAGATGACCTTGAATGACCTTGAAAACGCTATGACCTTGAATGACCTTGAAAACGAGATGACTTGAATGACCTCTATGAGTCGTCACCTTGAATGACCTCTATGAGTTGTCACCTTGAATGACCTCTATGAGTTGTCACCTTGAGTGACCTTTGTTGTGCGTGTGTGCACAGTCCAGCGCATGTTTGACCTTCAATGCCCTTGAGTGTTGGCATGGTCTAGCTTGAGCTGCATTACCCTTGAATGACATTGACATTTGTGAATCGTCTCTGAGCTGGTTGCGATCGAACAACATCACACTGAATATTTTTCTAGCATCGAATGACTTTGTGCAATGTCATATTGAGGAGGAGTACATAAACCCTTGAATAACCTTGAGCATTTTCAATTATGGACTTCGGTCTCCAATGTGTATGTGCAGAGTGTTCAAACTCACACCCCCACCCTTTTATCAATTTCTATATAAGCTCAAAACATTTTATTTGGTGTCAGTTCAGATCATCGAAACGAGTATTAGTAGTTGTGCTTCGAAGTCGCTCCACCAAGAATCCATCCACCCAAGAAGTGAACGTCGTCGTCATAGAGGTGAACATATTTTATATTTTAAAATTATACTTTCACTATAATTTGAATATGGATAATTTGAAATTAGACATTGAAAAGATCAATTTTGCCATAGTTCAGCAGACTGAAGCTATGGAACAGAAACCTTTGACATCATTAGCTATCGATAAGGGTTATAAAATTGAAAAAATGTTATTACTCTCCACGCGATATGGTAAATCCATCCAAGTTATACTGATCGATGAAGAAAGTGATACTTCGTTCAAAGTATGGCTTCCTAAACGTGTGACGGAACAATTCACAGAAAATATCATTCAAAATGTTAATTCATCACAAGCTAAATTGGTGATGACTTATTTGGGGCAGAGTGCTTCGGAATATGTTGGTGCCAAAACCCGCTCTTTGGTTAAATTCAATGTGTTAGATTGAGAGCTTTATTGTTTTTCTAGTCTCTATCCCTCTTTATATGTACATAGTGAAAAGTATATAAATAAAATATAAAATATGTATCAGTTTTACACACTTCGAAGACGCGTCAAAGTGAGTGTTTTTTCTGTTAATGTTTTTTCATGTTTTTCTCGCTTTCTTAGCATCATTGCCGAATTCATGAATCTTATTTTGGTTGTTTCAGAACTCCCCCACCTCAAACTACAAATATGTGGATGCACTATTCGAGTGAATGGTATCCGGAGGCAAGTGACTTGGGTTCTGCTATAGAAAGGTTGTCTTGCGAATTAGCTGATTTGAGTTGGGACGCTCTACATGCATCAAATTACGATAGTGATATTTGCTTCGACTCTGAAGAAGTGCAGAAAGTTCTGCAGCTCAGTGAGAATTATGAACTTGGTGTAGCGCTGTGTAATGCTTATTCTTACGGAAATATTGATTTGAATCATTTCTGTAAGCTCATGATTCAAGCTGACTTGAAAAAATTCCTCTCTGGCATATACAGTTACCTACCATCAACTATCATAGATGAATACCAGCTGAAGACATTGGATCCCAACTCACAACAACAGGTGGAGAGTGAAGAAGATGAAGAAATGATGTAAACTTTGAATGATTGATATATATATTGTATATAAAACTATGAATAAACTATAAAGTAATCATATTTGTTTATATTCATATGTTAAGGATGGAATTAAAAGATAGAATTGGTATTAAAATATTTTATTCATTGACCAAAAAAAAACATTCTACAGTGGATAATGATTCACATGTGATTCTTATGATAACCCAATATGAACAGATCCAGTGAGAGCACTATAACTCAAAAAAGCGTCATGTAAAATGAGTGCATATACTTTGGTACTCGATGGAAACTTCAATTTACGTGTTTCAAACTCTATTTTGATGTCAACGGTGGATGATTTCATGGCATCTGGTTGGTGTGAGCAGTCGATCACAAATATGGGGTTACTGCGGAAGCTGCTAATATTCATCATCGGTTCACTCATTGCTCTATCATAGTAGCTACGTTGAAAATTCTCATATGCATAGTATGCAGATGAGTCTAACTTCTTTTCGAAATCCAAATTCCAACGTTCATATGGAAAGACTTCAGAGTTCAAATGCACTCGTATATTACTTATGTCAGCATCTTTGAATGTCGTTGCATCCTTTGATATACTGTCGGATTGTGCGGTCTGCTGAAAGCCAATTATGATGAATCGAGGTCTCTCCAGACTGTTGGTTGTTTTCACAGCCCACATATCCGATGCCGTTTGTCGAAGTAAAGGTAACTCATAAAGATCCCACATACGATAAGCTACTTTCACTATAGCATTATTGACACTTTTATTGATACGACTCAGAAGTTTCAATTTGAGACGATCTTCTGGCACAATATGTCTGATTCTCCATTCAACCTTGTTGATTTGAAAATCAGCCTCAACTTCCCCCATATATGCATTTCTGAATGTTCGTGCCATGATCAAAATAAGCTCTTGCTTAACATTCAGAATACCTTTATTGTAATCTTCAGCGAATCCCATGAGGTACTTCAAAGGTAATTTACCACTGAATACTGTGCTGGTGGAATCCCATATTGGTTGATTAGTTTGGTTGAGCCCCCAACCTACAGATAACAATGAATTAGCATGCGTTCCTCCGAATGATACCATAGTTTTCATTGTAGTGACTATGCCTGGTTTTCGAACAACAGCGACTTGTTCGCCGCCCATTTCATAACGAATCTCATCGAACAAGAAAGCGAGGGCGTTATTAGAAAGGTAGCATGGCTTTGTGGCGTCAGTGGGGTTGAACTTTCCTTCAATATAAATGTAACTCTCTGCGATATCGAGTATCAGATCTTGAAAGTTGATTGGAATTCTGATTTCGTCGGAATTATTGAAATATGGTGAGCCATATGGTTTGTATGTATGCTCATGCAGACTTATCAACGAACGGTCGAATACAGGTTCCTCGAAAACTTCCAGTTTCTCACTTGTGGTAAGAGTGGCCATATTACTTGCTTCTTTTGTAGCGTATTTTCAAACCGATGGATTTCAGAAATTTCAGGCTGCCAGCGCTTATGCTATATCTTGATCGTTTAGCAGACACACGTGGAATGAAGTGATTTCGATGTTCCCTTTTCTTTATACGTACATCACTACCATTGCCACCACCGTGTCTCACACAATATTTTGGTGACCTCTGTCGTCGTTTGCTGAAGCAGAATCCCATCATCGATTTCAGTTACAATTCTACCAATTCCAATTTTATTATAATTTTTTCACCATTGAAATCAATCAACAGCCCATTATCGTCTAAGATGCGTAGTGTAATGTTGTCGAGATACTGACGTCCTTCTGGTTTGAGCGGCATATATATGATATTTTTTGGCTCCTTGGTGAGTTTGTAGCCAGGTTCCACATCGATATCGAATTCGAAGATGCTGTGAGCTTCATCACCATTGGAATATGCTCCAGAAGTGACGTTGCAATCGACACGGATGATTCTCACGTGGTTGATATCTACAGGTAATGTCGATTCGTGATTTTTTCCACTTTCGAAGACACTCTTTTCGAACCCTAATAGGTTAGCGATTGAGTTTTCATGCCGGAGATTGATGTTATATTTTGATCGCATTTCACATTTGAGAGTGTTGTTGTTCGCGACTAGAAGAAATACTTCATCGATATCCTTTTCAACGCCATCTACAGGTTGCGGCTCTCTGGATTTGATAGATTTCTGAATGACCCTATTAATTTCATCGATCTCATAGGCTCCTGGTGGGATTTTGATAATGATAGGAGGTGAATTAACCCTCTTGGAATAACTGATGACATTATTCCTCACATCCACATTGAATATTGAGTTATAGGAGTAGAAGCCGTGCAAACCCAGACCATAGCGACTTCCTGTATTCAATTCGATAGGAGGGTAAAAGTTAGCACTCAACTCGCTCGAGTCTCCTGACAGTGTGAACGTGCGTGACATGACTGATGAAATATTAGTGGTTCACACCATTTTATTGCTGATTACATAGGTGTTGGTGCTGAAGCACTCGCCGTTTTTTTGGTGGAGATGGTGAGTCCATATCAACTTCGTTATTTGTTGCTACATTCACTTCTTTCACCCTACAGTAGCAACAAAAAATTTTCTGTGGGGATGGACCATCATTAACATCAGAATTACTGCTATCACCATCATTATAATGTTCTCCACAATACTGATACTTCAATACATCGATATCATTCTGATGATGTGTGGGTAGCTTATCCCACACTGATGCAATCTCATGAGCAGCGCACCCGATTAATACTTCTTTCGGCATATCCGCAAGCTGTTGTTTGGTCATTTTTCGTAAGCTGCGTAATCTGGAATAGGCAATCAGAGAATGGCCCATCCTCTTGATACTTTCCCGATCCTGGGAAGGAGTAGTACTCATTGTGCGTTATCACGGAGAAACTTCAGACACAAATGACCGCACCAAACTGTGTTGAATTTCTGCTGACGTTCATAGTTATAGAGGATTTCATCGACCGCTTTCGGGCCCGTACGAAAATAGTTAATCAATTCCTTGGGAGGGGGTAAATCTCCGAAACTATCGAAATAGCTTACTAAGTTATTGCTCTTCTTATATGCTACCCAATGCGTCCCCGAGCCGCGTTGACTGTCCAAATTGACTATGGCTGATTCACATCTATGCGGTCCTGATGACGGTAGACTGTCACGCATGAATACACCGCGAAAATGAGGAATCTTCATTTTCTTAGCAAAGTACTTGAGGTCGATATCGGACAGAGCTCTTTGGGGTAGCATATCTAATAGTTTTTTGACTTCTGAGGGTTCAAATATAATCCTAGTCCTTTGCGATACGGCTTCAAATATACCCCCTTACCGCTTTTACCTAGAGCGATAGCCTCCATATGTTTATTGTGCCTGTTCGCTTCGATCAATTGTTGCCTACTTGCTTTTGCTGCGTGTACTGCTCTCGTGATGCCAGCTGTTGCGCCAGCCAAAGTACCCAGCGCTGATAACCCGGCGAAAATTGGTATAAGTGGTAGAATTCCACCAATTTTTGGAATTGGTATTATTCGAGGGGTGCGAATTTTATTCTTCCCACCAGCTGCCTTTGTAAACTTGCGTGCCGCTTTCAGTGCAATATCAGCAGCTCTCTTAGAATTATTTATAACGAAATCTCGCCCCCCAGCCTTATGTAGAACATCACGAACCTTTCTAACAATGCCAGAACCAAAGGCCACGGCCCTCTTTCCAACATTTGATGGTTTTGCACTTTTCTTTCTCTTCATAATTCGCTTTTTTGTTTTCTGTCGTAGTTTGGATGATGACTCACAACCCATACCAAACCGGCGTTTCCCCTTCATGATTGTTGTGATTAGCCAAGCGGCCCCTTTCTCTGCTACGGTGGCGTCTTTAGCCTTGAATCTTTGCCAAGCGGCCTCCTCGAGTTGTTGGTCTGCCCTGTGTCTAAATTTCAAATCGTTCGGATTCTGTAGGTATGCAATATCGTGTTTTTTACAGGCGATATCGAGCTGATTTATACCGGAATCTCCTCTCGTTAATCTCTTCTGTAATTTGGTACCGGGTCCACAATACTGATAACCGCCAGGTAAATGCAGTTCAAATGGTAACCTATTTATAACTGAATTGACTATTCCTTCACCAGTTTTATCAGATAGAAAACTCGCACGTCTGTACCCGTTGGGCATCATCAATTAAATAGAGAGTATACCGACTGTCTTCATTTATATAGTCTTCAACCGCCATACAATGCGCATTGTTAAGCAGAATCAAGAGTTCGCTATCGATAATTTGGATAGTAGGGTTGGAGGCGGATTAGAAAATGACGTTAAACAGCGGCATGGGTCTCTCCTCCCAAAATCTGTTCGCGGCCTCATCATTGGACCTTCGAATTGTGGAAAGACAAATGTGATGATTTCACTGCTGACTCACCCGCTGGGGTTACGTTTCGCGAATGTATATCTTTATTCGAAATCTCTGTATCAACCCAAATATGAGTACTTACGTGAAGTGTTAGCGCCAATCAAAGGGTTGGGGTTCTATACTTTTGGTAATAATGCAGCTGAAATAGTGGAGCCATCAAACGCCAAATCCGACTCTATATTCATTTTCGACGATGTTATGTGTGAGAAACAGGATGTTATCAGATCGTATTTCAGCATGGGGCGCCATAAGAATGTGGATTGCTTTTATCTAGCCCAAACATACTCTCGAGTACCGAAACAACTAATTCGAGATAATTCAAACTTCATTGTGACATTCAAGCAGGATGATATGAATCTCAATCACATTTTTTCCGACCATGTGTCACCGGACGTAACGTTTAAGCAATTTCAAGATATGTGTGCAAATTGTTGGAGTGATAAATACGGATTTCTGGTTATCGATAAGGATAGGGAGATGCAGGATGGCCGATATCGAAAAGGATTTGACGCATTCATATATCCCTGATGTTACCAGACCATTCAAGTCAATTGAGTAGTGGACAGCGCCGACGATACTTCAGTATTCTCACCACCAGATCATTATGGATAGTGAAAGTAATGATGAGATTTGTTTGAAACGAAAGCTAATCGAAGCAACTGATGCAGTTCGGAGAAAATTCAATTATATCAAGAGTAGCCGCATTGGTAATCGAGTGGCGCTCGAAAAATTGTATGAACCGATCTCAGTACCATTGAAAGAAATATCAGCCAATACTAAAAAGCCTCTAATGAATCAGACGCCAACAACAACAACAACAGTACCAAAATCTTCTGGACGAAAAACCACACTATTCACACCAAAAACAATGAGGACTAGTGAATGGCTTCCCAACTTGATGAAATTCGATGGATTGGATGGTGAGAGCGTCGAATATAGTACCCCTGCCGATGAATCGATTTCGGCGGATACGCCATCCACCTCAATGATGATATCAGATTCGGATACTTCAAAAATGGTCACTGATGAGGAGGCACAAAAACATATTCAAAAGTTGTTATCGGGTGTTTCTTCGTACGATACAGTATTTGGCGTTCGTGTGAACCGCCAAAATAAAACACTCCAGATGGGTATTGCCGATGTAGAGTTCATCGAAGGAAAAATTAATTTTAGAGAGAACGGTAAAGTAATCGGTAGTTACCAAGGTTCGCCGGCATTGTATAAACTGATATTCATGAAAGTACCCTCGGGCAATATTTCCACTTCCGACCTAAAAGTATATGGAGATATACTTGAAATAACAAGAGCCGCTTATAAAAACTATGACCGAGAACAGGGTCTTATATCGAATAATTGGAAGAAATACCAAGACGTAATCCTACCACTACTCAACCTAGGAAATGTGCGGGATAGCTCTGGGATAGAAGGCGAAGGAATGATGAAATTACCCACCCATAAAGTTCATAGCGGAAATCAGAAAATCAATTATATTTACTGGAATAAAATGGATGAATTGGTAGATCGACTCAGATTACTGTGGAGTTCAAAAATGGCTGGACATACTGGACATGAAAATGAAATTTTAGCCCTGATAGAAGAATTGCGCGAAGAAGGTGTAGTTTACTGACATCATCATTATATATCTGATGGTATATATCGAAATCGATCAGTCGTAAGCTGATTCTCCAACAATGCATACAACAATCGATAAATTCGGTCGAAGAAGGGGTGGAGTTGATAGAGCGGCTCGTGGTAAACCAGGTGTGGGATTCATTCTGACACCGGATGGAAATTATAATATTCAAAATAAAAGAATGCAGAATGTTGGTGAACCTTCTGAGTTGAAAGACTCGGCCACCAAAGGGTATGTTGATGATAACATTAGAGAAACTAAAGAAGTAACTCTGAACGCTGTCCAAGAGTCTATTATTGCAGTGCTTCGTGATGCAAGATCATTCTTTGATGCACGAATAACCGAACTCAGATTCGTTATTGGCAAAAAAAATGATACATTGTCAGAAGGGATCATAAAATTGGGTAAAGAAATCGATACCTTGAGTGATCGAATCAATCATTCGGCAAAAAATATCGATACTTTAACTGAGCGAGTTACCAAAGTGGAACAGTCAATTCCCAAACCCAAACACTGGAGGACTGGACAATTAGCTGTACCACCTGAGTGGGAACCCACTTCCCTCATAGAAAGTTGAGATGAGTGCTGCTAAAAGGCAAGTTGTTAATGAGCTGCACAAGCCAGCGCGACGGAATTTTCCTCGGAGAAAGACTATAATAAGGGGATTTTCTGATTTGTGGCAGATGGATTTGATGGAGATGCAGCCATATGCTAGAGAGAATAAAGGCTATAGATATATTCTCGTCGTGATCAACTGTTATTCGAAGTTTGTATGGGTAAAACCGCTGAAAGATAAAACAGGTAATTCAGTGACGGATGCCATGGCGAGTGTACTAAAAGATGCCCAATACCATCCAAAAAACTTACAATCTGATCAAGGAACTGAATTCTATAACTCAAAGTTCTCGTCTCTCATGTCGAAGCATAATATCAATCATTATTCAACATTCAGTACAAAAAAAGCCGCAATCGCAGAGAGAGTCATCAGAACGTTGAAGACATGGCTTTATAAAGAGTTTTCGGTCCAAGGCAATTATAAATGGTTACATATTCTCCCTACCATAACACATCAGTATAACAACAGAGTTCATCGCACCATCGGTATGAAGCCTGCGGATGTAAGACCGAGCACGAAATTGATGATATATGCGCAACCTGAAAAGAAGAATGTGAAGCGCAAAAAAGGAAAATTCAAAATAGGGGATATGGTTCGAATCAGCAAATATAAAAGTGTTTTCGATAAAGGATATACGGCAAATTTTACGACAGAAATTTTCAAGGTCGTTAAAGTCAACAGTTCAGAACCCATAACGTACGCACTCGAAGATGTGAATGGTCAACCGATCAGAGGATGCTTTTATGAAATGGAATTGAATAAAACACATTCCCCCGATACGTATCTGGTGGAAAAGGTTTTGAAGAAGAAAGGAAGACGTCTCTATGTGAAATGGCTTGGTTTTCCAGCAGATCACAACTCTTGGATCGATAAAAGTGAATTGAAGTAATTTTTAATTTGTAAAATTGAGAATCAATATATATTCAACATTCAATCTGTCTTTAATTGACGACACCTTTACGCAATCCTAGTAATTCCACCCTATAATTGAAAAATAATACAAGTGGATTATGTTCAATGCATTTATTCATCATAAACTCCAACTATTATTATAGACAATCAGCGAATTGTATCAGCAAGGCTTTCTGGTCCGATCTCCGTATAGGTTGGAATACGGTGTCCTCGAATTTTAAATCTTTCGATCTGCTCTTCATGAGTTAGACACCAACATTCTCGAAAATGAATTCTCTCATTGGGGTGGAGTTGACCAACTTTCTCACATAGCCGCCAGTTACATCTGCATGCGGCGCACAGGTGGTTCCAACAATCCGACGTGTATTCATCGCATTGCAAGCAGCGTTGTTCGGGTGATGTTAGATATTCTGCCGCCGCACAGGTCGAACAGATATTTCTGCAAATACCCATTTCGCTGCACGTAACCTTTCCGGAACACTTCAGGCATTTGGGGTAGTTTCCTTGTTCTGGAGTTGAACACAAATTCAACCGCTTAGGTGGCAGCACCGGATTCCGTGACACACACTCGACGCACAAGCCGGTGCAAGGGTTGATGTGGGACTTAGGCCGACTGACTTGACAATTGTGGCACACTACCCATCCAGCAATTAGTATTGGATAGACACACACTTTTGGCTTAGCGTCCCATTCCTTCGGGAAAGGCATATTGTTACTGGATGTTTGAAATAACAGGACTCAACCGAGGGAATTGACAAGAATATCATGTCACCCCTTTCTATTTATATCCACTCGAGTTGGTGGAGGGGGGCCGCCCCTGCCACTTCTGACGTCACCGAGCTATATAAAAGGCGGGTTACAATATCAAACTTCACTCAGTGCTCGAGGAAACCACCGAGATGGCTGAAGAGAGAGTTGCGATGTTGGACATGCTCGCACGCGCCGATCCGAACAACGATTTAGATGATAACGAATGGGTTGATTTGGCAGGAGCGGATTTGGCTGATATCGACCAGCAGATCGCAGAGGAGGATATCGTCGAAGAAGAGGTGGTGACCGACTCTGATGATGAAGGTATCGAGTGTGATGCACATGGCGATCAACCTGGCGGCATGGTTATATGTAGAGTCAAGCCGCTGAATATGACCGATACCTTGGCAGATCAGGTGCAGCTCTGTTGTATTACAGAAACGTTCGTGAAAATCGCGACAGAGAGAGGGCGAGTTGAAAAACTTTGCCTCATCTGTTACAGATTTTATGCCCACCGATCGAACAATGGTGCGTGGTACGAGCATGTTGATGAGCATAGGACAGTACCATTCAATGATATATACGCGACGTGGTGTAAAGCTTGTAGTAGGCCTCTCACACAGATGCGATTCATTGATGCATGCATGATCTGCAATAATGCCATACATCACTAACCGTGGACCCTTGGGTCAGAAAACAATCAGCCCTTTTCAGGGCTACATTATCCAAACACAAAGTAGATATCTCACAGTGAGATTCAATTACTGATGAGGGTTTCGTAGGACATGAAAAACGTTTTCCTCTCCAAGAATATATGCTTGAATATGGTGAAGGCGACTGCGGCAGCGGAATGAATAGCGACAACTTTTAATTCATGAAATGAATCAAAGTTCGCGTAATATGAATGAAAAATGTTTAAGATCCGCGGGTCGAACTTTTCAGCGAACACCATTGAAATAATTACATTTTGTCAATCACACCATGCCTCGAAGTAATCGCGATCCGCGGATCGAAATTCGCGGCTGCAATTCAAATAATAATGCGGTTGCGACCGCGGATCCGCGACCTCTGGAGATGAAAGAGTTGATCCACGAATTCACCGTTGAGGATCGGCGGTTGATACACGGATTCGCGGATTAAAGCGCGACTAAATCCAATCTGTCGAATGAATCATGATGCGCAATGTGTGGCCCGCCCCGCCCCGCTATTCGCGAACTCGTCGCCACGGTCGCGGTTCGCGGATAATCCTTTGATGGAACCGCGGATCCGCGGGTGTAGCCGCGGACAAGCGACCGCGGTGGAATGATTCGCGACTTAATACAATCCGTCAAATGAATCATAATCCGCAGGGTGTGGTCCGCTCCGCTCCGCTTCGCTCCGCTACGCTTCAAAAATTTTTCGACCCGTGAATTAAATTACTTCGTGGCCGCCATCGAAATTATTCCGCGGATTCGCGTATTCGTCGCTACGGTCGCGGGTTCGCGGATAGTCCGCTGAAGAAACAGCGGAATATGCGCGAATCCGCGGCCGCGGGCCGCGGATCCGCGGTTTTATCCGCGGATTATTTTAATCCGCGGCCGCGAATTAATTTAATTCGCGGGTCGAAAAATTTTTTTGACCGTGGTCAACCGCTAGATTATAATGCCTTAGGAGTTGAGGATATACAGAATCCTCTGAAAAAGTAGTTCAGATCACTCCGCAGTTTCTACAATCACCCATTAGTATTATCACTATCAATTATCCGTCACATCTATATGAGCTTAAATGCGCCATAATTTCGAGCATCATCGATTGGTGCTCTTTGCGGGCAACTGAGGAGAATCGGCTTACTCTGATCAGCTAACCGCATAATGAGATTGCCTGGAAACTGGTATTGTGAATTTGATATTATATGTTCGACTAACTAACCTAAAGTGCAACCACGCGGAATGACCTTGACGCAGCCTTTATTGTCATTTGCTCAAATTTGAATGTCAGATGGTATTTTCTCAAAGTCACTGTGTCTGAGATGCCCATAACCAAGTAGGTATTCACATTGTGAATGCCTAATAAATCATAGATATGCATTATGACATATTAATTAGGTGATCACCTTATATATCCCACTATGAGATAGCTACTCTGTTTAAGTTCATAATGGTAGCCCTGAAAAGGGCTGTTTTTGGGTTAGCCCACAATTTGTGGACTAGTCATCATCATCAGTATCAGATGAGATACTGATGGCTGATGGCCAGCTGATGGTGGATGGTAAACTGATTGAGTCTATATCAGAGCCATCCACTTGCATCCTCTCAAAGAATCCTTCCGGAAACCCAAACTGTTGGGATAAATACTCGAAGTAGCCAAGATTCCCTCGAGTATTGACACCATCGGTTGAAGAACTAACTTCTTCAACTTGGGTGGGACCCGTCGCTGGTTCCGAGGGCGGTACACTCCTAGGCTCTGTTGTCGAGTCAGGACTCACCGACATCGTGCAGAGAATGATATAGAACTCTAGCCTCACATCGTATTTATACAAAAAAAAAGGAAGGGAGAATGGAGGGGGGAGAAAAGTGACAAAAGTATATGCAATGTTTCGTGTTGATTCAACATATATATATATATATATATATAGATTTCAAAGAAGAATAATGAAGACAAAGACAGCATACTTTACAGAAAGTATACTTGTGGAATTGATTATGAAACAAGTCTTTTTTTATTTTCTCCTCAAAGAATTATTTATATGATGCAGCTCAACCACTAGATTGTTGACGCCTTATATCATTACGTAGTTTTAATAATCATTTGTTCTGGTAAGGAGGGAATGGGGGAAAGGGGAGGAAGGCACTGCCCCAACCACGCAGTGCCCCGTGCACACCAACCAACGTATGTGTACTCCGAGGAATGAAAGGATTATGGGTAGGATTAGTCAATGAGGATTGGAGATGGGGGTGGGCTATCCTCAACGACGACTGGTTCCATCTGTCTGGGGATGACTGGCTCCCGTCTGGGAAAAAGGGCCCAGAACGCCGCATCATCTAGGAACTCTTGCGGCCTATCTTCAGCATTGATGAGTTCCATCAGCTCATCTCTCAGACGAGCGGCATCACCCAAGTGTTCGGGAGGTCCGTCACCCATGAGGACATCCATGAACTCCTGGATCACCCGATCTGCTTCCGACGAATCATCAGTGCTTGTGATGTGGTGCACTTGTACCCTCGGATCAGATTGGCCGTCGGACTCGGGCTGAACGTGAGGTTCGGTGGTGGAATCTGCTGCCGCATATGTAGTTGCCATGGTGCTGATAGCTGCTCTAATGATCATCGTAGCAGAGATATCCTGATTTTATACTCTCGAAGAGGAGTGAGGAGGAGTGGGGGAAGGAAGGAAGGCACTGCCCCAACCACGCAGTGCCCCGTGCACACCAACCAACGTATGTGTACTCCGAGGTAGGAAAAAGGAAAAGAAGAATGTGAGGGGAGGATGAGGGGTGAGAGGTGAACTAGGCTGCCACTGCGTCAACCCCATTCTTAAGCCGCTCCCGCAGATTTCGAACGAGGTCATCCATCCTGCCCACCTCCAGGCGAAATTCCCTCGTCGACTCGTCCTCCAGCCGACATTCCTCGTCACAACCGGTGATATCCACATCGGTCTCGACGAGGCTCTGATCTAACTCCGCCAGCTCAGCCACCAACCGCATTCTCCTTTCGACCTTCTGCGCGCGCTTGACTTCCAACCGCCGTTTGCGCGCAGTGATAGCGTCTTTCCTTCCGTCGCTGCCCTCGATGACCTTCAACTTGGCCCTCCTCTCACGGCAGACCCTGCCCAGAGTCTGAAAGTCCTCCACCAGATTCTCAGACCGCTGTGACAATGGCATTTCGTCACCGTTGTCTCCGATCACAGCGGCGGTATCGGCAGCCTTCTGCGGGATGGCTGGTGGCGGAGGTGAGGTGAAGGCTGGTTCAGCAGAAGTAGACGGCTGCTCCGGAGTTGGAGGCACAATGGCGGTATCGGCGGTCTTCTGCGGGGTGGCCGGTTGCGGGGGTGTCGTGAAGGTCGACACAGCGGCAGTCACTGGGATGGTCGACTGCTTCCAAATCGACGGCTGCATTCCGGTGGCGATCTTCGGAGGCGCTTTCGTAGTCGGCTTCCTGGTGACCGACCTCGGAGACGGGGTGACGACTGGCGGTATAGTCTTTGGCGGGGTCGGCTTTGTGGTTGCCGATTTCTGCCGTGTCCAGCTGCTGATGCGATGGGGGTTATTCGCATCCCACCTCTCCATAGCTTTCTGCAGCTCGGACTTCGGCTTCTTGGCGGGCGTCGGCTTCTTAGGTGCCATCGGCTTCTTGGGCGCCCATCTCCTTCTGGTGGGGTTGGGTTCGACAAAATCGTCCCCGCTGTCATACCCCGCGTCTCCTCCACCGGCTGCAGCATTCGACCCTTTCCGCTGCTTGGGCGGTTGGGGTTTCTTCACCGACTCCACCCGGCTCGGGTGATCTGCAGCCCTTTTGAGACCTCCAGGAGTGGCTTCGGGCAGGGGGTCCACCGGCGCAGTTCCAACCATCGGAGCGTCGTCGACTCCACTAGGCCCAGCGGCTGGAGCGACATGCACCACCTCCTTGATAGGGCTGGCTGGAATCGTCAGACGATACTCCTCCAGCATCTGAAAAACGTCTTCATACTCCGACAGATCCATCGGCTGGAGGGCCACATCCTGCAGGACGTTCACCTTGCCGCTGCTTCCAGGTTGAGGGCCGTTTCCATCGAAAGACATCTTGGACACTGAAAATTCACCAAACAAATTCAATTAGACATAAAATTAACATCACTGACGATCATACTCACAATCTCGATTAAATCGAATAAGGCACTTGTAGAACACTAGTAGAGACCTAGGAGGCGCTTGATATTCGAAGGCTAGACGAAGCTGTTCGAATGAAGAAAGATCGCAACCTGCCTCCCTTTTGATACCGAAGCTCCTCCTCCTAACCCCTCCTCTACTTTACCTAACACGAATATTTTATCGTAACTCCGGCAACACTGTCGATGCACAGATCATACGGTGAATATTAGCGTGTACCAGTACAACACATACAATTTAAACATCATGTAATGTAATTGAGTAAATTGCATTTGTTTTATTGATTTATTTCACAACCCTTTTGTATAACCACTTTGAAGTAATGACCTTGTGAAATGAATGGAATAAAACCAGAATAAGAGTTTGATGTATTTTATTTTATATTACAAAATAGTTTCTATTACTATTCCAATTCAGGTATAGATCAACCAGCTTCAATTAACTAATCATCAGACTGTTCATTCAATAATTGTATGAGGAGATCCAATTTATCATTCGAGGCGACTTCGGGATTAGCCATAGATCTGAGGGCATCCATGACAAATTTGAAATTTTGCTCCGGACTCGTCCGGTAAAACGCGATGTCCCTATGACCCCACGGTAGAGTTTTAGTGGTGTTGGGGATTATGAATCTTTTATCATCCTTGTAAGAAAGAGCTACTTTATTACACATGAGTGTATAGACATCATGTAAATCACTTCGGAAAGTGCTCATCTTACGTAATATGACACCACCCGATTCGACTATTTTCCGATAGTCTTCAAGCGACATTTGATTTTGTATGACCGATTTTTTTACCCCTTTGGCCTTCTTCAATTCATCACTAACAGATTTGACATGATAGGCTTTTGCACCAGTACCGTAAAAACTTATGATCGGATCATTAGGGAATTCATCTTTCATCTTTCCCAAAATTGGCTCAGTTATGGGCATATCAAACTGATTACCAATCTTGTAATTGGATGTGTCAAAATTGTGCACATTGTCCTTCATGAAATCATAAAAATTATCTGTGAAGATTTTGAGGATGAGGGAATCGGTATCGGTATATAGGAGCGAAGCCTTCGAACCGTAATGTCTTTTAATGAAATTATAAAAAAAATCATAAATGACCGTTTTTGATAAATCGAGAATGCTGAATCCTAGATAAAGAGGCTTGTTATAATTGATTTTAACCTTACCCATATGAATTGCGACAAAGTCTTCTGAGAAAATAGAGAGTGTTTTAAAATTGGGTCGAGCTATGAGGGCATTCGCACCAGTCGCACGTCTTATAGATTCCCAATGGGTCACGAGTCGTATGTCATTTCTATTATCAACGTTCTCCATTGTTTTCCCGAAAACTGCATTGGTTCTGGTTTTGAATATGTTTTTATGGTAAACATTTGTCGCTTGATTTCTCATATGAGTATTCAAATCGACATATTTCTTCAACCACGGGGATTGATTGAAGGAGAGGATTCTGTGTGTTCTCATCACTAATAAGCCATTCTCGATTGCCTGTTTCAAGGCCCTATAATGAACAATATATTTTTTTTTATCGTTCAGGTTGGGTATCAGTTTAGGTATTTTGGAATTCGATCCAGGTGGGACGACACTTTCAACTAGGAATGGTAAATCTGAATGCGCGTCATGAAGTTCTTCGGGATAATGAACATCTACTTCCAATACGTAGCCTTTCGAACCTTCATTAGGAACATTCATGATGTCCAACTGAATAATTTCTTGTTCGGATAGCCATGAAAAACCACCTGTTGGTAATGATTGCGACATGCTATGCCCATAAAGATTGGTGGCATCCAAATAAGTGATGAAAGATGAAGGCTCATTAAGATCATGATCAGGCAGAAAGTGATTATTGGCGATATGCTTCCTTTCAGAGCACTGGCTGATACCGCCTCGTATTCCTTTTTTGAAAAAGTTTATCATGTCAATATCTGTGAGCAATTCCAACTCTATACCTGTATATTTGAGCATAGCGTCCCAAGAATGACCAGGTGATGTGAAATAGTGGGCAGGGTCCAATTGATATTTATCGATACATATATTACGAAAGTTTTCAAATATGTCGCATAAAAGTAGTACATCCGATTTCAAATACAAATCTGAATAGTCCCCCAATGTCTCACAATTGAATAAGGTCCATACACGCTTAGCTCTTTCATAATCGTCGTCGGATATATGTCTCTCATTCAGTTGGTCATAAAAATCTGATTTTAATGGCAACTCAGTAAAATCTAATTTTTCTATATCTTTCACAAAATTGTAAGGAAAAACGCCCTTTTGCCGCATTAGATGGAATTTTTCATGATCCGGAAAACACTTTCGTGTTTCACTACATTGCTCATCTGACAAACTATCACCCAATTGCTGCAATGAAGATGACATGAATCTGAAGCTATCGATGAATCGCAGTTTCAAGAATTGCTTCTTCACTCTACCTAACTTATCAGTTGTAGTGCCCATCAATAGATGTTTAGAGAAAGAAATATAATTTTCCTTTGTTTGGGCGATGACATCTACTTTATTTTTATTTGTGCACATCTCTTTTATGAATAAGTGGCAATCATATCCACTTAGATTATGAAAAATAATCGGAATGAATTTTGGTAACTTGAAGTTCAAATTACATCGAGAATGTGCTGCACCGAATCTTTTTTTTCCCGTCAAGTGGCAATGATCTCTTACTCTCACATCACCCACTCCGAAGGGTTTTTCACAAATACCGCACTTATCGGCAGTTGAGAATTCAATTTCCTCCGAAACCGTTAATGGCTTCATCGGTACAATGCGATTCAAATATTTATAATATATCGAGCTCAGGTCAGATTCCAGTCTGGTAACAAATACTTTGGCAGCATCCGCCCCTCGATACAGTACAAATTTGGAGATTGATTCATCAAAAGAGCAATGAATTCGGTATGAGAATGAGTAAGGTTCATGAATGAACGATTTATTCGTGAAAGAGCGTGTAGGATCCGGTTCATTTGTCTGTATAGGTTTCAGAATAGATTCGAAATCGGCATACACTACGAATGGAACTTTCAACTGCCTTTCGAAATTTTCAAATTTCAATATATTCTCAGGCACGGCCCTACCACATTTATCAATTTTCATTTGCGTTGTCGGAATAGTTGTAGAAATCAAATTACAATCATTCAATTGGTGTCTCAGTAGTTTTCTTTCATCAGAAAAATACATCAAACATCCATCACAAAAATACATCCTATGACCGTGAGATGATATTTGTGATGAAACCAATCTTGATAAATCCTTTATCCAGCAATAATGACTGTTACCGGATTCATCAGTGATATTCAGCAAATTGACGTGTCGCCCGAGCTTACGTCGTGCATAATATAACGGTCCGACGATTTCATATTTCAACCGGTTGTCCTCTAAAATTGTTTCCAACCCATAAACATTGACTGAACAATCATTCAAATTCTCAAATTTAGGAATATCGCGTAATTTCATTGGAAAATCTATACCTTCAACATTGAGTACATCCCTAAATGCCGGGTATGATCCTACTTCAGAAGTTCTGATTTGGGCGGGTCGTAACGCTGATGTGACGGCCCAAGCGAAACAATACTGATCTTCGTTCTTCACATTCACAACAGCTCTCTTCAAAGCGATGAATTCTGGAAGTTTGATGTAGGAGGAACCACTGAGAGGGCTGAATTTGTTGATATTCACTTCGATGAACATAACTCTCTCCAGACACCAACCTGTGAAAAAATAAAATTGTGAATGAGAATCTCAAGATTTTATAGATTACATACCTGAATCTCGTTCCTGAAATTCCAGAGCTTTTGCGCTCAATAAATCGACGAATGTTCTATAGACGTCTTCAATGCCATTGGACTGGTCAACAACTTGATTGGGGCTGTTGAATGATTTTACTTCGGATAATTCTTGAGTTTGGAGTATATATCTTCCAAACAGCTCCATATTCATTTTAACAACGTTATGGACTTGCACCATACGATCAATCAAAGCTACCACATTCTGCTTCACTTCATTGAAAAATGATTGATAATCTGAATGTTGATTTTTACTTTCAACCCTGTAGCTTACGATTCTATGTTTGAAGGCACTATTAATGACTTTCACACCATCGGTGAAATATGTGCAAGCATTTGTCTTGTGCTCCAGCGTTTTGAGGTGCGAGACCATCCGATTTGCAGCCACCATTTTATCACAAAAAGTACACAATTGTTCGGCCGGTATCGATGGGGTAGAATCCACTTTAATTTTCTTCGCTGAAGGACCCGCACTGTCATTCGACCTACTACACGACTGCATCTGATGACGATGCATATTATCTTTACGACTGAAACTTTTACCACAACCGCTACAGCAAAACATTGTTGGAGAACTATTCAGTACACTCGATACTCAACTAACTCCCATGAGTGGGTAGCCCTTCTTTTATATGCAATCTTTGAGGAGTGGGAGAAACACTCGATTCCGTTATTGAAAACACTCAAGGTTATTTGTAGGTCAGACACACTCAAGGTTATTTGTAGGTCAGACTCAACTAAGATGTGAACTCATCATCGTTTTCATGCAGACAAGGTTATTCAAGGGCAATGATATTCATTACAGAGAGTATGTGTATTCCTCCTCAATATGACATTGCACAAAGTCATTCGATGCTAGAAAAATATTCAGTGTGATGTTGTTCGATCGCAACCAGCTCAGAGACGATTCACAAATGTCAATGTCATTCAAGGGTAATGCAGCTCAAGCTAGACCATGCCAACACTCAAGGGCATTGAAGGTCAAACATGCGCTGGACTGTGCACACACGCACAACAAAGGTCACTCAAGGTGACAACTCATAGAGGTCATTCAAGGTGACAACTCATAGAGGTCATTCAAGGTGACGACTCATAGAGGTCATTCAAGTCATCTCGTTTTCAAGGTCATTCAAGGTCATAGCATTTTCAAGGTCATTCAAGGTCATCTCGTTTCCAAGGTCATATGAAGGTCAAACGGACTGTCAAAGTCACCTTGTTGACTTCACCGTCAAGGTCACGGCAAGGTCAGTGGAGGGGGGAGGTTTCAAAATCGGCATAAACTAACTACTATTATTATTATTATAATTGGTGTGATGCAACTAGAGTGAACGAAGTTCCCCCTCCCTAAGTATTTGTCATACTTTTTTGATTATATAGACTATAGCCAATATTCGATATAGATCAAAGTGGTGTCATTTATGTCAGTATTGTCAAAGTCACTTGTCACAACAATTCAGGTTGACCAATCAAGGAAACTTTGACAATATTGTCACTGATGACAGAAATCATGAATGCCTATAGACAAATCTGAAATCGGGCCATCACTTCAACCCTTATTCGCGATAGAAAATAAGCTATACGCCCCCTATCGACTCTTGTGAGAACACTCAATGGTTAGATCGCCATACTCTAGTTCGCACGTATTAATATGGAGGTGTTGTGTTGACTCTTCAGTCGTTTTGGATTCTAATGATTTTTGTGTGTGTTTGAGCTTTGACAGCGATTGTGGAGATTTTCAAGAAGTTTGGAAATATACCAGTGAAATAATTGGAAGGTTTGCTGCTTTTCATTCATTGTGAGCGTATATTTACTTTCTCTACGGTATGGGTGATAATGTTTAATTTAGTGTGTAATGCATAATTCTAATCAGGGAGAATCTCATCAACCAGCTGAAAACTGCCACTTCTGTTACTTTATTATTGCTTAAATACATTGAACAAATATTATATTTAAGTTTTAAGTGATCAAAGTGAATTTTTACATCTGGGAAATGTAACTTTCAATTATTCCAGGTGTAAATTAATCATTAAATTATGAGATATTCTTTCAGTAAGCCCGACTTGGTAGCAGAAACTCATAAATCTAAATCTCATCTGAAACCAACCTCGAGTCTTTCGAATTTTACTATGTTTTGATAATGAAAAACCTTCGAATTCGTTCAATGAAATGTTCTTTACGTATTCAACTGTCGATTGAGTCACTTCTCACACAGAAATTAATGAGAAATTGAAAATTTCACGAACAACAGGAACACGAGAACATCGAAGCTCCATATATACACATTCAAATGTAAACATGACGATCTAACCATGGACAGTTCCGCGTTTCTCCGCGCTAGCGCTGCGATCTTATTTCCTATCGCGAATCGAATATTGTCTATTGTCTCTACAAACCATCACACGACGTCATTTTCGATTCCAGAATGCACGAGAGCCACTGCAATCATGACCACCGACGAAAAACCGACTTGTGCCGAAAACGGGAATTACGAACCAACGCAGTGCAGGAGGGGAATGTGCAGATGCGTAGATACGAACGGCAATCAAGTGTGCGCAAAAGCGCCCTGCGAGGTCGAGGAGGCTCTGAGAGAAACTTTGAGGTGCAAGTAGGCGCTTGTCTTGTATTGTGACATGAAAATTGATATTATAAAATAATTGTGTTTTTTTTACCTGCATTTTATCACAAGCTCAAATTTATACGAATCCTTTCAAAACCAGCTCCAAGAGAGGGTATAGTTTGGAATAATTATTATACCTGGGGACGAAGTTTAACGAAGGTTTCGTTAAGGCTCGTGTCGACCAGCAATTAAATTTGCCTAGAGTACTCTCTACTCTCACAGTAGTCACAGTCCTAGTCACAGGTCACAGTTTCCTTGCAATGCGTGTAAACAAACAGCACTGCTAGAGGAAGTTTGCTGAAAGTTTACTCTCGGGCCAAGTACTTGCCGACTTGTTAGAGCTTGTAGTGTACACGGCTAATCTAAGCATATCAGTTTGCACTTTGCATTTCGGGACTGTTTCGAAATATTTGCAGCAAGTTGTGAGATTTTGTGAACCATTTTAAACTTTTATTATTTTTTTCTAATCGGAATTAAAATTCTGATTTCTTCACAAAAATGGAGGAACGACGTGTTTGGAATGGAGAAGAAACTCTTCTGCTAATTGAAAATTTTGAACTGTACCCAGAAATAGGGAATGTACATTGCAAATATTTTAAAAATAGAGTAAAACAACAAGGCGCATTTCAAAAATTAGCAGAACTATTCAACACATCTGAACATGGAATTCAGCGCAAGCTACATAACTTGAGAACACAACTGAATCAGGAGTGGAGAAAAATTCAAAAGGAAAAAGAGTGGACAAGGGACAAATGAATTGTATAAAAGCACGTGGGAATTTTTTTCAGCAAATTCAGCAAAAAATCAAAATCTTCCGCAGGCATACGTAAAAAATTTGTTGAGGATCTTCCGTTCTCAATTCAGAGAGCATTCTCATGCATGCCTAACGTAGATCTTCTTTGAATCCATTTTCTGACCCAAATATTTCTACGCTCTTTGTCAGTTTTCGTTTATATTTGTTTTTTTAACTGAATATATGTTACAACAGCAGTGTGTGTACACGTTACTCAAGCAAACGAACTTGCTAGAGTAATTTTCCGCAATAAATTTCAAAACAATTAGACTACAGTGTAGACACGCCGGCAAGTACTTGGTGAAAAAACTCTCGCAAGTTACTTGCAAGTGGACACGAGGCTTTAGGTTGATTTGAGATGGCTATATACTGGTGTTTTCAGTGTTGCGATTTTGTTTCAGACAAACCTGTAGACAGGGTGTAGTTGTTCAAAATTACGCATTAAGGGTGCGCTTGTGGTTCAAATTTCTAAAAATTTTCGAGATCACTCGATCCATGGAAAACGTCGTTGCCAATACAGATCACTTTTGCTCAGAACGGAGAATAGAACGCGAGGTTATTCTGAGGCTGATGAAAACAAACTTCATCTCCAATGACCTACCTCCAAGAATAATCTCACGCACTAGTATATTTAATCACCATATAAAACTTTCGTAGTGATCATAAAAAAACACAAGAGAAGTTTTCATGTCAACATCATTCTAGAGTGTGCACGCGTTCTGAATATTCTATAAATGCAGTGATATGTGTTTTAGATATTTTCAGTTCAACCCAGAAGATTATAAAAAAATATAATGATTTCACTCACCGGGAAAAATGGCATTTTCTCACTTCACATATCCATAAAAGTTGATCACAATTCTCACTCCTATTCGCTCACACACATTAACGTGAATAATATTAGGCTGAATTGTGATACTACTTCTAAACCGAGCTTTTAAATTGAGATCACAATATTATATTGCTCAAATGAAAATATCAACAATCAACTAGTTTTTTCAGCACATAGACCAGAATTCGCAACGACATAGCCACTTGGCAACACAGGACGTGCACATGACTGTCATCTCAACTGCGAGAGTGACGATACCGTGCGAATTTTTTGAGTTTTTACTACGGTCTACGTCACAGTTGTGGTCTACGTCATCAAGTCTTGATCAAGTAGGCCAGATCGGTTGTCTGTCAGTCAGTACAATCGGCTGTAAGGCTTCAAAATTCAGTTGATGTTATATAATCTCCTGTAGCATTTCTCATTTGAATTCCAGATGAAAGCTACACTTATTTCATGCATCCTGTATAGGCAACTATCGGCCTTTACTTCCCCGGCAAATTGTGGTTTGCTGGATTTCTCGGACATGAATTATTATTATTATTATTGATATTCACTTCCACCGACATCCTTGAACCTACCCATGTTCTAAACGCCGTTCAAATAAACGAAATAGCTGCAAATGAGAAAGGCCATCGAATCTAAACGGTACACAAACAGGTCAGAACAGTTGTTATCGATCTGCAGTTTGAGAAATATCATTGTTATATAACCGCCTGGGCTCTGCATGTACGGAAAGTGTTGCAAAACGTTTTAATCTGGCACAAAGAATGCGGACTGGCCACCTGAACGTGAAATATCTTGTCGTAATTATTCCACTTGGGGTAATCGTCACATTCGGCGGAGTTTTCTCACTTTTCTGGGTCACAGGCCGAAGTGGAGGTCGAGTGATATTCAAACTGTAATTGATTATAAGTATATTGCGTAACGAGGGGGGTAAGTAGCCTATTACGCACGAGTGCGACAATTGGCGAGCGCACGTAACTAGCCTTATCCTCGAGTTGCGTACTGCTTGTGCGGTAATTTCTGTTGGTGTATCACAAATTCTTTCGTTATCCCTCATTTTCAATAGTAGGAGAGCCCACGATGCTAAATCGGGATTTACTCGGGCGTCATAGAGACCAATTGAGTTGCGGAGCCTAGATGATAAAGATAAAGAAAAAATGTTATATAATGTATACCTTTTCATCGGTGGGGGGAGCAGCTATAGACTTCCAGAAATGTAAAAAAAAACTGTTGCATGGACATACCCGATCGCGTCAGATATTGATATCATCTATGTCCTACATATTTTTAAAAATGTACGTACGTTAATCTGATTGTTTCCATAGTGGGGGTGGTCGTACGTAAGGGTTGAAAATAAAAAAAAGAATTCTAGAGCGCGTCAGATTTTCTGAGGGGATGTTAAGTGAACCTATAAAAGCTCTTATATAATAATCTGACGGTTTGGATGTGACGCAGACTCGCGGCCGTTATTAGAATGTAAAAAAAAATCGTCATTTTTAAATACACAAGCGCGTCAGATATATATGGTTCGTCTTTACGCCCTTGACGTCGCAGTCTCATAATCTGACCTGTGTTAACAAGTATTGAATTTGTCAATAAAAATATAAAACTATAACAACTAGTCTAAAATGAATGTATATAGTAAGGTGTATATAAATAGGTAACATGAACTATGAAGTAATTTAAACCTACATCACAAATAAAATTATACATTTTGACCCTTTATTGGAATTTGTCTTCAAAGTATTCTGCTAGGGAGTAGTAGTCTCCATTCCTCCATCTCTGGAGGGATTCGCCAATTTGGATTTTTTTTTAATTTTTTTCAATCATTGAACCTAAGTAATCAAAAATGTATGTTTTTTTTAGTAGAATACTACCACCAACGAGTCTGTGTGATCAACTGTCATGGCATCATGGCGACAGAAACCAGAGTGGTGACGGAGTGAGCATGCAATAGATAGAGAAAGAGTGAGAGAGAAATAGAAACGTGGAGAGGGGAATATAAGCATCACGTAGCTGCACGCATCAAACTTTATCGATGAATTCTTATTATTTCGGCTTGTGGAAATCGTCAGAATATATATTTCTTGCAATTCTTGAATTATTCCCCTCAAAATAAAAATAAAATTAGCCACGCTCGAGAATGTCGAGATGAATTTTTTTACAACTTTGTAGCCCTCCTCTTCAGGTCACTCTCGAATTGTCAGATTAGTGGAATATACACGTTTCAGGAAGTAACTAACTCGCCCTACCTCAATCTGACGCGCTCGAGAATTTCAGATGATCAATTTTTTTTTACTAATCTGATCCTTTATTCTTGAAGGGCAGCCATATATATAGGGCTCATATATGTAGGAAGTACTCAACCGGGTACAAGGTATCCCCCCGTATATTCATCTGCCGTGCTTTAGTAAATCCCGAAATCCCCGCTTGGGCTCCCCTATTACAATGATCAACGAGACACTGGATGACAGCAAGTAGGTAAAACAATTGCTTGCTCCATGGATATAATTGAATGCAGTACCAATCCACGAAGTGTAAAACGATATATTTCCCAGAAATATCATAATCATTTCAATTGGTCTCGGTAGTGTAGAGGTTAGCACATCCACCTTTCAAGCGGAAGACTTGGGTTCCAATTCCCGCTAGGCCATCGTGCTGGGTAATCGCACGTTAAAAGTTGAGGCCTCGTTAGAATATGACAAGTTTCAAGTACACAAGGGTTTGTTGATTAGCAGACAATATACAGTTTTTGGATGAGTAGTGTTGACTATAGGAAATAGACATCTATCACAAAAATAACTCCTTCAATGAACAAAAAAACAAATATCAAGTAAGTATTTGTTGCTTTGTAAACATAACGTTTTTTATCTCTTTTTTGAAAATACTTAATGGTGTTGAATGAATATCTACTTTCTGACACACTTGATTAAATTTATAGCACATTGCAAATGAGGGACATTTGAAAAACATATTGGTTCTAGGTGTTGGTAGGTAAAAACATTGTTCAGTTCTACTCCTGATTCTTGGCACGTGAAACTCTAGTTGAGACAGTAGTTTTGGTGAGTTGACAAGATTGTTCACCAGTTTGTATATAAATACACAAGAATAATAAGTTCTTCTGTCTTCAAGAGATAGAAAATGAAAACGCGTCAACAGTATATTATTATCTATTCCCTGTCTGGGGTACACATTATCTAGTTTGTAGATGACAAACTTCATAAACCGTCTAACAAATGAGTTGAAGAAAGTATTAAAACTTTCCATGTTCTTGAAATCTTTACAATTTCTGAATATGAGCCCTAACATTCTCTTGGCAGCAGCCACACTTTTCTCTATGTGAAGTCCAATGATAGTTTGGTATCAAAGAATACCAAGTCTTTGCAGAAGGTGGTATGTTTGCATTTACTCAAATTGAATATATACCACCTTCTGTAACAAACATACCACCAGAAGGTGGAATGATCATTCACTGCTGAAAACATAGCTGCAAAGATTATTCTTTGTTTTAAAGACCATTGAATGTAGTGATGAGGTCAAATGTTACATATCCCATCATTTTCGAAAATTTTGTCCGAAAACAGCCGCCATTAATTTTGAATAAGCTCATATTCTAAATGGACCATTACCTAACAGCTGTTGAATACGTATTGGACGGTTTGAAATAGTGGGAGTAGAAAATCATAATTAGAGATTATTCTTTCTGAAATGTTATAAAATTAATATAACCGTTTGTTTTCAATACAGATTCCTCCGAAAGGGAAGCCCTGTTACGTTCAAAGACCACCGCGTGAAGCAAGGGACAGGAGATACGATTATCACAATTAACTTAAAATTCTTGAGGTTTTTGAGGTCAGGAAAAACCTCCTCCGGGAAGGGGATCCAAAGTTGAGCTGTTCCATTGAAAAAAGATCCTTGAGCAAGAGAGGTTTGACAGGTCTCCCAGCTCACAACGAAGGGGTGGAAATTCCGCACTCGTCGGGTCATCCGTGTTGCATCTACGATGATCCAACGAAGGAAGCGGGTCCGTATGCGAAGAATGACCACCAAAACGGATTGCCTTTCTCCGAGTTAAATCAATAAGTTTCAATGAATGAATATGTTTTGGTGCCGAGTCCTACAGATGAGACCTATATATTCCAAGATAGGCCGTATTTCTGCCTTGATTATCATTAAAAGCTGACGAGAAGTGAAGTATTTTTTCGCACGAAATAGAAATCGAAGCTCCTAGGAAGCACCTTCAGCGACCGATGGTTTGTCCATGAGAAATTATAACTGATCGTAATTCATAGCATCGAGATTTCTTGACGTTGTAGGAATAGTTTTTCCTGACATCCGACTATTAGATATAGATAGATCGACTTTCTTTGAGAAGAGACATGCCTGGGTTTTCCCAGCATTAAATTCCAAATCATCGTTAACGTTGACGCTTCTCTGAATTTTTGTTTCTCGTGCTGATATGGGGACTCTGGGAGAGAAGCTAGTATGAAGAGTACTGGCGTCCGCAAAAATATGCACCGAACAAGTTGATTTCTCCAGAAAATCATTGAAATGATGGACAAAGTGGGCCCCAGAACTGAACTCTGTGGAACACCTGCATTCATCGAAAGAATATCAGTCAGAAATGAAGAATAACAACATGGAATCAACGGGCCTTACATCTAATTATGAACCAAGGACATATAAAGTATTAAAGTACACTTTATGTATACTCATTCCAACCACGAGAGAAGCTAAGAGTTTTTCCTACATTTTACGGCTGGACAGACAACGCAAGGTTGTTATAAAATAAGATTTTCCTGTTCGCTGTCATTGAAGGACTCTAATAATTTTAACATAAATTTACCATGACTACTTCGTATGAAATTCATCCCAAACATTTTTGATTTCTTTATCAAGAGTTACATGTGTGACTTATTAGTATATACATGTTCGGAAGTAGATTTTGATTGAAATTTAAATCGTACATGCTACAAAGTGATATGAAAATTCAAAAGACACAATTTTCTAAAAACGCTCGACAATGTATTTTAAGTAAAAAAGATATACACTATCCGTCTTTAGAACAAGATGATTCAGCTATGGCTAATGCTTATTGACCTTCACTGATCCACCTGAAATGGGTGCCACTTGTTTCAGCTATATTCTTCCTTAGATTGACTGTTGAGAAACACTATATAATTTATTGCAGAATTCAGGCGTGGTGCAAGAATTACAATGAAAACGAAATGGCTAATAAAATTATTGGAAACAGATTTTTGCGCCTACTGATATTCAAAGAGCATAGTTCACAGTTTTCGAATTCCTGGATTATTTCATAATTTTCTGGTGGGTATGGATTTGCTACAAGCGTTGGAAAATGTGATTCAATTATATACTTCATTAAATAAAGAGAATAGCGAAACATTAATAGTTGGAATGATGATGATTATGATTTGGAATAGGAATAAACTTACAGATAGAGTATTGCTCAAAAGCCTTATTTGCATATGATGTGGATGTGAGTATGAGTTCATTTCTTCAGCATTTGAACCAAGGAAAACGAAAGATACAAATGTTTCTCGATAGTGAAATACACCCTGTTTTCAAAAACCTATCTTTATATCATTTTATTGTTGTAAGCATTGATTAATTTATTCGGATTATTTTCTTATAAATTCAAGTATTCCACGAAAAAATTATACATTTTTTTTATTTGTTTGCTTTTTCCTGAGCTTTTCAATTAATTAAGTTCAATGATAAAAAAAAATTAAAAAAAGTTCAAACTGGCAGAATAGGCGAATCCCTCCAGATAATCGTCAGATTATGAGACTGCAACGTCTAGGGCGTGAAGATGAACCATATATATCTTAATCTGACGCGCTTGTGTATATCAAAATGACGAATTTTTTTTCACATTCTGATAACGGCCGCGAGTCTGCGTCACATCCAAACCGTCAGATTATAAGAGCTTTTTTTCAGGTTCACATAACATCCCCTCTGAAAATCTGACGCGCTCGAGAAAAAAATTTTGTTTTTCATATTCATCCCTTACGTACGACCACCCCCATCATGGAAACAATCAGATTAACTTTACGTACATTTTCAAAAATATGTAGGACATAGATGAAATCAATATCTGACGCGCTCGAGTATGTCCATGCAACAGTTTTTTTTTACAATTTTGAAAGTCTATAACCGCTCCCCCCACCAATGAAAAGGTAGTCATTATATAACATTTTTTTTATCATCTAAGCTTCGCAACCCAATAGTTCTCTATGACGCTGTGTGATTTAGCATCATGGGCTCTCCTACTAATAGCAGAACGTATAATTGAAACGATTTTGAAGTTGGCAGAGTGTTTATGAAATTGTTTTGAGTTTTTCTACAAAACATGTGCTTCAGAAAAAATATTTGACGATGATCATTTCTTTATCGTCTTCTATTCTCGGAGTAAAAATGGTTATGCAGAAGCATTCCTATCATTTTCAACTGTTTTCAATTAAATGGCACTTCTGAGATATTTCTCACAAATAGGAAACGTTTATGGCGAACACACGGCAATAAACAATATCAAACAAATTCAGCAAAGATGGACAAAAGAAATACGAGCGCAAATCTAATTCATATTGCTGTAATGCCAGTGCAGGAAATTGCAATAATATAAGTAAGTACGACCTTGTGTCGAGTAGGTGTATTGAAGGTAAAGCAATTTTTGTGATTAGCTTTAATTGGCTCATTTTGAATAAACTTTTTTTTTGAAGGAACTAGTAGATTGTTGGTACACAAGGAAGTACCCAGCCTGACGTATAAGTATCAGTTGTGTAAAATTCAATTGTTGTTGGACGAAACAGAAAGAGTATGAGAGCACTTTGGAAATTGGGCTATTTGAAAATTTTAAGTTCCATGAGAATTAATGAATTTAATCAATGGGATTGCATAAATGATTGAATAAATAATATATAATAATAATAATGAGTTTATTTAGCTATAAAGCTACTGAATACAATTATCTTATAACATGGAATGTAAAATATTGATTATGAACATTAAAAATACAATGGAATATATTATTTTCACAAGTACGCTCTGTATGAAATTCAATAAAATAAATCAATAACTGTAAGGATCATTATTACAGTCTTTGATATTTATTCTGGAGACGAAAAATCCAAAATTTTCAGAAGTCAAGAGATCTTGAATTTTGTACTGGTCTATTTGAAAGAAGCATGAATTTTGATTTACCTGGGTTCAGTTCAAGTTTATTGAAATTCAACCAGTTTTCCATATATTTGACATCTTTCTCTAAAGAATTTATTATTTCATCTATTGATGTTCCAGTAACATATATTAAGGTGTCATCAGCAAACAATTGTACTTGACGATTTTTGATTACTTTATTAATATCATTGATATATAAAATGAATAATAGTGGTCCCAAAACAGATCCTTGTGGAACACCGTGTTCTGACAAAGCATAACTGGAAATGTTATCATTAAATTTTGTGATTTGTAATCTATTTTCGAGATACGATTCGAACCAATTTATCACCTTATCAGTGAATCCCATTCTGTTCAATTTTTTTTTCTTTTAAATTTCTCTATTAACAGTTTCAAATGCTCTTTTGATATCTAAAAATAATACTCCAACTATTTTGCCTTCATCAATCGATGACTTCCAATTGTTCAGCAACGTTTGTAATGCAATTTCACATGAATAAGTTTTTCTAAATTCAGCTTGAAAATCTGTAAGTAAATCATGAGTATGAGGCGTTGGAGTATAAGAGAATAGGTGACTTTATCACAAGCAGAGTATAATACAACTCAAAAAATTTCTGCCTCCTAACCAATATCAGATAATACATTTCCGCAAACAGAATTGAGAAATATTGAATGAATTTTCAGGAAACGTCACGTCAACCAAGTTCAGGCATACATAAAAACGAATTACCACGCCTAATTCTGGTTGCAAAGTGTATATACTTGTAGTTATTATTCGTTTCGATCTTCAGGCCACCTCGAAATACTTACTGACTATTGGGAAAACAACTAGATTGTCCATGAAAATGGATTAATATCAAATCAGACTGACAGAAATTGATTTATTATTTATAACTTTCATAACCCCTTTTTGAATACTAAATAATACTGTATAAGTCTGTTTAGTAAAGTCCTGAATGAGGTCAAGGAAACTCCAGTCATAGATCCAGATTCAAAAACATTGAATTCATTGCCAAGCCTCCATGGAGAGGTTGGATAGTTTATTGAATGATTTGGAACAGTAAAGATGTGGTTTCGCATAGTTCTATTGGGAATTGAAGGCAGCATATCTGAGGAATTTGCATTTTTTCCATTTATATAACCAGTCTGTTGAAGCATATAACATTACAATATTGAGGCTACTCTAGATTGAGTGTATTCAATGATCGTACAGACAATTTTCTAGCAACAAAACCAAGAGCAACTGGAAGCCTCAACTTACCAGACATCTTATATACGACCTAAATTAATTAAATTATAAAGTTTATTATCAGTCACGTATTTCCAATACTCTTTCTAAAATATGGGTATCAGTTGTAATTTGTGGTCTCGGTAGTGTAGTGGTTAGCATATCTGCCTATCAAGCGGAAGGCCGGGGTTCGAATCCTCGCCGGGCCACCGTGCTGGGTAATCGCACGTTAAAAGGTGAGGCCTCGTTGATCCATTGCTCGCACAAGTTTCGACTTCTGAGGGTTGACATTCGTCAGCTGGTTAACAGAACAAACAATTTTAGAACAACAACAACAATTATATATAATCGGATTGCATTCTTTGATATTGATTATGGTTTTATATATTTCAAGATCGTCTGCTAAAACCAGAAAGTTGGACTGCCTGATTTTTCGACAATTTCTTCAATAAAGATGTTGAAACGCTGCGGACCCAGCTGGGAACCCTGTAGGAACTCCAGATATGACCAACATTTGTTCAGAGATACATCCTTTGACTTCAAAACTTTGAAATCTGTTCGATAATTAACTTGCTAGCCATGTTACAAGCCATGTAGGAAAATTCATCCGAGTTTCTCCAATAAAAGTTCACCTTGTCGAATGCCTCACTAAAATTTATATAAATTGGGTTTGTCTGATGTCGATTATCGAATGCTTCACAAATATTATTTTGATAAATCAGAAGATCAGATGTAGTTGACTTACCTGTTGGTGATTATCGAGATATTCTCACAATGCCACAATAAAAACTTTGTCTCTAACTGTTCATAAAACTCTGTAGAAAGTTTACTGATAAGTCTGTAATTTTTTAGTCGTGTTTATTATTACTTCTGTAGATTAGGGTGATGTAACTGTTCCTTCATCCAATCGGAAAAGTACCACATATGAGTGACTTATTGAAATATGATACCTAGGTATCCATAGCAGTCAAACCTCTTCACTTTCATTAGTCGTTCCACCTTCGGTAGTTTTATCACGATCGACCCGACGGATACAGTCTTCCCAACCATTTCTTGCTGTCGACTTCGAATAGCTGGTTTTTGAATTAGTCATTTAGTCGTTAGTCATTGGACCCCTTGGGTTGCATACTGGTGTTTCTCCCTCAGAAGTTATTGCTTGCTTATCCGAACCTCACTTTCCTCAGTCGTAAGGGGCTGTTGGAATACTGGTGAAAATAAGTATGTGAAACTGAATATTGATGAATAGAACGCATAAGCTATAAAACTCATCGCAAAAAGCTGTTTCGTCATAAATTCAAAGTGAATACAATAATCATGTTTCTTCTTCCTGAAGAGAAAAAACGGAGCCGCATCTTTTTTCCTCTTTCGACGATAAATATCGAGAATTAATATGGAACACCCAGTATACCGCTAGGACCTCGGCGAGCGATATTCTGCAAAGCGCGAGATACGAGGCAAACTCAACACTGTACGCCCACTTCTTGATCTTACACAATGTGTAAAGGACCCCTCTCCTCATAAAGTTTATAAATTCGATCGAAGATTCATTTTACTGATAAGTAGGGTGCTGATAGGTCCTTTTATTATCGTGCGTTTTCGGAGAATTTTGTGTTTTGATGTGAACTGACTTTTGTGTAAGTTACCAAAACGATAGGGGTGTTTTGAAATTTAAATCCTGTGAAGGAGGTTGTTGCTAGCTTGTTCTTGGATTATTGGACTTTGCCGAAAATATCGAAGTAATTTTTCTATGCAAATCAAAACCAAATTTTTCTTTTTATCAACACATGAAATCCTTTCATATGAAAGTTGGAAAAAGTTGAGGCATACCTAACAGTCGTAACATACAACTATTAATTTAGTTGATAATATTTTCCATTGTAAGAGGCTCGAGCTACCTCACTATTAGATGAAATCAACTCCAATTGGTATTCGAAAGATAACTCAGAAAATCGATCGAAAAAGAAGATCATTGAAAGTGAATTAAATTATGTCTCACACGTGAGAAAGAGACCTTTCCGTGAAAGTTTACAAAATTAAAGACCGATTGACAGACTACTGGGATGTTGATAAGTCACCATTATTCTGGTGGGTTTTTAGAGGATTTTGTGTTTTGATGTTATTTGAATTTCGTGTCGGTTCCCGAATATTTGAAAGTTTTTAAACTTTAAATCCCAGGAAGAGTGTTTGTTAGTTTTGGTAGATCATAGAACTTTCAAAGAAAATTCAACAGTGTTGCTTAGAGACAGAATTCATATAACAATTCTGTCTGATCAATTTGATATTATGAAACAACAAACTCACAGAATCGAATAAATGAAAGTGAGTTGACGAGCACTTCAAAATATTCAGAATGTAGAATGATTTTGGTTTGGGATATAAAAATTAAATTCAACTGAAATTGAAAATTTTATATATTTTTAAGCAAACTAAAAAAATACGAATTGAACGATAAATAACAAACTTCCAAAATGCTTATGAATTTCAACCATCTTCTGGTGAAAATTCTTCAATTTTAGTCTCTATGATGTATTACAGTTATCCGGTAGCATTTGGGAAGGTTTCTTCAAACTATTTTACACTCAATAGACTAGAAAAATTATAGCCAACAAAAATAAACAGTTACAAATCATTGCCACACATAAATGTTGACAAATATAAAAATCAAATGAATAAATGAGAGCTGCCCGGGTGAAACACAATTACAAATGCAAAATTAATTGAAAATTGGAAAATAGCACGCAGAAATATTACATTGAAAGGTGTTTTCAGTTCTTGATGTGAAGATGAAACACGATACACCCTCAGGGCATAAACATCTTCTTTATACCCTTGGTACATGAAAAACTATTATGTTATTGTGTATAATTTTAAATGCATTTTGGGAGCGTGAAAAAATTACAGGTTACGTCACTATTTTTCACTTATATTTTATCGTGTTGAAAAAAGTACCCTATGAAATTATATAAATTTAAAAAAAAATTAGTTTTTATAAAAAAAAAGCTCATTTTATAGCTCACACGGGCCATAAAGGCATGAAACTCTTTTGTATTTCAATGTTTTGCAGTGCTTAACTGTCAGTCATAGTACCAACTTGAAATCGAAATGATCTTAGTATTTTTTTCAAATATAAGAATGTTCCAATAGAACTAGTATGGTTATACGAGTTTGGTATGCACCATATAATTAGATGTTCACCCTCGGATTTGTGCAATCGTCGCCCTTGGGTCATAATAATATACTTCATACCCTTGGTACATAAATAACCATAAATAAATACTAACTGCAATTTTTTCAAGGAAATATTGTTTGGGATTCGAATAATTTCGAATAGTTTTCCCGAAAAAAACCTTTGAGCACGTAAGAATGACTTTTTGACCCCAAAAAAATATTTACTTTATCTCCATGATTATGAAACACCCAGATAGAGTATGTACCATTTCTATAATATATACAAATGAATATTTAAATTCTGAACTGGATTTTTGAGTTTCGCAAATGATGCTGAACACATATTAAACATATTCTATCAATAGATATAATAGTTATTTCAGTAGGTATTCAGACAAAACGATGAAGGACAGTGACTTTCTGGGGTTTCATAATTAGTATTATAGCTATATTGTGAATGGATGAGGCCACTGTTCCCTTTTTCAATTGTAACAGATTATAATTTGGCTAAAGTAAGTTACTTCGCCCTGAAACTCTTTTACTTCTCTACAACACCGACAATATCCTGCTGAGAGTGCACCTCGAATTCAACGTTATTTTTCGTGAGTTTGGAAACCTGTCGAACCGCTCTTGCTTAGGATATTTTTTAAATAGTGCAGCTGGAGTTTGGAACAACTTGCCGAAGGAGGTTTTTTCTGAGGCTCACAAACTTCAAAAATTTTAAGTTAATTTGTATCTCCTATCCCTCAATTCACGCGGTGTTCTTTGAACATTACAGGGCTTTCCTTTCGTGTGAATCTGTATATTGAAAAAATTATTCCTTTCTCCTTTCAAATTGCTATCAATTTTTCATTTTTATATGTTTGTGATTACTTTTTTTCGAAAATTTTATTTCATCGTGGTATTCTCAACATACTCGTTTTTCTTGGCTTTTTGAACTGTATATGCATTTTAATTTTTTTTATTTTGATCTTTCTTATCTTTTATCATTCATTGATTTACCTTTATCAGCTTTCTTTACGTCATTTCTTTACTTTTTATCACATTTCAATTTGATTATCTATACAATTTTAATTACATTATTTCCGTTCTGTCAGAGCCCTGTCATTCTTAGTTTTTTATAACAGGCTTTTTAGAATTGTTTTTTGTGATTTAATTTTTGCTTTCTCTTTTTTTGATATTTGAAGTGAGTTTTGTTTCTGATTTATTTTTCCATTCCCTCTTTTCACTCACTGATCTACTTTGGTCAGTTCACTTCTAAATATTTCTTCAAAATTTTCGCATATTTTATTCCATTATTTTCTTGGTTTCAATATTGTTTATTATATATTGTAGAGGTTTATCAATTCATTTCGAACATTATACCTTCTTATTATTTTCAAAGGCGTTTAATAGTATCATGATGTTATTTAACCATTTTTGTTCAAAATGTTGGAGCGTCAACATCATCATTATTAACAAATAGCCAAAATAGATGCAGAGGTTTGAAAATAGGCACAGAATCGTACCTTTTCTACCGTGAAGTAGACTCTTTTTTCCTTGTAGGCAAACATTTAGTTCAAGGTGGATTTTGCAACACTAACCTTTCCCATTTCGTGCGGAATGGTACTTATAACGATACAAATAAAACAAAACCCATGCAGCGGAACCTTATTATATATACAGTGCTATAATTGGATGCTCATTTGACTAATGGCTGATTATTGATTAGCTTCCTACCCAGCAATTTCAGCAATGGATCTAAAAATACGATATTATTTTTCTGTCTTCTCCAATTTCTGTTCAATCTGAGTTCAATGAAAGTAATATAGAGGCTTGTTTGTTGCTAAATTCATTTATGCCATTCACATTACAGACTCATCGGTCCCTGGGATCAGAAAGAAAATTGAAGTGAGGTTTCAAGGAACTTTTGAGTGCTGAATAATAAAACCATTTAGCATCTTAGTATATTTGTTCCCATTGAAGTTTTATTCTAGGTAGGCAGCTACGAATCTTTGATAAAACTTGTTAGTTCTGAAATGTATCTTTGAGAATATTTGGATTTATTAAGGTTTCAATGCAGCCCTAAGTGCGGTATCACAGATCCATGATAAAACTAAGAATCATATTTTATAGAATTCTATCATATAATCTTGAGAAACGCTATGAAATCAAATCACGAAAGTGTAAACACTTAAATGTTACATTCATAAATAGTTGTCTTACATCCACACAGAAAAAAATACATTCGAAGGGCAATTCCCTGGGTTATATTCTGCCTGTCGTGGTAGGCGACTAAAAGAATAACCTGGAAGGTGGAAAATGGTCTTTCATCGAAAGTATGGAGAATCGATTATTGTAATATTCGTGGGATGAGTAAAAATATCAATGATGTGTATCACCATCTGCAAACAGAAAAACCTGATATTTTCATATAACCGACACTCATAAAACAAATATTCATGGGGATGCTTGAAGACTGGCTTTAAATCAAATATTCAAAAAATGAACAATTTGTTCAGGCCAGCCTCACTCACCTACACTGTAGGTTGACGGACTAACACCTATTAGAAAACAACTACTCCCCTGGCTAATACCACGAAGGGCATTGGATTACATCCAACAGGTGTTAGTGTGGGATTCTTCACAGAAGAAATTCCACATATACTCTTGGCGATACACCACCAGAATTGATTTTCAATTATTGGGACGGGACACACTTGCAGACCGGTTTCGGGCTATTTGGCCACTCGTCAGTGCAAGGCAGTGCCATCATCAACATAAGTCGATGACTTCCCATAATTAAAAATCATACTCGAGTATCCACAAGCGCGTGTATTTGTAAAATTATTAAAATTGTCCGCCGAAGCGAACTCAGTATCGCTCGGTGTTGTGTGAAACATTTTTAATGCAAAATTCCGGCTAGCTTGTGGGTTCTAACACACGAACGAACAAAACGACGCCTGGGAGACTCGACCAGAGCCACCGATCGCCTCGCGAAGAGAAAATCAGTGGAGGATCGCTTCTTCGGGTTGAAAAACGCGAAGGAATAAGAAAAAGTAGGCCTAAGACTCGCCGCGTGCTCGGAGATGCCAGAAACAATTGAATCGCAATTTCACGAGTTACTTTTAGCCCTGGGAGATAGCTAATTCTAGTCGCGGTTACGACTGGCCACCACGATGGCTCTAGGCCGGACCAGAAGTTCCCTACGCTCCCTAAAACCCTGCTACGACACACTTCGCGCCTGGACCTGCCTGCCCTGCAACGCGTGAACCCGTGTCCAGCTCTCCGGTGCTGGAGGTGGCGTTTTTAGCCGCGAACCCTCAGTGCTGTGAACACTGTCACGTAACAGCGTTCGTAGAGAGTTACGGTAGGCGTCTGTATCGAGGAAACCCTGTTTGATGAGGGTGGCCTGTCAACAGCTTCCGACGTACTCTGTAGGCGCTACCCGGACTCAGGTAGCCGTGCAGTCCGAAATTCCTGGGACCTACAGAGCAAATGGCCTCTTCTTCTTTCTTCGAGTGTTCTGAAAAGAACACCACAGTACGAATTCAAATATTAGTATAGGAAGGATTCTCGACCGGCCAAAGGCTCGGGAGACTGGAACGATTTATTTAGCAGCAAGAAAACTGGAACAATGCAAGCCGAAGCTGCACTCAGGAACGTGTACAGTTAGACTCTGCACCCGAGTTACGAATTCATTATTGGAAGCAGTTTGTGCTTCCAAACTCCGCAGTGGTAGTTTTTGTGGGAAAACTTTACAATCCTATTCTTAGATCTCCAGCCAGGAATCTAATATTATACAATTCTTTTCTTCCTTTAACTTTCCTCAAGTTATAATACGCCTTGTAAACTCTTCTGTCTATCCCGAAATACCTAAAAAGAAATTAGGAGTACTTTTCTCCTTTATTCATTCGCTTCCTTCCTATATAACGCTTTCCTAAACTCTTATGAGACGCTCTGATAGAATAAACTCTTTGATTTAACGCCAATGATAAACGCAGAGATAAACTCAGTCGAAGCGAATGCTAACGCTGCCACCACCACCACCACCATGCCCCCCCCCGGGGTTGAGCGCCCAGGATGACGTGATGCCATATCCAGTTGCCTGGATACGAGACCTCGCCATCCTCCATTTTCCTTACCACCCCCGCCCTCTCAGGAGCGGACCTCAACCTGCTAATGGGCACTTCAGCAAGATTGATATCTAACTCACTTCAGTTGGAAATCAGCCTTTAGGTGCTATTGCTTCCTCTCTATCTCTTACTTTGGTTTCTACCTGACTCTGCTGCGTTGCAGTTTTTGCATGGTGGTCCCCCCGACCTCTCCGGGACAGTTCTCGCCTGTCGCGGATCGGTTTATGTGTTCGCGCGCGATGTCTGTGTGTGTGTGTGGAGTGTACTTACCCGAGTCGCTGATGCGACTCTTATACTCACCTAAGCCGCCTGCGGGCGACTCTTGGATGTGGTCTCAGGTTTTGCTTGGAAGGCCTCGGGTGTTTGTCCCTCTCGCGGAATCTGGGATCATCCATGTTCAGTGCGTTGTGGAGGTCACGCAGCGCTGGGTTTGGATTGCTCCTGATACGCTCGAAGATGCTTTCGGCGTGGTCTCGCAGGTATTCGTCGACGTGCCAAATACTTAGGTTCAGGTCCCGGTAGATGTATCGGTTGGGGCAGTAATAAGGAGCGTTTACGGCGGCCCGCAAGCAGACGTTCATAAACGTTTGGAACATTGATCTGTATGACTGCGCGCAATGGCCCCATGCCGCCGAGGCATACAGTGCAATGGGGAGCAGGATCGTTTTGATAAGAAGCAGTTTCACTTGGAGATCCATGTTACTTCTGCGACCTATTATGGGATTGAGGTTGTGCCGTGCGGCTTTCGCCAGGTTCAACCTCTGTCGGGTGTGGGACCTGAAAGTCAGCTTGTTGTCCAAGTAGACTCCTAGATATTTGGCTTCGTTCGTCCATGGGATTTCTCGTCCGTCGTGGATGACGTGTCCTGCAGGTTCTACTCTCCTCCGTGAAAATAGTATCGCCTGGCTCTTATCAGGGTTGATCGCTATTTTCCATAGACTGGCCCATTGCCCGAGTCTATTTACCTGCCGTTGCAGGTACCTCGTAACCAACGTGTGGCTGGGGGATCTCGCCAGCAGAGCTGTATCATCAGCGTAGAGTGCCAACTTGTTATGGTTGTTCTCCGGCCTTGGTACGTCTGCTGTGTACACTGAGAAGAGGTGCGGGGAAAGTACTGCTCCTTGTGGGACTCCTGCTTCCAGGACTCTCCATTTGGAAAGCACACTCCCCACTCTGCATTGACATCGTCGGTCCCTCAGGAATGAGTCGATTAGTCTGACCATTGGTCCCGTGTATCCAAAATCAGACATTTTGGCCACGAGTCCGTCGTGCCAGACCCTATCGAACGCCTTGGAAACGTCTAGGAATATCGCTCCTGTGTGGTGTCCTTTCGCTAGGTTGAAGCCTTCTGTCGCAAATTCGACCACTCTAAGAACTTGGAGTTCTGTCGAGTGTTCCGACCTGAATCCGAACTGTTCGTCTGGCAGGACGTTCAGTTCTTCTGTCTGTTCCTCGAGTCTTTTCAGAATGACGCGTTCCGCCACCTTACTCATCGAGGATGTCAGACTTATAGGCCTGTGGTTCTCTGGGAAGGTATGGTTCTTGTTTGGCTTCGGGATCATGATGACCGTGGCCTCCTTGAACTGGGATGGGAAGTGTTGGAACCGGAGAATAGCATTTATGACGTTAGTCAATGCTACTATTCCTTTCCTGGGTAGGGCTTTGAGTGCCCGGTTCGGTATTTGATCCGGGCCTGGGGCTTTCCGAGTAGCGAGACTTCTTACGATGCCTCTGACTTCCTCGGGGGTTGTCGGGTCTAGGGGATGGGCGTTGTCCCTGCGCTGGCTTCTAATTCTCTTCACTGCCGCTTCGGTCTGCCGCTCGGCGTTCTCTTCCTCTTCGGTAACGAAAGCATTATTATTCTCTCTGCACTGTCTCTGAAAGCTGTCCGCGAATGCTTCTGCTTTTTCAGGATCTGTGTATACTATGCCTTGTTCTCCATGTATGGGAGGGCATGGTTTTCGACGGCCGTGCCTTAGAACTTTCTGCATTTTCCATGCAGATTGATCCTCGGTGTTGAGTTCTGCCAAACGGTCTTTCCATTTCTGGTCTCGGAGTGTTTGCAGCGCTAGCCGCAGCGTTCTGCTGGCCCTGTGCATACAACTCTTGTCCATCGGGGCAAGTGTCCGTTGGTATCTTCTCTTTAGGCGTCTTCGAATTCTAATGAGTTCCGTTACCTCCGGTGTTAGTTCGTCCTGTAGATTGAAGCGTGGGGATTGGACGTTCCGGGCGCTTCGCTCCATGGATTTGAGAATCGCCTTTTGAAGGTTACTGGTGGTCACCTCCAATTGGCCTATCGAATCGATGAGTGGAATTGGTCCTATCTCGTCGTGGACAGTGCGTTGGAATTTGCTCCAGTCTACTATCCTCTTTTCCTGTGCCACCGGTTCCATTTCTCCGTCTCCTACGGTCAGTAGGATGGGATTGTGGTCCGATGACCCTTCGTCCAAAACTTCCATCCCGGAGGTGGTGATGTTCTGGACTATGGCAAAGTCTAGTACGTCTGGTTGTGCGCCTGCGTGGGGGTAATGGGTCGGTTCTGCTGGGGAGACGATTGCTAGTTCGTCGAACTCGTTCATCCACCTGGCTAGCTCTCGGCCTTTCCGGTTCTCGTTCCTGCAGTTCCATTCGTGTGACTTCGCGTTGAAGTCACCTATGGCGACTGTTGGATGGTGATCCGGAAATATCTCGGCTATGTCGGTCCTCGCTATGTGTTCCCGCGGAGGCAGGTACACGGATACGATTCTCAACTGTCCGTGCCGTCTCAACTTCACTATGACTGCGATTGCCTCGCCGCCCTGAAGTTCCGGCTTCCGATCTTCGCTTTGCACTAGGTCGTTCTTCACTAGTATGGCCACGCCTCCCGCTGCCCGCTGGCCTGGCCTGTCTGCTCTGTACGTGTTGTACCCTGGAATGTGATAGTTCTGCGTGGTTCGAAGTCTGGTTTCTTGGACCGCCATGACGTCTATGGATAGACGCGACGACAGTTCCATTAACTCGTTCTTGCGTCCTGCAGCGCCGTTCGCGTTCCAGGATCCTATCACGAGGTTTTCCGGTATTCGTTGTACTGCCATTAACGTTTTCCGGCTCCCTCTATTAGCGCAGACAGTAGGGCGTGGGCCATCTTCTTCTGCTCGTCTGACAGCTTACTCAGGATTGCGCTCAGGTCCGCTCCGACGGTACCTTGCGATTCCTGTGGTGTTTTTGGGGTCGTGTTCCTTCCGGGTTTTGGAGCTGGTCTCCTTTCTGGCTGTTTCGGCTTTGGGGCCGGTTTTGCCTGGAGTAGCCTGTGCGGCGTTTGCCAGGCTTTAGGGAACAGCTTGCATCCCCTGTAGCTGGCTGGGTGCGCCTCTTTGCAGTTGGCGCACTTTGCCGGTTCCTCTCTTGGTTTTTCGCAGGTTCTGCTTTCGTGGTTTTCACCACACTTCACGCAACGTGCCGTTGCGTGGCAGCAGCGCTGTGAGTGTCCAAAAGATTGGCACCGATGGCATTGGGATATTACTCCCCTCCGTTGGCGCTGTGGTTCCACCCTAACTACTAGGTGAACGCATCTGTTCACCTTGAAGATTCGCTCCTCCGTCCGCGGTACTTTAACGAGAAAGAGCGGTAGCTCTTTCCTCGTCCGTCTTGATGTCATCCTGTGACATTCGATGACGGTGAAGCCTTGCCCCTCTAGGCTGATCTTTACGTCACTGGGGGTGACGTTTTCCGGTATTCCCCTTATCACGGCGTGCAGCGGGATGTCCTTCTTCAGGTTGAACGTGTGGAATTCAAGCCTGTTGTCTTCGAGGAATTTGGTCAGCTTCCTCCAACTGACCTCGTCTGCGGTACTGATGTGAATACCGTCCGACAGTAATTTCGCCTTTGTGAACTGGATCTGACGATCCGACAGTTCTGTGGAAATCGCATTCCACTTTTCAGTCGCTCTTATCACGACTGATGGCGGCTTTGCTGGTACCTGGGGCTTGGGGTTCTCGGGCTCTTGTGACGTCGAGGTAGACGCCACTGCAGGGGTAGTATCGACTACCGGGGCCACAACCTGGGGTGTTGGTGGGCCGCTCTCGTCGGTTTTTTCCTCTGCTTCCCTCGCCAGCTTCTTCGCCCTTCTTTGCCTGGTGCGGCCGTTTGGGCGTGATTTCGATGTTTTGCTTTCATCGTCCGTGTCCGTCCCAGACACGGATGAGAAAGTGTCATGCGTCCTCTTGGCGGACGTAATTTGAGGTACGGTTTCCGTTTCCTCTTCGCTCATCGGTTCCTCCTCGTGGCTACTTTCAGATTCGCTTTCGTTGGGCTTCGTGGCGGCTCTCAACTCAGCGAGCTCTTTCTCGAGCTTTCTGTTCTTTTCCTGGAGTTGTTGGAGTATTTCCATCATTCTCATGGCCCTCTTTTCGCTCTCGGCGTACTTCTGCTCCAGTGTCTCCGGGGCATCTTCGTGGCTTCCCATCTTTTTGGGCCTTTGTTCAAGGCACCTAAAAATCAGAAAAGCTAAAAAGAAATTGTGCTGGGCACATTTGCCTTATAGGCATGTAGGTAGTCCTGTAAAGGACTGATTCCGGTCCGCTCTCGACCGATTCAATATCAGGTAGTCCTGTAAAGGACTGATTGGTTAAGTTCTAGGAACTATATCGCCTTGATGAATAATATTAGTTTGGGTCCGTAATTAAACTTTGCCTTCCTAACTAGCTTCGTCTCGACTGTTCTCTTCGATTGCTCGATGATCGCTAACGCTGCAGCAAAATCGCCTATCTTTATGCGCGCGATTCGCGCTCTGTTTGGCTCCGCCCGCCGCTGCGGGAGCGAACGCCGTGCGCTGATTGGCTCGAGCCCTGGATAGGGTCTCGGGACATCGACTGTTTCTCGATTTTTCGAGCTAACTGTTTAGAAATGTTTTATTTAACATTATTTCATGTTCCTATCATGAAAAATGGCTAGAATTATTATATTTTTATTAAAACTGCTAAAAGGCTGGAGATAACACGAGCAGAGTATCTTCCCTAGACCTAGGCTGATACAAACAACTAGCAAAATAGCCGTTGCAGCGCCATCTGCCCGTGGACTAGGTACTAACCAAGAGCATATCCGCATGGCCCCAATTCCTCGTGCAAGGAAAATACGAATAAAACAAATATTCATGGGGATGCTTGAAGACTGGCTTTAAATTAGAAAACAACTACTCCCCTGGCTAATACCACGAAGGGCATTGGAATTACATCCAACAGGTGTTAGTGTGGGATTCTTCACAGAAGAAATTCCACATATACTCTTGGCGATACACCACCAGAATTGATTTTCAATTATTGGGACGGGACACACTTGCAGACCGGTTTCGGGCTATTTGGCCACTCGTCAGTGCAAGGCAGTGCCATCTTCAACATAAGTCGATGACTTCCCATAATCAAAATCATACTCGAGCAGAGTATCTTCCCTAGACCTAGGCTGATACAAACAACTAGCAAAATAGCCGTTGCTGCGCCATCTGCCCGTGGACTAGGTACTAACCAGTGCTAGTTGTTTGTATCAGCCTAGGTCTAGGGAAGATACTCTGCTCGAGTATGATTTTTAATTATGGGAAGTCATCGACTTATGTTGATGATGGCACTGCCTTGCACTGACGAGTGGCCAAATAGCCCGAAACCGGTCTGCAAGTGTGTCCCGTCCCAATAATTGAAAATCAATTCTGGTGGTGTATCGCCAAGAGTATATGTGGAATTTCTTCTGTGAAGAATCCCACACTAACACCTGTTGGATGTAATCCAATGCCCTTCGTGGTATTAGCCAGGGGAGTAGTTGTTTTCTAATAGGTGTTAGTCCGTCAACCTACAGTGTAGGTGAGTTGAGGCTGGCCTGAACAAATTGTTCATTTTTTGAATAACTGAAACTCAGGTCGTTTCATCTACAAAGTACATATGCTTTGACTAGATTATTAATTCAATTCTCGCTTTGATTGCAATAATTTATCTTATTAGATTTATGATTTCTTCAGATTCAAAAAATAAGTATAATACACAAAATCATGTTCGAGGTTTTCGGCAGGAAATTTACCACAAACATAACTAAGTCGCTGCAATGAATTTTTAAAAATGAGACAGTTTATTGAACTGGAATCGTTTGAGTTGGACTCTAATGGAAAATATGGCTATTGCAGTGCTTTGGGTAAATACTTCTTGATTAATTGAAAGTAATAAACCCTTGTTGATATGTAGGAGATGAAGAATGTAACATTTCTTAGAGAATAATTATTGCAAAACCAAATCTTCGTAAATTCAGCTAGGTTCACTCCAAACTAATAAACATTTTAATAACGTAATCGAGATACAATATTTTCAAAATTATAGGTATTCCACGGTTCTGTAATCAGAAGTTTGTTCATCTCGGAAGTAATGACATGATGACTCAAGAGCCGCTATAAATTCTGTGTTGATTATCCCTTTCACACTCGAAATATTCAATCTTAAAAAAATTACACCTAAAAACACTTTACTAGTTCCAAGAATGAGAAGAAATTGATGTACTGGTATTTACTTACCAAGATATTCCTGAAGCTTCTGTTAGGGTAGAGCATTACTTAATGTATTAACTCAATTTTTTAAATGGAGTAAGCTAGTATCGTGCGGACTCCTTTTCATGATACTATCAATGCCATTATCATTATTGCTATTATGTCATCATCATTCAGAAGATACGGACAACAGTTGATGAAAGATAAATGAAATATAAATCGTACTCATTTTCATCAACCCTCATTTTTCCAGCTTGAAACTCAGCCAAGATGTCAAAAGAAGTCGCGAGAAAATTTTTGACACCTAAAGCGATACGCGCTCTAAAAAGGGCGTATTCCACAGACCGACCCTACTCCACAGCCCTTGGTGTAATACCAGGAATTCATGAAGAAGATATTTACGAATATAAAATAGAGAAGGTCAAGGTCATCCCCAAAGAATATAGCGAAATACCTGGACCTAAAGAGTTGCCCCTTATCGGAAATGCTTGGAGATTTGCACCTCTCATAGGTGAGAAGATGAAAAGATGTGGTGTACCCCAAGGCACAACATTGGGGCTTCAGTCATAAACTTTCTATACATTTGTGTTTCGAACATTCATCTGATCGGATATTTTTCCAGGACAGTACAAAATCCACGAGTTGGACAAAGTGATGTGGTCTTTGCGAAAGGAATATGGAAAAATTGTCAAAGTTGGAGGCCTCATTGGACATCCAGATCTTCTTTTCGTGTTCGATGGAGACGACATCAAGAAAGTTTTCAAACAAGAAGAGGTTCTGCCGCATAGACCGTCGATGCCTTCCTTGCACTACTACAAGCAGCATCTACAGGAGGAGTTTTTTAGAGGAAATGAAGGAGTCATAGGAGTGTAAGTTTTTTTGTTCAAGCTGGAACTGCATTTCATCATTGTATGTCGAAGGCATTGTTAGGATATCAAATAACAAGTTATGCTGACAATTTAACTCGTGTATAAAATATCCAAGGGCGTCGCCAGAGAGGGGCAGGGGGGGGGGGCAGTTGCCCCCCCCTAGAGATCAAATGTGTGCGTTGTGTTCATAGGAAACACCTACAGCCTACAGTTGAATAAATCGACTACAATCCTTGTAAAACCTAGTATTGCTACTCGACGCTAGATGGCGCTTGTTCAATGAACTCTCTGGAAGTTTGTAGCAGTTACTAGACCAGGTAGAATTTTACCGCACATTCTAGATTCTAGTATTTTAGTATGATTTTCGTTTGGGTATATGAAGACGTGGTTCGCCTAGTCAATATTGATTTATATTCATTAAATAATAAGATCTCATCATCTCTGTGTTGAATTGTGAAGTTTCTGAGTGTGTCTCCATTCATCATCTTATCAAAATGGACATCAGAAAGTTTTTTGGTGAGTTATGTACTGCTTTAATCCTGAACTTAGGGCGGTTTTTCAATACAAGAATGAATGAGTTATCTGTCAGTTAGATGAAAGAAATGAGAGGGTGCGCGTGAGTGATGTTTGGCAGTGATAAGGATGAAAATTTTTGGTCATTTTTATCTGATAGATATCTCGCATTGAAAAACCGGTCCTTAGAGCTAGTATTTTCTTTTTATTTCTCTTAGCTAATAGCTTTGGTAACGGATATACTAGCTAGAGACGTGTATGATGATCGTTTAGGTATTTTATTAAAAACAAAATTATTGATTCAATCTCTATGAATTTAACGTTAACTGAATGGTGGTTTCGTTTTCAATAATCATTTATGAAAACAAATCATAAATTATATTTGTGGTTCAATTAAATACAAATTAAAACGGATCCTTAATATAAATAAGGCTAAAAAAGCTTTCTGAGATCATGTTTATAGGTAACTGAGTTGAGTAAGTAATCGAGGGCTTGTGAAGTTTTATACATTGATATCAGAACTGTTTTTATTACAATCGTCATCGAGGCAAACACTTCCAAAGTGTAACGCTTCATGCTTTTGACTGTACCAGGCGTTCATATTTTTTATCCTCCATAATATTACCCTATTGCCCCCCCCTTAGTCATAAGCTGGCGACGCCCTTGAAAATATCCCACAAGCCGCCGTGATTTTGTCATTATGACAGCGAAAAAACTTTGCCCTAAGTTTTTCAGCGACAAAACGGAACCTAACTCTTGAAAGGATGGCAACCAGAATTGTAAAGAAATCTTTGACGGCGTCTTTGTCAATTTTTCACTTGCGTTGTCAAAAGAGTATATCTGATCTGTGAAAAGGAAATATAAGAATTGTGTTTTTAACAATTGTACTTTTCCGTTGAACTGAATAAACTAAATTGTATTCATTAAATTGTCGTACCCAATTACACTCGAGCTTTTTTTTGTCGAAGAAAACTTGACATTTATGATCGAGTCGATGCCAGAAAAAATTACTCGTCCTACAGACTCGTAATTTTTTCAGATGCAGTTTTTTTTTCGTTGAGTTGCCAGGCAACGAAATTCTCATCGAAATGAAAAGTTTACTTCGACAAAAAAGCTGTCGTGTAATCATAAGTGACAATTTATTATTTTTCCAGGCACGGACCGAAATGGGATGCTTTCAGAAAACAAGTACAACAGATATTGTTGCCACCGTCAACTGCCAGAAAATATGTGGAGCCTCTTGATATAATCGCCACAGACTTTTTGAATAGGTAAGCATCAACATTACCTCTTTTTGGTAAACAAAATACAGATTGTAAAAATACTTTTCAATTTACGTAGCAGAACTTTAAAATTGAATATTTTCTTTGGCGACCGAAGCCGTATTGTCAATCTTTATTCCTGAGTGTTTCAATTATTTGAAATTTCGTATATTTTTTGACATCATTCGAATTAACAAAGTCTGAATGAGTTATTCTGGCTGTTTTCCAGATCTCAAGAAACACTCGTATATATTATACCAAGCGGCTACACTGCCAAACCCGATTATACTATTTCAGCAATCTCCAAACTGTTCGGGTTTTGAAACAAGGCCGTATTTTGCGCATGAATATAAAACACACCCCAAAGTAAAAGTTCCACAAGTCCATGCCAGTCGAAATACCAAAAGTCAAACCGATATTCAATTCCCGCACGAAAATTAGTAAACGATTTTGCCAATCTCAGCTGTTTGCTTACGCATCGGTCCATCCTTTCGATTCGCCCGAACTTGACCTACTTGAGTTCTAGTGACCGGCTGAGAGATCGTTATATAATGTTTGTGATACGACACGGTTGAATCGAGTTGATCTTGCAGACGTACACAAACAGGTCCGATGTTATATAAGACCAAGAGGAATTGTTGAACTGGATTTGATAAAGTATTTATCAACACTGTTGTGTAACGAACGTCGTGCAGTATGAAAAGCAGGTTTATGGTACTTTGGTTTGTTTTGAACCGCGAGAAAGTATGAAGGAATGCTACGTTTTTGCCTTCTTTGGTACAGTTTCATGCAAGTTGTCGTTGCATTATATGATGATGAAATAAGATGATGACTACAGCTCTGTGTTCAGTTATGAACTATATTTCGATTTCTCATCTCGAGCAAGCTCCCGCATTTTTTTATTCCCTTGAAAAAATGTAATCTTGAAAATATATTTATCCGATAAAGAAATTATCTCTTTTATATTCACCCCAGGAATCTTCAAATATATGACAATATCGATATTGTTTTTTTACATAGATTTCTGGATAGAAGCATCACAGCTGACAGTTGTAGAATTTTCTTCCGGATTATTTTATATTTTCCATATTTTAATTATAAATGGTCACAGGGGACATAGAATTTTGAGGATTAATAGAAGAAAAGGATAAAATGGGCTTGGTGGAATTTAATGCTAGGAAAACCTAGGCATGTCTCTTCTCAAGGAAAGCCGATCTATCATCATCTAGTATTCAGATGTCAGGAGTAACTATTCCTACGAAGCTAAGTATCCCGATGCTAGGAATTACGATCAGTGATAATATCTCATGGGAAAACCATGTGAGATCGATCGCAAAAGGCGCTTCCCAGAAACTTGGATTTCTTTTTCGTGCGAATACATACTTCACTTCTCGTGAGCTTCTAATGATCTACAAGGCTCAGATACGACCTGTCTTGAAATATAATAGTTCTCATGTGTGGAGTTCGGCACCAAAACATTCATTGAGGCTTCTGGATTCTATTCAGAGAAAGGCAATCCGTCTTGTTGGTGATTCTTCGCTCACAGACTCGCTCACTACATTGGAACATCGTAGAAGGGTCGGAGACTTGTCTCTCTTTTATAGATATTTTCACGGTCGGTTCTCTTCTGAATTGTTATCATTCGTTCCACCCTTGGCAATATGTACACGGATGACTCGACGAGTACAGAATTCCCACCCCTCTGTTGTGAATTTGGAGACCTGTCGAACCTCTCTTGCTCAGGGATCTTTTTTCAATAGAACAGCTGAGCGTTGGAACTCCTTGCCGAAAAAGATTTTTCCTGAGGCATACAAACTTCAAAAATTCTAAGTAAATGTTAATTAGTATATCCTGTCCCTTGATTTGCGCGGTGTTCTTTAAACATTACAGGGCTTTCCTTTCGTGTAAATCTCATATAAAAAAATATTTAACAGAATGCGATTACAAACTTTTCCTAGAGATCAATTACCCTAACACCAAATTGATATTTTTGTACTAGACGTGCGTTTCGCTAACAAAGTCAGCATCTTCAGGAGAAGAAAATTGATACCTGAATGAATATGAATGCGATTAACCTATAAAAGTGATAATTCTATAACACACATCTTAATTTTGAAGCAAGTCAAAATTTTACTCCATAACATAAGGTATGTTCAAAAATTTTACGTGCTGTTAATTTTAGCATGGCCATATAGAATTACCATTAAAGGGTTTTATAAATTTACCTACGTTTTCCAGACCACCCCAAGACTTTTTTCTGTGAGCCCGGGTTTAAAAATGCACCTACCCTATGATACGATATATGAAAATGAAATTGGGTAACGCTCATATATTTTTTTGTATCTGATCGAAAATCGAAACATGGAAAAAATGTTATTTACAGTTGAATGGTTTAGTGATCTAATCATTATTTTCGAGAAAGGGTACCTTATAGGATCAGTTTTCCTTGAATAATAATAATAATAATAAATACCTTTATTTCCTTCGACAATTATAAAATTGTATAGAACATGTCACAAAATGAAAACTAAACGAACTGCATGTACGACAAACGACAGTTATTTTATCACAGGAGACTATTCCTGTTTATAGCAAAGTACTCATTCAGAGTGTAACAATTATTCTTTAATAGAAAAGATTGAAGTCCAGCCTTGAATTTTTTTGAACATTTTTTTTCAGGTAGACTATTATAAATTTTAAGTCCTACAATATTCGGTGAATTGGAAGTTACATTACACCTGGAGTATGGAATATGGAAAAGATATTCCTGCCTTGTATTTATATTGTGTATGTAGTTATTACAAACTTGTTTTTATTTTTGAAAATATAAACACATATTTCATATATGTAAAGACTAGTTAGAGTCAATATATTGAACGCTATAAAAATATCACGGCATGAATGTTTTCGAGACACGTTTGTCATGATTCGAAGTATATTCTTCTGGGCAGTGAAAACCTCAAACAACTACTCACCTGAGCATAGTAAAGATTGATCAATTGGTGTTTCCTCAAAATTTGTCTCATATTTTTGAAACAATTTTTGAAACAATTGTTTTCTTTCCGACGTGTCGAATTCAATTAAATTCTTTTTCAGGGCTTTGTAACAATGAATTTTCATGAATATATCTCCCACAAAACTTAGCTGATTATTGTCGTTTCAATTCTACAGAAAATGGTGAATTTCTTATCAAATTACTCACCAAAAATAAAGCTTTTTCGTGTTAACCTCACAACTATCAGAATCAGAATTTTGTACTTCAACAGCAAATCAATATCATAAAATGAGTCAACCCAAAGACCGATTTACTTTTCGTTACTGAGTGATAAAAGTAATTAATTTTCATAATTATTCAGGATAGGGTCGGTTTTGAAAAATGCTATTTTATTTATCAACATTAAAAAAAAATTTTTCAATTTCTCTGAGGTTCAAATTCGAGAAATTAGTGGCAAGCACACCAAATTCATTGCAGTGCAAAGTCAACTGTTTTCATGAAAAATTAAAATAATTGCTGGGAAAAAATGTCAATAAGTTTAATTGGATTAAGGTATACATTTGACGTGTGATGAAAACGGATGTGTTTCACAGGTACGATACGTAAGTACGACCAGATATTTACAAATCATCAGTTATTGCACGTTGAGATTTTCATTAATCCAAACATTTCAAAACAATAACGTGAATCAAACAACAAAGTGGTAACAACGAAGGCATGTACTAGTAATGATCCGACTCGGTGCTCTTGATTAATAACTAATTGCATAATTACATAACAACTAGCTATTGCGGCCCAAATCGCACGATATGTTACACAAAAGTGAATAGAAGGCTATTTCAAGCCTTGAGCGTAGAGAAAAATTATATGTAGAGCACAAGTGAATAATTTTGTTCAGATTTTTGATAGAGCCTAATTAAATTGAAAGACAGCTTCAGATCATTAGAAAATAAAATGGCTTCATGAAGGTGTTCCACTTTTTCTTTCGGAGCACGTACTGATGAAAATTTCTTGAGTAACTCAAAATTAATAAACATGAATTGAATAGATCAGGTGGATGGAAATCCGCATAAATGCAAAAAATGAGAAACTTGTATGAAAGCAGTAACATCAAATAATTAGCAGAAACAACCTCTGTTGATGTGTGCTATCTTACATAGATGATTAATTCACGAAAAGGAATGAAGAGTCTATCTAAAACAGCCACTTCCCTTCCTAGATGTCGCGACAGGCACCGAATCGTATAGAAGTCACTGTTTCTAGCTCAATTTTTATTTATTTATTTATTTATTCACGACATTGTCAATTCAACAAAATATTACAATTATAGTCACAGTACAAATCGTCCTACTTAATTGTTCACAACAAAGATATAAATAGTATAAAGTGAAATGTATTATAATGTTTTCACAACTCTTTTGAAGGAGGTTATTGGAATATCAAAGAAATCTATTCTGGAACTGTGCTTATTGGCATGATTCAGCATTTTAACAATCGACTCATTTTGTCCATAATAGTGTGATGAAAGGGAATATTAAATATTTCCGCATTTCGTGTCCTTCTCTCATTGAAATTAAATGTTACAAGCTCTAAGATTTCTGGCGAGTTTATATTTCCATTGATTATTTTATATAAAAATATGAGACTTGCTTCCAACCTTCTGTGTTCTAATGTGTTTAAATTCATATTCTCCATGATTGTTTTATATTCATACTCTCCTCTATCATAACCCAACCTATATGCACAGTACCTTAGAAATCTACTCTGAATCCCCTCAAGTAAGTCCCTATCCAAACTATAGTATGGGCTCCTACAGTGGAATTGTATTCAATAATTGATCTTACCAATGAGCAATATAGCAGTTTGATGAGGGTCACATTGAATGGATTAGAGCAGAGCCGGCCTTAAGGGTGGCCAAGCGGGGCGCCGGCCCCGGGCCTCGCGCCTTTAGAGGCCTCGCGCTACCGAAGGTTTCGTTAATAAAATCATACTGAATACAATTTAAAAAAAACTTTTTACACGTTATAAATTTTCTGCTACTACTGAATATCTGATAATGCTCGCAACGCCTGATTTTCTTTAACAGGAAGGAACCAACCTCCTAAGTACGGAACTGAACTGAATTTTGAGAGGAGTTTTGCCACCAGAAACACTTACTGCAATTGACTTGTTGAAACGACTGAACGAAATGGGAAATCCGGTTCCCAATACTTTTATCGCATATAGGGTACTATTAACAATTCCTGTTACAGTTGCTAGTGCGGAAAGGTCATTTTCTCGTCTGAAATTAATCAAGACTTACTTACGCACATCCATGTCTCAAGATCGTTTAAGTTCATTAGCCACATTATCGATAGAGTCTGAAATAAGTGCGAGGCTGGAGTTTGATACCATAATTATAGATGAATTTTCGAAAATGAAAGCTAGGCGGGTGATTTTTTCATAAGATCTCATGAGTCTCACATGTACGTTTCATGTTTCATTTTCACTCAGTGAAAGAATTCAAATTATCATTTTATTAAGTGTTTTGTTTTGATGTTTCGTTTGAATATTCAGTTTTATTTTCGTTTTCGTTATTGATAGGTATATTACGAAATCTACAATATATTGTTTTGTTTAGATTTTGTTACATCTTTCATATTATTTTATCTAGTATTAGTTATTTTATTATCAAAACATTCAAAAGTGTTTTTTCCGCCAAATGAATTATTGATTTAAATTATGTATTTTATATTTTGAGCATATATTTAGTAGGCATGCCATTCGAGAGGTAGTAAGGGGAAGGTGAATAAATGAGAACATTGAGTAAGCATTTCTTCAAAGGATGAAAATATAAATTTATTAATAAATAAAATATATGAGGGCCTCGCAAAACAAGTTGGCCCCAGGCCTCGCGCTCACTAAGGCCGGCTCTGGATTAGAGTTCCTAAGAATAAATCCTAACATTTTTAAGGAGCGTGAAGCTACTTCATTAATGTGATTTTTAAAGGACATTTTTGAATCAAATATAATTCCCAGATCTTTGAACTTGTCTGTTTCGCTAAGAACTGTTCCTTTGATTTTATATTCGAACTGTATAGAATGCTTCAATCTGCTGAAAGTTATCTTATGACATTTGTCAGTGTTCAACTGTAACATATTATTGCGATTAATAGATCATGATTCACACGATCAAATGCTTTCGCTAAATCTGTATAGATGGCATCTACCTGTTTCTTGTTTTCTAAAGCATTTATAATGTAATTTTGGAATAAAATTAAATTAGAAGATGTAGATTTACCCTGGCTAAAACCGTGTTGATGATTGGAGTTGTTGCATCTGCAGTCCCAAGAAAGCTTCTTTGTTATTAAGTTATCCAGCATTTTTGGAAGTTCAGACTGATTGCATATTGCCCTATAGTTCTTTATGTTTTTGTGACATCCATTTTTAAATATAGGTTTGAGATAACTATGCTTCCAAAAATCTGGAAATCGTGCGGTTTCCAATGACGCATTAAATAATGAGTGTATGGGTTTAGCCAATGTAAATATGCATTTTTTAATTAAATAGAGAGGAATTCCATCTGGACCAGATGTTAATTTCCAAGGCAGTGACAGAGTAAGATCAATTATTTCTTTGACATCCACCGCATAGGAACCAACATCAACAGTCTTGCTGAATCTATAGTTGGGTTTTTGATTGACTGATTCTCTACTGTAAACAGTTGAAAAATAGGTGGCGAAAAAGTTTACTATGTCTGAATTATTATCTACAACAGAATCCTCATAGAACATTTATGCAGGTAACGTATATGATTTTTTCTTATCATTATTTATGAATTTCCAAAAGTTTCGTGGTTCGTTTACGATGTTATTCTCTATTTTTTGGGTGTAGGCCTGGAGACATTCCTCTCTTAATGTTTTACATTTGGCTCTAAGACTACAAAATAATATACCAAACACACTGAACTAGAATGAAACAGATAACAGTTACAGGATATTCTACAAGAATAGGGATTAGTAGCAAATGATTCCATTCATCAAGATAGCAGTTCATAACCAAACTCATACAAGCTTGTTTCACTTGGAAAAAATTATCCTTTGAGTTCATCAATAGAAATTTATCCTAACACCAAACTGATATTTTTGCACTCGACACGCGTTTCACTACCAAGGTTAGCATCTTCAGGAGAAGAAAATTGATACCAGTTCAAGGAACAGGATATAAAAATTAACATTAACTTTGAATTTTTGAAGTTTGTAAGCCTCAGGAAAAACCTCTCCCGGCAAGAGTTCCAAAGTTCAGTTGATCTATTGAAAAAAGATCCTTGAGTAAGAGAGGTTCGACAGGTCTCCAAGTTCCCAACAAAGGGAAGGGGATTAAAAATTCATGAGGTGGAATGTTTACAATTATCTCAGACGGTGAACAGCAAGATTAGCTGGTCTATGTCCTTACAAGTCAGATGATTCATAAAAAAAATGCAGAAATTACTTGACTCAGCAATTTCATCACTATCTTCACCTACCTATTTGGTGCTTTTTGAACCCTCAGTGAAGTCCAATAAAAGTATTCAGATCGATGATATTCCTCATTTGAGAAAGATGCGTGTTGTTATTACCACTATTATCTGTGCATTTGCAGTATATTGCAAGCCATGTTTGCTATTGAATAGTTTGAGAAAACATTATCAAATATGAGAAAATTTAATTAACACTCGTTTCCAAATTGCGGCCTTGTTGATGTAGATAATTTTAACACATCACTTGGGAGTATAGATCATGGATTTCAGAAACTTGATGCAAAGTCAAATAATATTTCAATTGTTTGCGTATCCATTTTTCACATTTCTAGTTTTCTTATGTTAAAGGTCGATTCAGTTGAGACAAGGAGAAATAATATGCCATCAGATATTTTTAAATCTGATATCGTCATCCGTTTATAATTCCAGGGCTCCATTCCAAAACGATATATTGAGATATATACAACGTTTCGAACATTTCGATTAGTATGAATTTTTCATTTATATGTATACCAAATTTTAAATCATTCACATTATCGGGATATGAAAACATGATCATAAATATTCATTTATTTAAGTTTATTGCAGATAACATATTGAAATACACAATACTATCAAATCAATATGGGGGTATAAACATTTAGTTATTATATATATATATATATATATATATATATATATATATATATATATATATATATATATAAATCTCGTGTCACAATGTTTGTCCTCAATGGACTCCTAAACCACTTAACCGATTATAATAAAATTCGCACACCATGTGCAGTTCGATCCAACTTGAGAGATAGGATAGTTTAAATCTCAAATTATAGTCGCAATTTTAATTTATTGCTAATTATTTGTCTGTTATTATTTGACAGTCACAATTATCTGTTAACTCCAAATGATTCTAACAGATGTCGATACCTTTCGACTGGGTTGAGTAAGTGATCAATAGATGGCGCTGCTGAGCCCATCAGTTGGCAGAACAAATTGAATCAAGATGTCGATACCTTTCGACTGGGTTGAGTAAGTAATCAATAGATGGCGCTGCTGAGCCCATCAGTTGGCAGAACAAATTGAATCAAGAAATCCAGCTCAAAGAATCAGGACAGCAGAAGGTCATGCACAGCCACAAATGGTTTAAATTTGGAAAATCCATGTTTTTCCTATGGGCAACTATATGTTGCGTGTTCACGTGTTGGGAAACCGTCGAATCTATTTGTGTTAGCTAAAGACAGGTTAACCAAAAACATTGTGCACCGATTGGTGTTAAATTGAATTGAAATTGATAGTATTTATAATTCAAAAAAATAGATATTAATGTTTAAAAGTTTAAGACTGTCTGCCTTGCCTACCTCATTCATGAGTTTAAGCGTCACATGTTATTTACTGTATTATACTGTAATATACTTATATTTGTTATAAAATTAAATGGCAATAATAAATCTGATAAATTTTCATTTTGTACCTATTGATTTCTGCTTAATATCAAGTGTAAGAACATTTTAATTAATTGTGTTCAACATACTTCCCCTTCAAATCTCAATCCAGTGAATTTGTATACCAACATCAACATTTTCGTCTTTGTTCGTAAATAATTTCATTGTACTAAAGGGTTATAGTAGTAGAAAGTCAAATAAGGAGATCACCATATTTTTTTACAAATACCATCTGTGTGAAAAAGCATAGTGGACTACGTGACTGATGTTCTCTTATTGTTCCTCTTAGATTGTTTACTATAATGTAATATAACAAAAACTTTAGCCACAGCAACGCGTGGCCGGGTCAGCTAGTATATACATATACATATATATATATATATATATATATATATATATATATATATATATATATATATATATATATATATATATTCCTGTTCAAATGCAAATATCCCTTGTTGACAATCTTCGTAATTGACATTTGTCAAATATTTCAAATCTGACATAAAATTTTGGCCTTCAGGAGGGGCAGCCATTCGTGATCCATTTCAAGCAAACTCATAGATATGCATTCTTCACCAGACAGCATGATGAAAGCAGATTCCTTCAATTTTCGTTTCCTGCCAGTGCCCTTCTTCGTCCTAATTTCAGTGTCGTTCCATTCTACTGTATGATCTCCATCGGCAGTAAGGATGTGTTCTGATAATTTAGAACCACCTATCTGTCTGTTCCTGATGTACATCTTCTGTTCACTCATTCGCACTTCCAATGGTCGAGACGTTTCACCGATATATTTCTGACCGTACGAACAAGGAATTTGATAGATACAATTTTGTGTGTTTTCCCTTGTGTTATTTGGTTTGGTATGTGTAAAGTATATGTAAAGTATTTGTTATCCAGAAAGAACTGGTTTTCAATAGACTCAGCAACTTTTCGGGGTAGATTGAAGACCTGCCCTTTCACTCTTGTATATATTCCAATATTAATTCTTATTTTTTCAGATTGTGGTAGGTTACTAACCCAGAAAACTACGGAACAAATATTGATCCACCAAAAAATAATGACGTTCAAACATCCGTTTGTACTGACTTTTTGTTAAAAGAGACTCTTACATTCAATTGATCTCTTAACTTAATATGAGTTGTTTATTAATGACATTCAATAATCTCTTGAACTATAGTACAATCGCTGCGGTGAGTTAACTGACCTCTAATGGCCCATTAGCTTGATGCTCCCATAACGAAAAGTCGGTGCAATCCTCTGTAAATTAAAAATTAAGATCAACTGCCAAACGTAAATTCGTCATGAACTCGAGCATCGGAAATTCCACCCTAAGATGATATGCATCTTAATTTCAATTCCTGAAAATTCAAATAATTTTTCAGGATGGAGCAGATGCTGGACGATAAAAGAGAGTTACCTGAAAATTTTCTATCCGAAATCTACAAATGGGCTTTAGAATGTAAGTACAACTCTTTCTTCTATTTCAAGGATTTTTTCATTTGCAATGCATGAAATTTGTCTGTACAAATATTTACCTACCAATACTAATCAAATATTCCGTCAATGTTACCTTGGAAATTATGATATTTTGGAGTGTCTGACTCACCAATTGATTTGATTTGAGTAGTAGTAGATAGGTTTTTTTGAGTCGGAACTAAAGCAAAATAGTATTAATTGAAATCAACCATTGTTTCAACAATAAAAAAATAGCCATGATACTTTTCTTCAGGATCCTTCAACAATTATGGTCTAGACGAGATGTTTTTTTCAGTCATATCTATAGAATATTCCCCTCATATATATAAATTGTCCCATAAGAGCAATGCAATTATCGAAAACTTACAGCGGTATGTGCATTGTATCAAGTCACCATAACAACACATTTGAAACGGTATCGCTAGACGCCAGTAAACAACACGAATAAATGTCAGATAGACTTCAAAAGTAGAAAAACATGACCAGATAATTTTGCATTCAAGCGTGATATCTTATACAAATTGCATTCGGTTATTTTCATATTTTGTAAAAGAGCCCTCGTCCTTCGGACTCGGTCACTTTCGCCAAAATATGAAAATGAACTTGCAATATTTAGATATCACGCTTTCTTGCAAAATTATAGGTAATTTTTTAGCACTCGTGCAAATATAACCGAAAATTTCCAGCAGAAAACTGATTAATCAAAGATGCATTTGAAAATGTCAAATTTGGCAGGTTCATCCAAATGGCAAGTAAAGTGGAGGTTATTTAATTCTTGAAGCAAGGACCAACTACTGAGTTCAATAGGGAGTATGCATAAAATTCAAATTTGTCTCACATATTTTTTCACGAATCTTTATTATCGTCATATTGAAATTACAGGGTAATTTTTTCAATTCAGTAATTATTTAAACCCATGACATATAAAAATCAAAGAATTAGGGAAGTAAATTCAAACTTACAAAACGCGTCACCGTAGGTCAAAACGAAATATGACATGAAACGACAAAACATTGGATTCGATATTTATACTTCTAACCTAGATGTCTGCAGCGATTTCTAATGAATTTAGATTTGTAGTGGATCTAGAACGATGTCTAAAAGTGGTGTCATCCAAGCACAATCGAACAATATACCGAAAATAGTTACATTTGTGATGACAGCATGTTCTGCATCATATCTCGATTTTACGTACGCAGAGAACAAATGAGTGAAAGCTGCGTAGTAAACATTATATTACATGATGTATTTGAGTCCAAAACATAGATTGGTATTCATAAATGCCCACAGCAGAGATGTATATGATAAATCTATATTCCGATAGGTTTATGAACTTGGTTAGGTTAGTTCAATCTGTAGATCTGTAAAACAATTAAAACTGAAAAGCTTCGAGTAAACATAAATGGAAACGACACTTGACATCCTCTATAGCGCGCGCCGAATAGTCATGTTTGAACTATTCAAATTTATTCATTGTTTTGAATCTAACTTTGGAAAATTGTTTAAATATTTTCAAATCTATTCATTTCTATTTATTATATCTATTTCTATTTTTTTCTACGTCATGAAAATTTAAATGGTTAATTCATGACATAACAACAAATCATGTATGTTCACTATTCCGAATATATCCATCACCAAAAAAACTGTATAATCATTATTTTTTATTGCAATATGACCCTTTTTGGACTTTTGCCACTCAGTCGTTTCTGTTTCAGCTGTTGCCCGGGTATCGCTAAACACCAGACTGGGTTGTCTTGAACCAACGTTAACCAAAGACTCAGAATCCCAAAGGATCATAAACTCCATCAACACGTTTTTCTGGAACGTTGCAGAGGTAGAATTGAAGTTCCCCGTGTGGCGCGTGTACAAAAACAAGGCGTTCAGGAAATATATAGGGGCGCTAGAAGATTTCAGGACGTAAGTAGACCCCGTGAAAAAATTTGAAACCATTGGCTGTTGATAATAGAGGACCCCTAGCGGGGATTTCGGGATTTCCTAAAGCGCGGCAGATTAATATACAGGGGGATACCTTGTACCCGGTTAAGTACTTCCACCATGTATGAGCCCTATATGTATGGCCGCCCTTCAAGGATAAAGGATTAGATTAGTAAAAAAATTTGATCATCTGAAATTCTCGAGCGCGTCAGATTAAGGTAGGGTGAATTAGTTACATTCTGAAACTTGTACATTTCATCAATCTGACAATTCGAGAGTGACCTAAAGAAGGAGAAGGGCTACAAAGTTGTAAAAAAACGTAATCTCGACATTCTCGAGAGTGGGAAATTTTATTTTTATTTTGAAGAGAATAATTGAAGAATTGCAAAAAATATATAATCTGACGATTTCCACAAGCCGAAATAATAAAAATTCATCGATGAAGTTTAATGCGTGCATCTACGTGATGCCTATATTCCCCTCTCCACGTTCCTATTTCTCTCACTCTTTCTCTATCTATTGCTCTCTCACTCCGTCCCCACTCTGGTTTCTGTTGTCATGACACCTGATCACACAGACTCGTTGGTGGCATGATATTGTCTACAACGAATATCCAACGTTCCAAAATTTCAAAAATTGAATTGCTTATAATTATTTTCTTATAAATACAAGTATTCCACTAAAAAAACATACACTTTTCTTATTTGCATGCTTTTCCTGAGATTTTCAATTAGGTATTCTAGTGATTATTTAAAAAAAAAAATAAAAATCAAATTGGCAGAATAGGCGAATCCCTCCAGATAATTGTCAGATTATGTGACTGCAACGTCTAGGGCGTAAAGATCAACCATATATATCTTAATCTGACGCGCTTGTATATTTCAAAATGACGATTTTTTTTTTCACATTCTAAACGGCCGCGAGTCTGCCTCATATCCAAACCTTTTTTTTAGGCTCACTTAGCATCCCCTCAGAAAATCTGACTCGAGAATTTTTTTTTTATTTTCAACCCTTACGTACGACCACCCCCACCTTGGAAACAATCAGATAAACATACTTACATTTGTTTAAATATGTAGGACATAGATGATATCAATATCTGACGCGCTCGAGAATGTCCATGCATCAGTTTTTTTTTACATTTTTAAAAGTCTATAGCCGCTTCCCCCACCGATGAAAAGGTATACATTATATAACATTTTTTTTCTTTTTATCATCTGAGCATCGCAAACCAATAGATCTCTATGACGCTCGAGTAAATCTCGATTTAGCATCGTGGGCTCTCCTACTATTGGGATGTTGGGAAAATGTTTCCAGAATAGAAGCCATTGGACAAAGTTGGAATGATTATATGGTAAAAATAAAATGGTGGAGATAGGTTCCGTTGAAAATTACCACCGACTATTGCCAAGTTACAAACAATAAACCTCTGCGTAATATTAGTATAGATAAAACTGAACTATAAAATTAAAAAATTGAATGGTCACAAATTAAACGATAAGTAAGTATGACATTCTGTCATACTACTTATTTGTTCGAAAAGAAAAAAACTGAATAGCTATAAACCTAAACACAAAAATTGAAATTATTGGTTGTCAGAAATAAAATCCCGAAATTGAAAAAGAATTCAGAAAAAGGAATGGAAATAAGCAGAAATTAAAATAATGATGCTTCATTCGATTATAATGTTTTCTATATTTTAATATTTTATATTGTTTTTATTAATATTTTTAGTTTATTTTCTGCTCATTGGCATTCCTTTTTCTCATCATTTCAATTCTTTCAATTTTATTTCATATTGATAGTTTACTTTATCGATCCAGCGATGTTTTTGACAAATTTCAATAGTTGATCAACAAACTAAACAAGTGACATTGTGAACCATATTCAAACAAATAGTAACTGAAAGTTTCAAGAGACAGTAGTTTATTATGTTCCAAACCTGATTTCAAATCAATGGAAATATATCATTGTTTCTTATATATCGCACCTGTTGTTTTGAAAACAATTCAGGGTGGTCACTTCTCGTTTTGGACATTCTGTATATAGCGAATATCAATTTCATAAAATTATCACAGTTCCAAGTATTCAAAACGTTTTGTATTTTTTAAACCGTCTGAGTGTCTATGACTGCAATTACGCATAATCATCATTATTAAAGTATCATGGCTATAATTGCCTTACTACTTGAATCCTGCTTATTCTCAGTGCATACAAGGATTTTTTTGGTTACTGCTTTGTCCTATGTTGTGATTTCCTGATCTGTAGCTCGTACACCATTGCTAATCACCTGAAGGTCACCATTCCATTATCGTATACCTGCAAACATCCTTTACGTAACCACAGCACCGACAAAACCTAATATCTCATGCAACTCCGCCGCGATCTGAGTTCAAGTTCAATATCACAACTTTCACTACAAACGAAACCGAAAGTTTCGGAGTCGAAGTGTGTCAACATTGGCGCTGCAGATTTCTGGGTCAGGAAACTGATGTAACCCAGATGAGGATGACTTGTTTTATATCTGCTCCTTTCGTGAAATCATTATATAACGAATTAATTAGCAAGAAATTTACTTTAATTGGAAGATTTGTTGCCAATGATTACTGAAGAATGTTCAAAATTGTTTATTGAGAACTTTTTTTCACATTTATTATGTTTGAAATTGCAATACCATAGCTTGAGACAAATAGCCCACAAATTGTAAGAAGTAAGAAGATTGTCTGGAAGTGAAAAAATTGTTTCAAATAATGATGATAATTCTTTTTCTCCGGTCAAGGAAAGTTGAGTGCCCCTTGAGGCCTTCATTTCTTATAGATCACATTTTCTTCACCTCATACGCAATGGTAGGAGAGCCCACAATTCAAAATCGGGATTAACTCGATCGTCATAGAGACAGACCTATTGGGTTGCGATGCTTAGATGATAAAAAAAAGGTATATAATGTATGTATACCTTTTCATCGGTGTGGGAAGCGGCTATAGACTTTCGAAAATGTAAAAAACTGTTGCAGGGACATATTCGAGCGCGTCAGATATTGATATAATCTATGTCCTACATATTTTTGAAAATGTACGTATGTTAATCTGACTGTTTCCATGATGGGGGTGTTCGTACGTAAGGGTTGAAAATGGAAACAAAAATTTTTTCTCGAGCGCGTCAGAATTTCTGAGTGGATCCTAAGTGAACCTAAAAATATGCTCTTATATAATAATCTAACGGTTTGGATGTGTCGCAGACTCGCGGCCATTATTAGAATGTCAAAAAAAAATCGTCATTTTGAAATACACAAGCGCGTCAGATTAAGATGTATATGGTTCATCTTTATGCCCTAGACGTTGCAGTCTCATGATCTGAGGATTATCTAAAGGGATTCGCCTATTCTGCCAATTTGATTTTTTTTTTAATTGTTAAATCATTGAACTTACTTAATTGAAAATCTCAGGAAATAGCATGCAAATAAAAAAAGTGTATGCTTTTTTTTAGTGAAATACTTGTATTCATTAGAGAACACTTATAAGCAATTGAATTTTTTAAATTTTTCAACGTTGGATATTTGTTGTAAACAATATCATGCCACCAATGAGTCTGTGTGATCAACTGTCATTGTATCATGGCAACAGAAACCAGAGTGGGGACGGAGTGAGAGAGCAATAGATAGAGAAAGAGTGAGAGAGAAATTGAAATGTGGAGAGGGGAATACAGAGGCATCACGTAGCTGCACGCATTAAACTTTATCGATGAATTTTTATTATTTCGGCTTGTGGAAATCGTCAGATTATATGTTTTTTCCTGAATTATTCTCTTCAAAATAAAAATGAAATTAGCCACGCTAGAGAATGTTGAGATGACGTTTTTTTAACAACTTTGTCAGATTAGTGGAATATACACGTTTCAGGATGTAACTGACTCGCCCTACCTTAATCTGACGCGCTCGAGAATTTCAGATGATCAATTTTTTTTACTAATCTGATCCTTCATCCTTGAAGGGCGACCATATATATATTGGGCTCATATATGGTGGAACTAATCAACCGGGTACAAGGTATCCCCCTGTATATCCATCTGTCGATGAAATCCCCGCTTGGGCTCCCCTATTAGAATATGCGCATCTCGTTTATAGATAATTGCTCTCTGTGTTGTGTCATTTCAACAATTTTCTTCATCTATCAGCACCAATAAAGAGTTTTTCGATTATTATAATATTCATTATGATTTGTATCATCGCCTCATAAGCAATATATTACATTGAGTAGAGAAAAAATGAACTATTTTCCGTTGTAGGCTTTGTTTGAAATATATCAATCAATCCATGGAAAAGATGGAGGGCAAAAACTACAACAATGTTAAAGAAGAAGATATTTCGATTGTGGAAAGGATATTAATCAAAACCGGCAATCCAAAACTAGCTGCCGTTCTAGCTTTAGATCTGTTGCTTGTTGGTGTAGACACAGTAAGTACGAAATATCATAGATTTATAGGGAGACTTTCCTGAATCTTTCGAGAACTTCTTAAAAGATGTCATCTGTATGTTAAGTTATAAGAATATATCGAGTGACCCGAAACGAATTTACCCCACTTTACTTTCATTGTTAATGTGTAGTTATTCTTCAAGTCCAGTAGTTCAATTTGGTGTCATAAATGTAGAATTTAGAAAGTATCAAACCATATATGGCACTTCCGGTTTAACCAGAAGTCCATCCAATTATCATATCTCAAATAGAGAGTACAATTTTTTTGGAAATGACGATTGAATATAGAAATACCTTTCTAATGATATATCACAATCATACTCTCAATTCACAATCTACTGATATAGTTATGTTATGAATATTTACTTATTCTATTCCCCTCGTAACGAAAGAACTTCATAAAAGTATGCTGTTGAAAATTTCTCACCAACAGTTTTTGACAAATGAAATGCTTATTTTAAATGAAATGCTTATTTTGTTTCGCGTTTCCATGGCACCTCAGGTATTTTTTCCCGCACCTATAGCGAATTAGAATGGAAATTTATTGACATAAAAGCAGAGCAATATTTTGTTTGACATAACAGGTCACTCACTCACTTTGAGCAGAGGTAAACAAAATGGAACGTTCGAATAGGGCACTAGCAATTTAGCAGACTTATGAAAATACAATAATAATCCACATATTCATTCACGAGCCACTGACACGGTAGTTTCTCGACCGAATCGATCAGTGGCGGATCCAGGATCAGGTCAAGGGGGGTCTATAACTCAAAATTTATATATATATATATAAATAACAGAAAATTATGAGCTACCGTATAGCAACAACTAGTCAAGATTCAAAAAAAAGGTGAAAGAGGTTGACATGAGCAAAATTTGAAGGTGTAGCCAGGAGGTAAAGTAGGTTCGAAACTTTACTTTTTTTAAATCGAATCGAGTTGCTATTTAACCTAATCAACAGCATATTCTACTCATACATAGAATATTCAAATCGTTACCGGCATACACAATACTCATCACAAATGTAACAGGTCAAATTTTTCAAATACTGCGCCAAAAAGGATCAAATGGCAGCACTGTCAGAAATTTCTAGAACTTTTCCTGGATAAGCCTGACAAGTGTCAATTTTCTTCAAAATGTCATCGAGAAAAATTGCAATTTGATAGTTGAAAAAAAGCATTTTATTCTGAACCTACAACATGAAGAGGACTCTATTTAAATCTTTTACTCGGCTTGATCCAGCGTCTGAACCGACTGAACCAAAAAAAAAAAGGAAAGAACAATCGGTGAGTCCAAATATTTCAAGCGAAATTTGTTTGTTTGTTTGGGTAACATTCAATCCAGTTCTTGTTTGTACTATTTTTAATTCTTGAGAATTATTTTTTCAGGAATTGGAGGATTATTGAATTGAATAAATTGATGAAATTGGTTTTTGAAAAATGAAGTTCAGATTAGCTCAATATATTCTGTTAACAAGGTCTTTAGTTTTCAATGGAATGTAATAATAATTATTGAAGTTCTTCAATTTTAAAGCAAAAAACTTTATTCTATTTCATTTTTTGTTTTGCTCATGTGACATTTTTTCGTTCCCTAACAAAATTTGGAAATAAGCAGCCGATAAAAATTGAAAAAAAAATCTTATTTTCCCAATGGGGGGGGGGGGGTCCGGACCCGAAAACCCCCCCGTGGATCCGCCACTGGAATCGATTCATTTTGTTGAAGCTCACACAATAACCTAAATTAAATGTGACAGAACAAGACAATTTCTATTCAATTGTCCAATCTGTGATGCATTCCAAAGCCTATCTTGACAAACTATGAAACGCTAAAACATAAATTTCAAATAATTGGTTGAAGTTCAATATGGTGTGAAATTCTCTTACCGAATACCAAGCGTCCTTGAATTAGCCTTGGGAATTTTTTCTTGCTAACGAATATTTTCAATTATCAATTTTCAAAATATTCGTGAGCTCGAAAATAATTCAGGCACTAGTGGTATTACAAGTGAAAATTGAATATTATCATGTAAGTAACATTAATTCATGGCCAAACTTCTCACACAATATTTTTTATGCAGATTAGATACTTTTAAAATTCAATTTCCCTTCATTTTTCATCATCAAGTCTATCATTTCTTGAACGGTAAGGAATTTTTAAATTCGGTGAGAAACTTCAATACATATTGGAATACAAAACATGGATTATATTGGTGTTTATTTCCAACTTTAAAAATTCCTATGTTAGCATTTAAGAAATGATAGACTTAATGTTGAAATATGATGAAAAATTTAAAAATTTTATATCAAATATAGCTAACCCACATAAAAAATATTGTATGAAAAGTTTGGCTTCGAATTATTGTTACATACAAGATATTTTTCAGTTATCCATACCATACTTTCATGAAAACGTTTCGTTACGAGGGGGATACAAAAAGTATTTTTTATCACGATTATAGTATGATTGTGATACATTATTGGAAAGGTAATTCTTTACCAAATCGTAATTCCCAAAAAAATAATAAACTTCTTTTGAAATATGAAAATTGGATGCGCTTCCGATCAAACCGGAAGATCATATTAAGGTTTGATACGTGCTGAATTGTATTATCCATACGGAGTAACAACGTAGATACAGGAGGTAAATTCGTTCCGGATCACTCGGTATATTCCCAGTTGATCTTTGCAACCAATGATCTGAACTTTTTTTATGTTTCAGACGTCTATAGCAGCGGCTTCAACGATATACCAGCTCACCCAGAATCCAGAAAAGCAGCAAAAGCTTTTCGACGAATTACACAGCATCCTTCCTGATCCAGATTCTAAAGTGGAAGCGACTTCACAAGAAAACATGCCTTATCTCAAGGCGTGCATCAAAGAAACTCTCCGGTGAATATTTCTCTGTTTTCATTATAAAGTCTATAGACAAGTTAATAGGTGTGATGCCCTATTGAAATTTTGTAGAAAATACCTATGAGGTTGTCTACAGACTTTTTGCACAAGGTTCTCCAAACTCTGTACTATCATTTAATTTTTTTAACAAGAGAAGATATTAAATGTGAAGCATCCATTTAAATTATGGTTAAAGATCCACCCATTGGGCAGCTGAGTAATTTCTCTCCGAATTCAATTTGTTATCCCAAGAAATTGCTAGGAAATATTCTCATTCTCAAATTATTATTGTTGTTTTCAGAATGTATCCTGTGATTATCGGTAATGGTAGGAGTTTGCAGTCAGATACGATCTTGGCTGGATACAAAGTTCCAAAAGGGGTAACATTTCTTTGCATTTTTTGTATCTTTAAGTGATTCATCGTGTGTCAAACTAGTAAGAGTGACTTTCAAATGACGTTTAAAAAGACATGGATTTAAGTTCTTCAACTTTTTGTTAGATTTGAAAAAATTATATCAGATGGTGGCTAACCGTCAGTTTTGGTTAATGAATACAAGGTGAATTACTTTCGTATCGTATCAATAAATTTAAGGTATTTTCGCTCCATATAAAAGATTGTCAGCAAATCAGACGACCGATCTGGCCTACTTGATCAAGAATTGATGACGTAGACCGTAGTAATAACTCAAAAAATTCGCCAGGTATCGTCACTCTCGCAGTTGACATGACAGTCATGTGCACGTCCTGTGTTGCCAAGTGGCTATGTCGTTGCGAATTCTGGTCTATGTGCTGAAAAAATTAGTTGATTGTTAATATTTTCATTTGAGCAATATAATATTATGATCTCAATTCAAAAGCTCGGTTTAGAAGAAGTATTACAATTCAGACGAATATTATTCACGTTAATGCATGTGAGCGAATAGGAGTGAGAATTGTGATCAAATTTTATGGATATGTGAAGTGCTGCATTTATAGAATATTCAGAACGCGTGCACACTCTAGAATGTAGTTGCCAGCAAACTTCTCTTGTGTTTTTTTATGATCACTACGAAATTTTTAAATATTTATCGAATATACTAGAACGTGAGATTATCCTTGGAGGTAGGTCATTGAAGATGAAGTTTGTTTTCATCAAACGTCAGATTGATCTCGCGTTCTATTTTCTGTGCCAACCAAAAGTGAACTGTTTTGGCAATAACGTGATCCATGCATCGAGTGATCTCGAAAATTTTTAGGAATTTCAACCACAAGCGCACCCTCAAGGCGTAATTTTGAACAACTACACCCTATGTAAGTTTGTCTGAAACAATATCGCATTCCTGAAAGCATCAGTATATAGCCATCTTAAATAAAATTATCCAAATGACGGCTGACATAGCCTGACATAATACCTCAATCTCAACTAGCGCCATCTGCTTCGAACTTTCGGAAATACATGTCATTTTCTGTTATTTCTGTGATACTAATGTATGATTCTTCTTATCCAAAAAAGACTCACGTGATATTTCCGCATCTGGTAGTCAGTAACACCGAAGAATACATCGAGAATCCAGACAAATTCATACCGGAAAGATGGCTGAAGTCGAATCATACCCAATGCCCGGCACACCAGGAGAAAATCCACCCATTCATTTCTCTCCCGTTTGGCTACGGAAGGAGATCCTGTTTAGGGAGGAGATTCGCCGAGACTGAACTGAATATATTGCTAGCTAAAGTGAGTGTCAGAAATCAAAAGTTTCAGTTTATCTACAACAGTTCTAGCTAAATTTGTTTCCTTTAAATATTAAAAAAAAAACTATGGAAGAATTATCATCAAATTATAACTTAACACACGGTACTGATATGTGTATATCATTCACTTCAAAAAGGTTGTGTTGATGCAATGTATCTGCAACGTATCATATTCATGATTTATATATTATGATCGTTGTGCTATAACATTATCAAAACATTCACCAACAACGTATAAGAAACATTTTTTTTTCTACTGCCACTATTTCAAACTGTTTATTACTCAACTCACTTCCCGTTTGGCAAGAAATAGGTCATAAATTCCAAATGATGCTCTATATATATGATATTCAAATTTCATTAAAAATTTCAAAATATTTTCAATTTTTTTCAGATCTTCAGAAAATATAAGGTCGACTATAACTACGGTCCGCTGAGTTACAAAATTACCCCTACCTACGTCCCGGAACAGCCTTTGAAGTTCAAACTCACCAAACGACAATGCTAGATGAATATCTCATATAATACCGATTCAATTTTAATAGCTGTATACATATATGATTGTTAAGATAAAAAGTTAAATACATTTTGTTGATATATCATTGGTTTTTCTAATCAACTCGTTTTAACCATGACATAATATTTGGAAAAAATCGATAACGAATTAGAATCAAACGTGAATCTAATAAAATTTTTGAATTTTTGCATTGAAGGAAAACCACGTCGTTTGCGGTATATAGATGTGTAGTTTATAGTAATAAAACAATAGCCCTACAACCTTTAGACAAATAATGTTTGAAGTATTCAGAAGAAAGCACATTTTTATTTTTTCACCATTCGAATTAAAAAACTGTAGGTACTGTGAATCCATAATATTAATAATATAATGAATATATTGTAATAGGTTCTTCATTAGATTCCATTATTTTTAATGTGTAGTTCTGAACGTTTCTACTGGACTTACACCATCTCAAGCATTTTTCAGAATGTACAAGAATTATTAATGTCAATTCCTTTAGCTGCAAAAAAACAAAGTTTAAGGTACCTAGTCATAGAGATACGTTAAATGGTATAATTACCAAAAAACACGTAGGTAGTTGTGAAGATTTCTTACCAAAATGCATTAAAAATACAATATTAATTTTGATATGATAACAGGTAAAAAGTATACTCCTAAAGAAGGCTCTATGTAGGTATAGCAGATGGATTGGAATGGTGTTGGAAATGAACGAAGGAAATATGCCAAGTCCACCTCTGCTCCTTTTCTCAAAAAGAGGTCCAACTCTTTTAAGCATAAAAAATGCATATTCTAAGCGAGTTTTTGAAATTTCTGTTGTTAGGTAATACCTATTACTAATGAAGTTACACCTTAAAGTGATGAGTGATCTATTTGAGTGAATATTTATTTCATGATTTCACTAAAATCATCATTCTGCCATCTATCGGTTGGCATAATAAAAGAAAAAAGTATTTTCTCTAAAGTAAGAGCCATCTCCTGGGACATTGGCAGACTAAAAACAATAACAAAACCAATAACACAGTAAAGGTTATCCTTTACTGTGCCAATAACCTCATTTCGGGAAGAAGAAGAAGAAGATGTGCCAATAACCTCATTTCGGATTAATAACTTTCAACTCACATATTTGCAATTATTTCAATTCGTGATGGATGAGAGCAAAGGAACACCAGAAAGTGATTTCAGTATAGAATGCTTCCAGAATTACACCGCTCCCGAAGTGTTTATACAGGGTCTTGCTGGAATAGTGGATCAGCAAGACGTAGAAGCGATGATCAGAGCTCAAAAACATATGTGAGTATTCAAAGTGTTCTAGAAACCATATTTTGGTTTATTTCACTTCTTCAAGGTTACAACGTTTCGAGAAAACTAACGAAATGCTAACAAACTGCAATGCACTGAGTGCTTCTCGACTAAAGACAGTAGGCCCCGAGTTCAAAAGACATATGCAGCTACTAACGGAAACAAAAAAAGACCTGGACTATGTTTTCAAAAAAATCAGGGTCATCAAGGCGAAATTATCGACGCAGTATCCTGAAGCTTTCGCTGAGGCTGTAAGAAGCAGTTTTGCGGAGGAATGTGAGGAAGAGGACAATGTGCGTTCCCAGAAGACTGAAAATGAAAATAGGAGAAGCTTGCATATCAAGAACGACGCTGCTCAGAGCTCCGATTTTAACAGGAGAGCATCAGAATAGACATTGTGATTTTATGCAAGTAAGATTCAAATCAGAGGTATTTCACTCAGAATTCCATTCAAAGATTTTTGAAATTCAACATGGGTATGCAAGATTTATAGTAAAATTTTGTACACGGGATTACCGAAGTGAACCACCTCTTGGATTCAAAGGATTTCGTTATGAAAAAATCACGAAACTTTTGAACTGTTCAGTTTTAGATCTCAATTTGATATAGTGTAAATCAGAAATTATATTATGATTGTTTTAATTTTAAATGTCCAGTCAGTATTGTGATATGTTTTGTGGTAGATTGGATTTGGTTGTGCTATCTGATTTAATGGCATATTTCTTTATAAAAATACTGTTGTAAATTGAACATGTTTTTGATAAATCTACTTGTTTTATTATCCACTGTGATTTATCAGTATCTTTTTTGTGTATGTATGAGTATGATCCGTTTTCCAAAATCTACTACGATTTTATGAGGAGTCGTGGAAAGTTCTACTTTTCATTACTATAGTCAGTAAGACAGAAATTGTTACCATAACACAAATAAAACTTTTTTACTAGCTATTATACAACATTCAAGTTGTTTAACTGTTAGGTCAGGTAATACCTATTTTTCACTTGAACTTAGATTTACACAGTACTATAAATATTTAATTGAATATTTGAAAAGCAGTCATTTATTTTGCATTTTAATAAAAAATATATCACATTCCTATCATTGGTCAAACTTAAACAGCATTCTAAATATCGTCAACACTGATTAGTAGCATATTTTTCTGTGAACATCTCTGCCTTCTTCAAATAATCTTCTTTATAATTTTTGTATTCTTCCGCAATATCTGCCATAAGGGGATCATCAGCATTGGGGTACTCCAGAAGCATTCTTACAGCTATCAACAGACCTTCTAATCCAATGGTAGGTTTCCAACTGCCTGATGGGGGCATTTTTATCAAATCCAAGCAGATTCTCCCATTGTCGTCGATATTTGGGTGATATATTTTCGTAACAAATTTGATAGAAGGCGGTGCAAAAGGGTATTTCTCCGGTACGAACACTTCCAATGTGAAAACACCGTTTTTGTAAGGGGAGTCTTCTGGTCCGGTGATTTTCGCTTCCAAATGGTTTAGTTTGTCGTTTTTCTGAAACACGCATATGCCTTGAGGCGGAGAGTTTGTCATTTTCGCCAGTTCGCGAGTTAATCGCTGTCTTTGCATTATGGTTTCCTTGACTCTTGACTCTCAAACTCAAAATATTTTGAATTTCCTAGTTTTTAGGTTATGTTTTTGTTTTACCAACCCACGGATGCCAACCACCTGCGAATCCGAATCATATAGACGGCGGGCATGTGACGTCACAAGACAGCTGTCAATCAGCCTGCTGGACATACAAACCGTACTTCCATAAGCAACAATGGTAACTTAATGAGATTTTGATCCTAATTATGAAGAAATTAAGGGTTTACCCTAATTATGGGTATACCCTTCGTGTACCTGACATATATAAATGTCTATGTATGGCAATCTATATTCATTATTCTTCCTGATTACAAGGGATATTGACGATATTGTATGTGAGATGGCTGATAAAAGTGATTATTTCAACACCTTGTCTATGGATGTCCAGAAGAGATATTTAGAGAAGCTGAAGGAAAGTAATGGATGTGATCCTTATTTATTGAAATTTGGGGATTGTAGTAATGCTGTGGAGGACTTTCCCAAAGTTTCAATGTATGACATTATAAACTATTTTGTATATAAGAAGAGTGCATACACAGGAGAAGACTTCAAAGCCTATAAAAGTTTGGATTCGTACAATATGTTCATAAGTAAATGGATTAGAAGGATTGGAGTGAAGCTTGTGAAGGATACTGAAAATGTATTGATTATTGCCCAAGTAAGTAATCATCCTGTTATACTTACTTGAAATTGAGCAGTTGGTTTTTCACCAAATCATCCTATCCTCACCCCCCAAGAAGAAAATATATATGTACTTAAATTAATGAACATTCAGCACTCTACTACCAACTATCACAGTCAAGACCATAGAAGTATAGTCTCAAAAAATCAACTAGATAAGTTGCTCTGTTCAAAGTGCAAAAGTATTAACAACTTTGGAATTTACTTTGGTTGATCTGTATAATATTATTTTTTATATATTGCTCCCAGTGAAAGTCAGACTAGTGTATAATACACATTCTAAGCTGACCCTTTTTTATTTTTCAGGTGATGCACTCACAAAGGCTGAATTTGCCACCACTCAACCCATGGGTAATAGCAAAAAAGGATGGCGAAATAATTACAGCTCATTGTGATTGCGTAGCTGGATTGGGGGAGTGTTGTAGTCATGTTGGAGCTGTTTTATACGAAATTGAAGATGCTGTACGTAATCACATTCATCAGAGTGTAACAGATGTGAAAGCCTACTGGAAGGTACCATCAAATGTGCTAGGTGCCCCTTCAAGAATAAGGGACATTGATTATTCTTTGCATACAGAAGAAGAAGATACACCTAGTAATTTTGTTGGTGTCATCCCAGAGCCAACAACTGAAGAAAAAATGATGTTTCATGCTGCGCTAAATGAGTCTGGAAGTAGCGCAGTTTTGAACGTGGTTGAACCATTTGCTACCATTATTCAGAAAGAGAATGCCGAAAGGTTTGATACACAGAGTCTACAAAGTTTGTATAATCTGGCTCATGAATGCCTTTCTCTTGAACAACTTGTAGCATTGGGCAAAGTTCAAGAAGTATCAATTGGAAATGTTGAAGAGATTGCCAATATGACGAAAGCTCAAGCGAATTCACCAGAGTGGTTCACATTTCGTGAAGGTAGGATCACTGCATCAGTTTTCAAAAATGCCTGCATCACTAAATTGGAAAATCCTAGTTTGAGCACTATCAAAAGAATATGCTACCCTAAGCAAGCCTCATTCAAATCAAAGCAAACCATTTATGGCTGTAATCACGAAAAGCAAGCACTGAATGATTACACCGCTTATTTGAAAAAGCACCACATAGGTGTCGAAGTATCAGATATTGGCTTCGTTATCAATCCCTCGTGGCCATTTTTTGGAGCAAGTCCAGATTCAGTGGTACAGTGTCAATGTTGCGGAAGAGGTTGCATAGAGGTAAAGTGCCCCTACTGCATAAAGGATACCAATATTGAAGAAATTCTTAATATGAAAACTTCATTTTTGAATGAAAGAGTATGTGATGGTACAAGAGAAATCCACCTTGATAGAGAACATGCTTATTTCTATCAAGTGCAGATGCAAATAGCTGTCACTGGTGCAAACTATTGTGATTTTGTGGCATGGAACAAAAAAGATTTTTATTTTGAAAGAATACTATTTGATGAAAACTTCTGGCAAGTGAATAGCAAAAAGGCACTGCTGTTTCATGAAAGAGTCATCATGCCAGAACTTTTGGCAAAATATTTCACAAGAAAAAAAACATTAACCGAACCTCAACCTGGACCTAGCAATGCACCAGATCCAGGAACCAGTAGTTCAGATGTTTCTCTGCCGATAACAGGAAATTGGTGCAAATGCAAGAAGAGTGCTGATGGATCCAAAATGATCAAATGTTACAACCCATACTGCAAAATTGTATGGTTCCACCCCAGATGCATTGGGATAAAGAAAAAAATTATCAAGCAAAAGTGGTTTTGCCAAGATTGCACAAAAGTTGACTTTGCAAAAAAAAAATAAACTATACATTATACATCTACTGTTTTATTTCAACATCATTTCAATAATTTAAACAACCATTTTTTTATATAGGTTTATGATACATATTATTTGGTGGCTATCATTACAGAATTAAGTCCCAAACAAAAAAATACCAGGTAGATGAAAATATAAGTATCCCTAATACCACATAAATATTTACAGCTCTAGATACCAATCAAATTCAGGCAAATACTGTCACTAGACCTGAAAAGTAAATGAAGATAATTTCCTGGTAATTTTTATTAACTTTTAGGTTTCACTGTTGGATGGTGAAATTTTAGTAATGAAAATAATCATGATAAATTTAACAAACTTTTATCAGCCTCTATGAACTCTAGGAAGCATATATAAATATACCAACTTTCATATTAATAAGGTACTATAGATGGACATATATTTATGAATGCAGAGCAAACTGTCAAAATTTTATCGATCACAGGAATATTATTCTGCTTGGCCTTGATCACATGCATGGGTAAAGTTGAAGATGTTATTTTGTATTTGCTTCTTATGGAACCAATAACACGCTCTACATGTATTCTAACATTTGCAAGTCTTCTAGTTTCTTCTACTTCCATGGGATTGAGTTGCTTCTTATTTTTCATGAATGCTGGAATTATTACTTCTGCCAAGTGTAGTTTTACTTCATCCTGGATTAGAAATCCTCTGTCAGCAAGTATACAATCACCAGGTTGAAGATGATCAAGAATACCACAATTTTCAGTCACAAATTTATCACTACAGCGACCTGCAAATGCCTCTGAAATGAACATAATCGATCCTTGTGGAGATATTCCTATTAAAAACTTTATCGTGTTGTGATGTTTGTAACTACTGAAATGTTGTGATGCAGCTTGCTTGTTTTTGGGCGTTTCTGTAAAAATTTCAAAACAATCAATGATGATTGTTACTTTACCTCCAAAGTATTCTTTAAAACATCTGGGTATATTTTTTTTCAGTGTGTCCCTCTCTGGCCACACAATTAAAAATTTCAACCTAACATACATAATATGCAGCATTGTATAAAATATTCTACTTATTGTTCTACGATCTACATTAAACCTATGTCCCATATCAGTGAAGAGAAAATTCAATCGTAACTTCATGGTGAAAATGATGAACAGTTGAAATTTCGAAAGAACAGATTTAGGGTGTGTTATATAAGGCTCTACAAAATTATACACCACAACCATCTTTTCATATGGTAATCCTGTATAGAAAAGGCATTTAGAGGGATTATGCTTCAAACTTTCCATTGAGAATGAATGAGTCTGCAGAGTTTCCCGGAGATGATGGATTTCACGATAACAATTTTGCAACTCATAATCAATATCTGGACGTAGGTGTTCACCAGAGTTTTGTGCACGTTCCACTTCTTCAACTGGTTCATTCATATCACTCGGAGCTTGATTTTGCTCATCAATACTATTTAAGTTTTGAACAGCTATATTATTAGAGGCCTCACACAAAGAATCATCAATTAGATCCTCAACTTCATCTATATCAACTGGAATACTAACAATCTTATTATCATCACGCTGCTTCCTACGTTCCAATCTCTGGATGCTTAGAACTGCATTTATATTTGTTTTGTAGCCAAGTAATTGATTCGGTATCCAGTCTATGTTATCAACATCTTTGAGTGCACTTGGTTTTCCTAAACAGAAAAAAATTTGAAAATTATGCTGCATATGTTTCCTAGATTCTTTGAGAATACCTCCTACAAAATGTTTTGAACACACTGTTGCCCATTTCAACTTATCAGAAGTCAAATCTTCTCTTCTAGTTGCCTGAATCCACAATTGACGTCTCTTTTCAGCAAGAGGATTAACCTTTTTTTTATTGTCGAAAATGGAAGGGAATCGATGGAATGAAACATTATCTCTGCTGCTTCTACTTCCACATTGCACAATCGCACAAAATTGAGGCATTATTGAGAAAAACGATTTTAAAATATGACATAAACACACACTCAGCATAGGTAAATCAAGTTTGTGTGTCCAGCAGGCTGGATTGACAACTGTCATTTACTGTCGTCTGTCAGATGTGCCCGCGGTGTATTCGGGACATCTTTTGAGAACATATCGAAATAATAGTCGCGTTTGAAACGGAAAAGCCAAAAGACGACTTTACTTTACCATTCACCTGTGAAGTTCTGTCGTAGTTATATGAGAAACATCCTCCGTATAATCACTCTTCTTATCATTTATCAAGTAGAGTACTAGAACAGAAACTACGGCAACCAACAGCATTCGACGAGCAATATTATTACAGATATTGGAAATTTGCGTATTGAGTTTTATTGCAAAATGATTGAAACGAAAACGGAACTGCCAATAATCGTTTGTTACTTTACAACTGAACTCGGTTCACTTGAACCACAGTTCACTCAGTGATGTTCCTGGGTACAAATTTATTGTACTAGAAAGCAACTTTGTTTCGTACTATTTTCAGGTATAAAGTACTAGATTAATTTATTTAGGTGGGTAGTAGCTGTTGTAACGTCAATATGCTAATGACGTCATTTAATGAAATTGATTGAGAGTTACCTATTATACCAACATTAAGGGCCGGTTGCATAAAAGCCAATCAACTATTTGATGTCACGTTAAATATTTAACATGACGTTAAATGCCAGATTGGGTTGCACAAAAATGCTGATCAGTGACTTGACGACACATCAATTTGATGCCACGTTAACTCATGATTATGGTTATTCAACATAAGATCTCTGTTGCATAAAAGCCAATCAAGAGGTTATGTCAAATCAATTCGAATTTGATCAGGCATTATCTTAATCACCGCCGCTCCACTGATTAAGGTACAATCAGGAACTGACAGATGAAAATTCTGTCAAAAATAATTTGAATATTCCTGAGTTTTCGGTGAAAATTGTCGACATATTCAGTTTTTATGTGAATAAGTTTATATAAGAGAGGTAGGTATATGAAATATTGACACAATTAAGGTTGGTGAATATATATTTATTATTACAGAACATGTCTACAACATCATTATCTTCATTTCCAAGTATCTTTTTTTCTGCAAACATATCTACATTACAGGTACAAACTATATTTTTTTGTTTCAAGTGAGTTATTTCAAGAGATCAGGAAATCAAACCTAATAATTACAGAGAACAGATATACTTTCTTTGATTTGATTCAGTCTCGTGAGTTATTACTTACATTTTCATCTGCAAGGGATTTTTTCGTTCTCCTTTTTAAATTATGCCTTAGTACTTTCAACTGCTTCCACTCTCGTGGAACGCTAGGAGCTATTAAATTCATTTTGAATTCTCATCCATATTGCTCTCTTTTCACTAATGGATATAGTATCTGACTTTTTACACCCCACAATATTCCCGTATCTGAGAAAAAGTGAAAAGAAAGATCACATCTCATATAGGTATGTATGCATCAACTGAAAATATAGTCTCCATTTCTCTCTATTATTTTCAATCTCAACGAAACCACAATCAAATCTAACCTATAAAATCAAAAATATGACAAAATCGAGACATGAAACATGAAAATACGAGGATTATTGCACTGTTGTCACATCTTTCCCTTGATTAGTAAATGAATTGGTTGTATAACGTGGAGTAGGTTTTATGCAACGCATTTGATATTTAACATAACATTTTTTTTTTTTTTTTTTCAAAGATATTTATTTCAGACCTCAAATCAGTTACAGTAACTGGCACCGAGGCCTTATAGATGAATATTCAACAGATAACAGAAAATAAATAATTCAAATAATAACAGTTATAAGTCATCCTCATATTTTCAGTCTCTGCTTCTCAGAAAGTTTTTGAGATTATGGTACACTGCAGTTTCTTTTTCAACAAATACAGTTTCTGGTATTTTATTATATGTTTGTACACTTCGATAAATAGGAGAGTCTTGTGATTTTTTTGTTCTAGAAAAGTTCTTTCTTAGTTTATTTGTTCTTAGGTTATAATTGTGAAAGTCTTTATTTTGTTTGAGTGTAACGTTAGTCTTTATTGAATTATTTTTTATTTTGTAGATAAGTTTAGCACATCAAATTTAATGTGACGTTAGTTAATCACATCATTAATTCTTCTTTATACAACCGGCCCTAAGAGGCGGGTAATTCAAATTACCTAATTTTTAATGAAAAACTTAATACTTTTAAATTTATTTGGAACATTCGTTAAAAAGTAAAACATAAAAAACAAAAAATATGTTCTTTAAAGAAAACGAGTAAATACATTCTTGAACATAAAATTTTTCATCAGTTTTACCTTCAGTAACAATGTGTGCAGCTTGGGAGGGTCCAGCTTTTGCAATTTTGATGATATATCTACGAAAAAATTGATTTGCTTTGTAGGAATAGAAGCCTAAATGCTATATTATACCTACTTATCCATCTGTATTTGAATATCCTTCAAAACAAACATTCAAATTTCCGAAACAACTCCATCAATACCAAATATCAAATGGCATGTTATTAGGTCTTAAGTCATCTGTTTAGCGTCAGTTACGATTCTCCTTGAATTTTCATAAATTTTATTTTTGTATCTTTTTTTTCCTATTATTTTGAAACATCACAGAGCAGAGGCTAACTTGAAAATAGTACTAGATTTGCATCGAATTATCAATAGTAGTACTAGCGTACCAGAAGCTAGCGAAAAGTACTAGAAATAGTACAATTGTACTAGCAGGAACATCGCTGAGTTCACTGGAATACGTACAACTGTCCTTAAACTAGACGTAAGCACGTAAGCATTGATGCAAGATTTTGGTTTTTCTTGTTTGCATCTGCATCGAAAATTGTGATCGATGCGAAATTGGAAATACATTTTATTACTGTATTCATTTATACGTTTTCCAAAATTATTTAATCTGATCTAGGTGGTCTACCTATTGGTGCACCTGTTCTGAAGAATAAACAAAGAAGAAGAATTAATTTGTTTCGTGATTTGTGATTGGGCCATTTAAAACAATGTACAAGTCCGACCTTTCGCCATTTGTCGACTGTTTCTTGTAACGAACTTTTCACTGTCATCAGTGACTAAATTGATTTTTTTAACATCTCAAAATGGCCCTAAATAAGAACACGTTATTCGAACAACAAACCAGTTCGACGAAACAAAACGACGACTCGATGAAATCAGTGACAGACAGTCATGCAGTGACAAAAAGGTAATGAAATTGACTTAACCTCATCAGCTTATCTGAACTTTTGTTCCTCTGTAGACTCCACAAAGAACTGATGAGTCTGATGATGACTCACGACGAGAACATCTCTGCCTTCCCGGACGGAGAAAACCTTTTCAAATGGATAGGCACCATAATGGGGCCCAAAGACACTGCCTATGAGAAACTCAAATTCAAGTTGACCATGCAGTTTCCTAATTCCTACCCTTATACGGCTCCCGTAGTTAAATTCCTAACGCCGTGTTTCCACCCTAACGTAGACACTAATGGAAACATCTGCCTTGATATCCTCAAAGACAAATGGTCGGCCTTGTACGATGTCAGAACTATCCTGCTTTCAATTCAAGCCCTGTTGGCCGAGCCTAATATTGACAGCCCCCTGAATGCCCTGGCAGCGGCAAAATGGCAGGTTCCTGAAGAGTATAGGACATTAGTCTTAGCCACTCATAAAGATGCGTGAGAAAGTTTGATTAAATTAAATTATTAGTTAGGTTGATCTTTATAGAGACTGGTATATCAGTTTGAACAATCGCTTTTATCCTGAAATATTTCAGAAGAGTGATTATTGACTCTGTATGCAATTTTATATGATGGTTGTATATTCAGTCATATATGTGTTCTTTATTTTTATTTTTTAAGGTAGCCTACCTCAGAATTCACTCTCTTTTATATATTTTAGTGAGAAAATGTATGATCTTGTATAATGACGCAGGTCAAGAAACTGAATATTGAAGACATATTTCCTTTGTAATGATGATCGTGTGTGCATGTACCTTTTGTTATTGCAAGTTCAATTAAATTCCAAATTTGAGTCTGTTTTCCATAAAAATATCACCTTGGGAGAAATGGCACCATCAAAACTTTTTTGAAAATCTGTTTTTGGCATTTCACAGTATTCTTGCAAGAAAAATCACTAGTTATTCGAGTTCATCAATTTATTTAATTCATATACCAACAAAATTGCTTTCAGATCAGAATAATGAATTATATCATTGAAATTCTGGAGAAATAAATTCATTTAGAAATATGGCTGCGTATGCCTTACAATAGTGTAAAAAGGTCAATGACTATAATACCTTGGAAGTATTTGAAAATCACAATTTCAGTCTTCTAAAGTTTTTGAAAGCTCTTCAGTTGACATCTTCATAGTAAACACTACAATTCATTCAGAAATATGGCTGCATATGCCTTAGAATAGTGTAAAAAGGTCAATGACTATAATACCTCAGAAGTATTTGAAAATCACCTTTTCAGTCTTCTAAAGATTTTGAAAGCTCTTCAGTTGACATCACCATAGTAAACACTCATTGAGGATATGTGGATAGGTTCAAACTCTTATTTACTGTTTGTAACAGAATATTATTTCAGCAAGTTCACATTCATTTGAGACGAATTACATTAATGAACACCTTGAAGAAATCAACATGTAGAAGCAGCAATACTTTATAATTTCTATTGACAAAATTCTCAGGATGTTCATTCCTGCGAGACAGTCGAAATTTTCATTTTTACACAGATGAGAACATGTATATTTTTTCAGAACAATGAATATTTCAAATTCTTTTGATTTTTATCAAAACAGTTCCCATTTCTGGAAATAACTTTGCACCTTTCTATTTCCTATTTATTTTATTGCTCAGGAAAGTATTTTTCCAGATCCAGTTTGTATATTTATAATACTTATAGTGATACCACGTGATACCATCCAAATGAGATAGTTTATTTCCAAGAATAGGATGTATTATTTTTATTTTCCTTGAATTTTAGGACAAACCCAGATGCAAAGTAACTGGCAGATAATGGTCCCAGGAAGAAATATTTGTATTTTTTGTCATAGAATAACTTTTTTTACGTGGAATAACTGGTTCTTTATTGCACTACCTTGTTAAAAAAGTATTGGGCCTACCTATTGTTTTTTTTTTCAAGAACAAATGAAAAAATATTGTGAGCGACTTGTACGAAAATGCACAAATAATAGGCATGGATTCATTTGGGTAAAAATTCTAATAAGTTGACAGGAACAAATAAAGTGGGTTTAGTGTTGATGAAACTTATTTATTGTACTTCCAACAAATGGAGTATTACTGCATTACTTAAGAAAATCCTGTCATTTCAAAATGACAGAATTGTAACAATTCATCAAAAACTGTTTTGTATGAACTGATTTGTTTTCAAATGTGTGATTTCCTCAATTAGTTCAGGAAATGAAGCATTTTGGCTCGCAATTTTTTCGTCCACCATGGATTTACCTGAAATTTTCACAGAAGATAGGGAATAGCTCAAGGATCATTTTCTATATCATGACGCTGTGCGCTATAGTCTTGGGGATGGTTGCCACCCCACCACGAGAGTGGGAATTTATTATTACATTTTAACTAAAGGAATCGACGGAAGAAGTTATTCTAAGAAAAAAATGTTCCATACGTTTTTTTCGTAAGAGTAATATTTTTTGAGTTATTCGAAGTTGCAAGTAACAGTTTTTTGACGAAAAAATCGACTTTTTCAAATGGTTTTTTGTAAATAACTCTAAAACTATGCATTTCATCAAAAAAAGTGTGGAAAGGCAAATTGTAGCTTTTGAAAAAACACTGCTTTCTTTGCAATTTTCCTACGACATGACAGATACGAACTGAGATACAGCAAATTAATGATTAGTTTTTTTCGTCAAATGTATAAATTGGAAGATTTAAAGCGAAATAACTAGAAAAATTTGCATTTTTCGAAGAAAGCTCATAAAATATTTTTTAAAGTATTCAATTAGAGCTCTCAAACAAATAAAAAAACGACTTCCTAGCATGAAAATTGACCGACTTATGATCAAAATAAGATCGGTACCCGGTTTTTTCTTCGAAAAAAATATGTGAAAACAACCTCCAAAGTACCTCCTAACTCAAATTGATCGCCACCCTTCTGTGATTTTCTTTATATATGTAATATCAATACATCCACGAAGTTTCACCAATTTAAAATGCCTAATTTCAGAAAGATTGGAGTTTTAAAAGAAAAGGATTTTTTTTTCAATTTCGTGTTTTTAACGCTTTTCTTATATCTCTCAAAATAGTATAGATATAAAAAAAACGATACGGCACTAAATTGAAGCTATTTTAATGACAAAAATTTCCGTGTGTAGATTTTTTGTAAAGTGAATATTCGGCGAGATATAGCCGTCTAACACCTACATTTACGATCGAACATCACCTTAGTCAAGAGCTTTGAACTCTCCCCATATAAAAATTAAGGGATCTCAAGTAATTTTATTCACATAGTCTTATAGCTCTTGAAAAGGTCTACAAAATCGTTCCTGAAAAAAAATTCTATCACCTACAATGAAGGAGCTATGCTTAAAAAAACGATCAATTTTTTTTGAAAAATTTGAATTACCCTGTTCGGAGCGTAGTAATCTACATTACCGGTATACTGGGCCGTTTTTATTCATATTGGAAGACATAGAAGAAAAATCTGCTCGCGTGTATGAGTGTATATTTCGTTGATTTCTCACCAGTGTATTCTAAAGTTCGAAGACATATTATAAAAATTTCAATGTTTTCAAGGGTGTTTTATGACAAGGGTAGGTTGAAAGATTATGAAATTGTATCCTAAAGCATGAAACAATCATTATTTAACTATTTTCACCCCTAAAAAACAAAAAGCGTACAACGGCACAATATAGAAAATGAACTAGAGGGTGTAATAAGCCTATTCCCAAATTTTTGTACAAGTCGGTGCTGGACGAAAAAATTGCGAGGTTTTGCCATTTTTTTAGCTTCATTTTCTGAACTTAATTATTTTTCCACACAATTTTTATAGCAGTCTGGGAAGACAATATATCTTCCTGTGACTTGGTTACCTCAAAACTATGTACCCTTCTCGTGAAATAAATCTTAGGTAATTACTGGACCCAGTTTTTTCAAGAGCCCAAAATAAAAATACACATCACTGATCAATAAATAAAATAACTGATTTAATAATTTGCTTAAAATTACTCATTACATACAACTTATATACAGAAATGACTAGGTTTTCACAATGATCAGTATAAAAAACAGCATTATGATAGTACCAGCAAGAACAATGATGGCACACATTTTTCTGTTCTTCCTCTGATAAGCGTCAGCTTTCTGGAGCTGTTTGAATCCCTCATGCACTTGTATCGAAGTCTGTTCGATGTTGAAGTCTATTCTGTCCAGTACGGTGCCTTGATCTACTACCATTTGACTCAAGTCTTTGAAAATCTCATTCAGATCCAGAATCGACTTCACGATGGCGTTCACCTCTTGTTCGTGTTCTTGTGCAAATTTCGTGTTTTCTTCCTCGAGCATCAGCAGTTGCTGCTGGGACATCTGCTTGGAGGCATTCACAAAGTGAGAGTCTATGTCCTCCATCTCCTGCCCCTGGAAGTCATCCAGGTCAATGTTCTGGTTGTCAAAGTACATCTTGGCCCTGTCTTCCCTAGACTGCAACTGCCGGATATATCCGTTTTGCGTTGAACGAAAGAACGTCGACATTTCTTGAAGAGCACTGGCTAGTGAAAGGTAGACGTTGACAGTGAGCCGCCTTTCTTTCGGTACCCCTTCGGAGGAGTGACTTTTAATGATCTGTACCAACCTGTGGCATTCGTTGAACATCCTTGTTATTTCGTGGGTGCAGCTTTCAATGGCCACTTCATCGTCTGAGCTTTCGTCGAATGTCGACCGGTGCAAATGTCTGGAATGTAACGATTTCAAGTCAGTTATCTTGGCTTTCAGTTTCGGAATTATCATTTGGGCTTTCTCCAAGTAATCTATCCATATGGGGGGCATCAGGTTCTCGTTTCTGGAATTAGTGCCTTCCTCAATTTCGTTCAGGGACACCAAGTGCATCCTTTCTGAAGAGTCCTAGTAGAATCGAGACTAGTTAAAAATGTTTAATTTTCACATGATTGACTTACCTGATCGGGGTAAATGTGCCTATTTCGAATGGCATTGTTTCTCATCAAGAGAAACACGTCCGTTAAACTCCTAGAGGCCATTTCGAATATATTTCTTTGGTAAGAAAATTCACAAATTTCGGTTTCAGCTCAACATATTTTGACGTTTCAGTGTTTACGAAACGGATACACACACATGCTCCTCAGGAGGAGCACAGAACAAGACGATCTGTCAGTGTCATATGTCGGCTGCGTCTATCACGAAAAATGCGGAAAGCTTTGCTCCAAATCGAAAGATAGGCAAACAATTCGTTCATGCCAGCCTCAATTTACCGACACAGAAGTGAATGACGCTATATTGTAGATTATCTACAGTTCTTTTTGATTACTCTGCTTTTCCCTGGGCTTGGAAGCACTTCTGAATCAGCATTCCCAAATACAAGAATCTGCTGAAAAAACAAAATTGTACTAGAATGAAAATAGATAAGGTTAAGGTAGCAGCAGAGTGGTAACAAGTGGTATACAAGATTAAAATTGCTATTGTTCTAAAAAAAATTGTTCGTACCGTTAACCAGCTGACGAACGTCAACCCTCAGAAGTCGAAACTTGTGCGAGCAATGGATCAACGAGGCCTTACCTTTTAACGTGCGATTACCCAGCACGGTGGCCCGGCAAGGATATAAAAGTGACAATGATAAAATAATGTGAAACAAAACCCTGTGAATATAAAAACAGTGTAAGGTAGCTTAACTCATGATATACAAATACAACAAATTAATTGAGAATTTCAATTTAATATGAATACAGATGTATTAGGCTGGATTCAGACAGATCCGAAATCTGATGGTACGACGATCCGACAGCTTTCTGATTGGTCTTTATTTAAATTGAGTCCAATAAGAAAGTTGTCGAATCGTCGCACCATGGGATTTCGGATCTGTCTGAATCCAGCTTTAGGCTGGATTCCCACAGATCCGAAATTCGATCGTATGACGATCAGAAAGCTTTTTCATTGGTCTAAATTCAAATTCAGACCAATCAGATCGTCGTACGATCGAAGTAAGATCTCAGTTGCGAAAATAAAGATTAGTTTCATTTGAATAATGCTATTTTGAAATTGTTAGGTGAGGTTCTATGCTACTTCAACGATGGAACGGTACTGCGGGTGGAATTTAGAGTGGGCTGATTATTCTTATAGTGGTAACCACCCAAAATAAGAAGAACTCTTGATGGCTGACGAAATTGACAGCTGTTGACAGTGACAAAAACTGACAGTTGAAAAATAAACAGAAAATGGCGACATACAATAACAGGAATAATATGCCACAATCCGACTTTTTTCGCTGCTATTTAACAGTGAATGTAAACAATATATGCAGGATATGTTTGGAAAAGGGCCCGAAACTCATGCCCATTTTCGATCCGATCAAACCCCCTCACTTTTCGATACTAATCATGGCTTGCGCTGCCGTTCAGGTAACACTCCTATCTCTGAATGAAACTTTGATTTTTTGTTCGAAAAACTATATTCTAGAGGTTAGGTTTGCGCAGTTAGGTGTGATGCCTGATTTCAGGTTCTACAGGGTGACGGTTTACCCCCGTACATTTGCCAGAAGTGCATATCCAAACTTAACATCGCATTCCAATTCAAAACGCAGTGCGAAAGTTCTGACGCGAAGCTGCGCACGTGCTTCGACAACTTCCACCACCTGCCTCCAACGCCCGATCTCTCTGGCTTCGTGGAGCTCAAGAAGGACTTTTCCCAGAATACTCGTGATACATTTGCTGAAAACAATGACGGTGGAACAAACGCCTTACCAGATGATCCGCAAGAAGGCATTCAGTTGGAAGGAGTCAACGGGGGTGATCTGAATGCCTCTGAGCAGCAGATCCTGCAGTCTGTACAAATAGATGCTGGTTCGTCGCTGTATGAATTCAGTAGGAACAGTTTGATGGAATTGAAATCAGATATGGCTGACAATAAATCTGAGGATCTGAAAGATTTGAAGGTGTGTGAACAGAATTATTCTTACTCTTAGAACAGACTTTTATATTCCTGGTCAAGCTCTGTTGTTTTGCCTGTATTCATCTAATCCAGGTATAACTTTGTATAATCAGAACACTTTTGTGAAATTATGAGTCACTGAGTTATCTGAAAATTTTCAAATCAAAGTTGCCTTTTTTTGCTGCATCTGAATTTTTAATCCAAATCCAATATCCTGATCTTATCTGAAATAGAGACTACATTTCAAAGCAGTGGCGGATAAACAGGGGGGGGGGTTTCGGGTCCGGACCCCCCCTCCCTCCCCCATTGGGAAAATGAGAGATTTTTTTCAATTTTTATCGGCTCCTAATTTCCAAATTTTGTTAGGGAACGAAAAAATATCACATGTGCAAGACATAAAATTAAATAGAATAATTTTTTTTTGCTTTAAAATTAAAGAACTTTAATAATTATTATTACATTCCATTGAAAACTAAAGAGCAGGCTACATTTGAACATTAGTAAATTTTCATTTTTCAACAACCAATTTCATCAATTTTTTTCAATTCAATAATCCTCCAATTCCTAAAAAAAAATAATTCTCAAGAATTAAAAATAGTACAAACAAGATCTGGATTGAATGTTACCCAAACAAACAAACAAATTTCGCTTGAAATTTTTGGACTCACCGTTGTTCTTTCCTTTTTTTTCTGGTTCAGTCGGTTCAGACGCTGGATCAAGCCGAGTAAAATATGAAAATAGAGTCTTCTTCATGTTGTAGATTCAAAATAAAATGCTTTTTTTCAACTATCAAATTGCAATTTTTTTCGATGAAACTTCAAAGAAAATTGACACTTGTCAGGCTTATCGAGGAAAAGTTCGAGAAATTTCTGACTGCTGCCATTGGATCCTTTTTGGCGCAGTATTTGAAAAATAAGACTTGTTATATTTGTGATGAGTATTGTGTATGCCGGTGACAATTTGAATATACTATGTTTGAGTAGAATATGCTGTTGATTGGGTTAAATCAACTCGATTCGATTTAAAAAAATTAAAATTTCGAACCTACTTTACCTCCTGGCTACACCTTTAAATTTTGCTCATGTCTATCTCTTTCATATGTATATATATAACAAATTTTCAGTTATAGACCCCCCCCTTGACCTGATCCTGGATTCGCCACTGTTTCAAAGCTATTTTTGGTACAAAGTAGTGGACTAGTGGTTTCATAGCTACTACCACAGGCGTTTATTGGCGCTCTTGTATTCAAAACCTATTCATCTACCTTCTTTCTTTCTCCATAACGATTAACCATATTATCAAGAGAGAGAGAGAGGCAGACAGACGATTACATTTTGAATACAAAAGCTAACCTAACTAAAACTAACTGCATCAAGTACCTTGGTCTCCTCATCGACGACAAATTGAAGTGGGACAAACATATACAGCAAATCTGTAAAAAAATAGCCCCAGCTGTTGGTGTCTTGGGAAGAATCTCAAAATTCACTACTATTAACCAAAGAAAAACAATATATTATTCCCTTGTGCACAGCCACATCACATACCTGACACTAATCTGGAGTTGTGCCACACAAAACCAAAACCGAATTGACCAACTGAAGGTATTGCAAAACAAAGCTGTCAAGAAAGTATACAATCTCCCGAACCGTTATCCCACATCACAGCTATATATAACAAGACACATAATGGATATACACTCGTTGTATATATTTCAGACCTGTACCTACATACATAATACCCAGCTATATAATATCCACTCAAACATCCACCTTACGTCGAATGCACAAGTTCATGATTACAATACCAGAAACAGGCAACTTTTACGATCAACGTCTATGAGGACTTCTGCTGGACAACAGATCATTACACATCAAGGTGTTAAATACTACAATCTAATTCCGGAAAACATGAAGACTCTTGGAGTACTTACTTTCAAAAAGAAATTGAAAGATTTAATTTTTAGTGGATTCTTCCACAATTAATGTTCCTATGCTATGGTATATAACTAATGCTGTGATATAAAATTAATGCTGTGATATAATTTCTGTCCTTCCATAATTTTAATTTATGTCTTGTTTTTTTAGAAATAATTGATGTTGGTGGTTCATCCAGTCACTTTTATATTTATCTTCTCTTAATTATATAATATGTAAGTAATGAACTTATGGCCTACATAGCTTACTGGAGCTCAAGGCCTAATAATCATGATATGTTATCTTTTATACATACATGTAATTTATTTGGATTAATAATAATAATAATAATAAGCTACAGAAAACGTAGACATTGGCTACATCTAACAGCTCACAGCCACTGCACAAAATATGACAGTTTTCCATGGTCTTAGACACAGTCATTGATGCCACATTTTACTCTTACTAAAGGAAATATTGTAATCTCCGTTTTAATTAATCAGTCTCAGAAATATTTGATTCTATTCATTCCTCGAATAAGGCAATTTTTTCCTGTCCTTTTGTAGTCTCAAAATCTACACTATTTTTGACATACACCAATGAATTCGAAACTGGTCCATATTTTATTGTCCAAAGAAATCCCTTGATGACCTTAATTTGAAACTGGAAAGTCTCATAAGGTTATCTCAGTTTTTAATGGATTGAGAAAACGGGTGATTTAATTATTTATGAAATTTTTTAGCTGGAAGAAATGATCATCATCGATACCGACGATATGAAGAAAAAATTCAAAAGACATCAGTGTGATACCTGCAGCAAAATATTCCGAACCAAGCCTGGTCTTGTACATCACATTCGTATACACACAGGAGAGCGACCATATGTGTGCCATCTTTGTGAAAAAAGGTAAATCGTCATTCTTCAATTTAGATAAATATTTGTGGGTATGCTATTTTTGCTATATGTGTGTATCATTAACTTTTCTTGAAGGCGGATCCTCATGCTTCCGGATTTCGAATTTTTTTCGGACTTCTCTCAAAGTTGTCAATTTTTTTTTGTTAATTTCGACTACTACAGAATTCCGTAGGAAAATGCAAAATCTGTAAGCGTCAGGATCCGCCTTCAGCTTTTTATTTTTGTCTGTCCTTCATTCCTGGAACAATTTTCCAGATCAATGAATTTTTATCAATCGAAAATATATCCTCCTTCAGCTTCATATTTTGGGAAAATGCTAACAGTACCGATAGTACATTCCACAACGGTAACAGCCATTCTTCTGATTTATTCTTGTTGGTTTCATAGAGGAAATGGCAAAAAATCCTGCTATTTGCAAATATAAGCATCTTCAGCTTCATATTTTGGGAAAATATCAACAGTACTGGCAGTTGATTCCACAAAAGCAACAGCCATTTTTGTGATGTATTCTCGTTTGCTTTCATTCCTGGAACAAATTTTCATGACTAAGTTTTATGAAAGGAATGGCAAATTTCCATTCTTTCCATTTAAAAATATCCGCCTTCAGCAACATATTTCAGGAAAATGTAACAGTACTGGCGGTAGATTCCACAAAGACATTCTTCTGCTGGATTTTTATATGGCCTTCATTCCTGGAATAATTTTCCAGTTCAATAAGTTTTATGGAGGAAAGGGTTTTTCTTCTTACTATTCAAAAACATATCCACCTTCTGTATCATATTTTGAGAAAATATAATATATAATAATAAATAATAATATAAATATTTATAATATAAACATAATACTCGAGAATACAAATAGTCCTGGAAGCAGATTGCTCATTCCGCAGTCCTCCCTCTCTCTCTCACGGCCAGTCAATAAGTTATATGTCTGTGAGCAAGATGTATATATTCCTAGTGCGATCTCCGATTCGATATTATTTCGTCAAAAACTCTAGACACGATCAATCATCCACGGAATTTACTGCGATTTCCAGTAGATGGTGCAAGAATCGAATTTTGATATTTACATCCCACTTTATTCGAATTCTGCTAGTTTTCCATAATTTTACTGTTCCTCTCAACTATTTGCTATTTCAGCTATTTGTCGTTTCCAGATCAATTCTCTACCGTAGTTTTCTTAGTTTTTTGTCGTTCATCTGCCGTTGCTTTCAATAATTAGTTGTTTTCCGTTTGTTTAGTATTTAATTTAAGTGTTATTTTAAATGGTGCTTCATAATGGATATCAAACGCTGTGGTATTTGTGGGCGAAATATATATCAAGTTCCGATGGTTAGTACAAAACATTCAAAACACATGTGCTCGAATTCAATTGGTCAATATAACGTGAGATTACTCTGACGCTGATAAAAATAAAGTTCATCTTGCTCAGTTCTTACATATATATTTGTGTTATTTGCTGATTGCTTTACACAATTTCCCATTTTTACATATTTATTTCAAGTTCCAGCATTAGTGACACTGGTTGATACAAAGAATGCAACAACAAAAATTAAAAGTCATGGAATAAAAGTTCTTTCGGGAGATTGTTTTCAAACACGGTCTTCTCGTACAGCGCCATAATAGCCTGCACTATAGATAACAATCTTCGTTATGAATTGAAAATTCTCGGGTTAATCTGGACTATGGAGGGTCCAATTCATTTCGAATTAAACACTATAATGCCCAATAAACTGTATATCGACGTACTATTTTTTCAATGTATTCCAACTCCACTACCTCTCACTTCGTCGTCACCAATATTTCAAAGAATCCCATAAAATTATCTGAAGCAGCACCGAATATCAAGGATTTCTATGAATTTTGATATTGATTTCTCATAACATATATCGAGAATATAAGGCAAATGCATCTATCTGTAATACATGTATCAACATGCATATCTATATTTACGTCTAAACAGAATAAGACAAACTCGTGCAATTTTTGACAGAATTCGTGTATCTTTATCATTTATCAGGTAGAGTGTTGAAAAAAGAAAGTTACACACTGACTCTGCACGAGTTGTTCTAGAGAATTCACTAATATAAATTTCGACAGACTTCATAATGTCACGTGTCTAGAGTTGCCGCTTGACGCCATCTGCAGAGAAATTTCAAGAATTAGAATTTCCCTGGATGTCATTATCAATAGTGAGCCGTAAGTCTAGCGTTTTTGACGGAAACATTAACATTGTACTGGTATAGAAGTCATATCACCAGGAATATCTCAACTTGCAATTTTATATTTTATAATATTTGCGAAAATGTTTCGGAGAAACAAATTATAAAACTGTATTCCTCTCAGAAATGTTTTCAATGTGTTTATAAAACAGCTATAAGTATTAAATTGGCACCGTTTTATATAACATTATAGTCTTTATTAATATTTTGTTACGCCTTTTACAAACACTACAAAATAGTTTTATAAACATTTCGACCGATACTATAAAAGTTTTCTAACACTCTTGAAAAGTAGTTTTGTAAAGACTTCTCTTACTGCACTTCTGCAACATATTTGAGCGATACTTTTAAAATAATTAAGAGACAATTTCATAAGAGTTTTTAGTAGTTTTAAGTAAGCGTTATAAAATATAATGCAGCCTAAATATGTCACCAACTAAAAACCAACAAATAGAAAGGTTGAAGCTATTTTGTTTATTGTTTATTGGGTAACTGATCCCAAGAAGCTAATGCTTATACAGGGATATACATATAGAAAAACAATAACAAGATATGAACACAGAATAAATTAAACCGTTAGATCATAACATAAAAATGACGAAAAAGGAACTTTATATACTTGGAAATTCTATTCTATTGTCTCAAGAAACATTTTTTTGATTTTGATTTGAATTCATTTATATTTTTTATTTCTTTCAAGTTTTTTGGCAAGATATTGTAAGTAAGAATTCCTGAGTAAAGCAGAGATTCTCTACCAAAATTGCTTCTGATTTTAATCAAATCGAAATCATTCAACTGTCTCGAATTTGGAGTAAATTTTAGGGTCGAATGTTTATTGTTGGATGATGTCAAGTGAATAAATGAACAGGTCTTTAATTTATATAGCTTTTGTAAATTGAGTAAATTTTTTGGTGTATACAAATTCACAGTTGGTTCACGATAATTTCCCTTTTGGACTTATAAAACTGTTGAAGACATTGTTTGTGCATCTTGTCTGTGAGATATACAGATCGAAATCGATAAACTCACGTACCCCACAGGTTCATCAACGGCGGCCACTTGCACACGCACATGCGCACTCACACCGGCGAAAAGAACCACGTGTGCGCGGCGTGCAGCAAGGCGTTCGCCACCGCGCAGCAGCTGACGAAACACACCATAGCGATCCACACGTCGGAGCGGCCGTACGGATGCACATACTGCCCCAAACGGTTCGCCAGCTCGAGCAACCTGAACACGCACACCAAGATCCACACCGGCGAGAAGAACTACCACTGCGACCAGTGCGGCAAGGCGTTCTCGACCAAAGGGCAGCTGTACCAGCACATGCTCGTCCACACCGGCGTCAAAGCGTACCTCTGCGAGTACTGCAACAAGAGGTTCTCGCAAAAAGCGCACCTCGTCCGCCATCTCAAGACGCATCGGGCGGGGTCGTAAGGGTTCGGCTGACTTTTTTTTTTTTTCGTTTTTATTTATTTATTCGATGTAGCGTTTTATATTTACTGAAAGGTACCGACTGAGTTGGATGGTGGAATAAATCATGTTGATTTGCGAACACTGAGTTGGTTCCACGGATTGCAAAAATAAGTTCAGATAGGCGACAGCATACTTGTATGGATTGAAACCTACTGCGCCAGATCCCTCTGGCGGTTGTTGACCCCAACTTTACAACGGAATTGAATGTATCACAGAAAACTGTAAAGAATTAAAATGCAGAACTCTGTATTATCGACCAGTGAGAGCAGATTTTCCATAATTGCATCGATCGATAGAAATCGACAAATAATAAAAGGTATTCGGTCGCTATGAGCACCTTTTTATTTTTTTGTGGAACTTACGTAATTCGGTCTCCTCCACAGAAAATCTGAATGAAATTATTGGCGGTCTCTTATATTTTCGGAGATACAGGGCCTTTTTGTTGTAAAATTTCACAATTTTCCACATCAAATTTCTGGTGTTTGAACACACAAAATTCGTCCTTCTTCTGATCAAACACCACACACTCTCTTGTTTACTCGTTTTCAACATTTTCAGGCAGAAAAACCATTAGTTTTTCAAAAAATCCAACTTTCTCCAAAAGTCAACAATAATGCATTCAGTTCTCAACAATAACAATGAGAGCGGCAACACTGCAAATACATCACTTTCGACTGTCATTGCACTATGACATCACAACAAATTGGTTATGGTTTGAAAATAAATGCATTTTTTGGAAAACTGATGGTTTATTCTGCTTGAAAATGTTGAAAAAGAGTAATCAAGAGAGTGTGTGGTGTTTGATCAGAAGAAGGACGAATTTTGTGTGTTCAAACACCAGAAATTTGATGTGGAAAATTGTGAAGTTTTACACCCTGTATCTCCGAAAATATAAGAGACCGCCGATAATTTCATTCAGATTTTTTGTAGTGGAGACCAAATTACGTAAGTTCCACAAAAGAAAATTCAAAAAAAGGTGCTCATAGCGAGAAGCAGTTTCCTTCGAAAAATCTAGCATCACACCCTAGGACGATTGTATGATGCAGTTCAGAAGAATTCAACATTTTCTTCAACCTACCTGGGATTGTGAGCGAAATTAGAGCGTTATGTAAGTTCTTTTTCAGTATGTGGCATTGTAAAACCAAAAAAATACCCTTTGCGCACGTAGTCTGTGTTTCAAATTTGGTTCCGAGAGATTTTTTATAGTTTACTCGTTTGATTCAATCGATCCAAGTATGGAAAATCACTCGGTTATTCTTCGAAAAACGATTACTTCTCCGAACATTTTTTTTGGAATCATTCGGTCATCACTTCCCGTATAAAAAATAGCTCGTAACTCGGAGATTTTATCGATACAAATTCAAACTTCATGCTTCACACTTTTCAAAATCGGATTACATGTCAGATAGATTTCAAAGTCTATTGACATCAACACAGAAGTCTGCGATTCAGTATCTTCACTCCAAAATGGAGTGAAATTTGGTGGTCGCTCACCCTAAAGCTTCCAAAATTTACGCGGGAAGACTGCTTTTACTCATTGAAATTTATGAATGGAAGCATCTCGTTCTACCCACATTTCGTTACATCCACACTCTCCGAACATACCCGAATGATGCACTGTTGCAAAATTTACCGGATATTCTGCAATTTTCTGTTAACCCAATCTAACTTAACCTAACCTAGAAGAAGGATGAATTTGGCAACAGCGTATCATTCGGGTATGTTCGGAGAGTGTGGGTGTTACGAAATGTGGGCATAGCGAAATGTGGGTGCAACGCAGCGCACCCGTATGAATTGGTAAATCGTTGCTAAGTACCATTGGGTATTAGAGCGGGTCCTTATATATTCTAAAATCGCGTTTATTACAGAATTCTGTCAAAACGGCAACTTTTTTATCCTAATTTGGTACTGACAGAATTTCGGAAGCATGAGGAATCGCACATTAGTATCCTGGCTGGTATAGAAGACGAGGTCATGTAGAACAATCGTCTTTTGTCATATCTTCGTTGCCACAGTTGACGAGGACATCCATAAAAAAAAAGACTACAATCGAGAGGATTGCCACATTTTTACCATTAAACGTACTTACCTGTGAAGTGCAATCGTGATTATATGAAGCGGCTTGTCTGAATAGACCACTAGATGTAGTACAGTCGTTCTGTACTGGATGACCACGGGTTAAAGCACAAAACAAAGAAAATTTGTTTTCGTCTCTAGTCCGGAGGCATAGTCACCGGACTTATGTTAATGTCTGGAGCTATCGTCGATAAGAGAGTGTGTGTTCGGTGAGTCTTGGCCTACACCTGCCGATATTAAGATGTCCCCTGGAGACCTGTCCTCCTTCCTGGATAAGGCAGGTTGGACAATGTCCTAGGAGGGCGACTCCTTGGGAGGATGTACAATGGGCCATATTGTGGCCTAAGTGATGTGGGTCTATACTCACCCTCCCTACTCTACAGATAGTCACCGTCCCGCGCGTGTTTCGTCCATCTGTCATTTGTTTCAAGCATCTTGAACTGGGAAGTTATAACAGATTCAATCTAAACTCAAAAAAGTATAATGGACAGATTTGTTTTTTTGACGACCGACATGAACTACAAAGTTCACTTTCATGTGTTTGGTACAAGCTTTTGTCATAGTATAAATCGTTATTGCATAAATAACTGTAGCTTTTTCATACAAAACAAAACTTTCATTCACACGCACTTGCAGCTGAAAGAAGTTTCACCTAGTAAATTGGAAACAACATAATCAAAATCAGTGGGACAAATTGCAAAAATAACACAAGGCAATAATCTCATGCAAGTATCCAGCCAGAAATTTGAAAGGTTTTCGCTGGAGGAACAAATAATAGATTTTTCAATGTGTCAATGAAATCTTTTAATGGTACTAAAACAATATAGAATACTGTATTTGGTAACAAAACGATTCACTTGTGAGAAATACTAAGCTGTAATCAACTTTTTTCAGAATACAAAAAAAGAGTTTATATTATTCACAAACAAAT